>APFE031063241.1:628-50231 GCA_000404065.3 Pinus taeda
TTCCCCCCCCCCCCCCTCTCAGTATTATTTCCAACACTAACAAAGCTCAATGAGTTTCCTAAAGAGCTCAAAGATACTAAAATTATTCTCAGATTTTTGGGTGTATTAAACTACATTCATGAATACATCCAAAGATTATTAGAGAAAACTGCTATAATTAGAAGGCATTTGAAGTCTGGATGGTCCAGTCAAGTAAGAAAAGCAATTAAAAACCTCAAGGTCGAATGTCAATCTCTTCCGAAATTGCAGCCCCTGGGAGAAGGATTTCTTATACTACAGACTGATCCATCAGATGAATTTTGGGCCACTGTTCTCTTTGAAAAAAGGAGGAAAAATAAAGAAGAATAATTATGCGTCTATGCATCAGGCAAATTTCTCTCTAATTAGAAAAATTATTTTGTTGTTGTAAAAGAAAGTCTTGCCATATTTAATGGCATTCAAAAATTTGAATTGTATCTTGTGCCAAGAAAATTCTTGATTAGGACTGACTCAATGAATTTTAAATATTTCTTGTCAGCAAAATTATCAAGACAAATGGCAAGAGGAAGACTATTAGCATGGAAAATTTGGTTTCAGCAGTATGATTTTGAGGTAGAATGGATTCCTAGAAATTCTAATTATATTGCTGATGCTCTTACCAGGGAAATTAATAAAGCTCATAGAATTGGCCGCAGTAAAAAAGAAGTCAAAGGAAGTATTTTTGACATTCCAGATCAGCCAGATAATTTTTCTACATTAGCAAAAGGATTCAAAATTCTTGAAAGACATGTTGAAGACCTTTGTCTTGAGATAAAAAAGGTAGTTGGACTCAAGATTCAAAGAAATCAGTGGATTCAAAAATGTCAAGCCTGGCAGTCAAATAATATTGGCAATCTTCTTGGTTTGGATCCTGAATTGGTAAAATTATACTCTTTATCAAATATGAAAGTAAAGTTATATTTCAAAACTCTTGATGATCTATGGTCCATATAATATACACAACCTATGATTTGGGTTTTACAGATTTTAAATTATTATCAGATGATTGGTTGTATTCATTTCGCATTCGAAATATTTACAAGCACTAAGATGATGAACTTTGACGATATTAATATCAAAGAGGAAGTTGGAAAGTTTTTACAGTCTTTGAGAATCCCAGATCTATTTGAAGAAATGGAGGCCTCATTTTTACAGAGACCGGGTGCATACTATATTCATTCAGATACTTTTCCTCAGTATGAAATCTTCGAGCCATTTGCAGATTGGGAAATCAAGGAAGGATACTACATAAAGAAATAGGTAGAAAGAACATCTCAATGTGTAGAAAGAACCCTGTAGTATATTAAAATCATTTCAACACCATGGGATTTTCAAAGCCTAGAAATAAGAAATGTTATTGATCCAAATCCTTTTTCACATGTCTTTGATAATTAGTTTTCAGAAAGTTCAGCCTTCGCAGAGAATAAAGAAGAAGTGAATAGAGTCTTGGGATGGCTAAAAGAATTTCCTCTGCAAAAGTTGGTTGAAAAAATCCACATCATTAAAAAATTGACAGAATTACAAAGGAAGCATCCTGTCCTAAGGTTTCTAGTAAACCAAAAGGCCTTGATTACAGTGGGAGTAATATCAGGAAATTGGATAGCAGACACTATATGTTTGAGCAGTTTGCTATTATCAACTAGGGTATGCACTACATTCAATTTTGAATTTGGATGGCAAGAAAAAGAAAGAATCAGTGATCACTGTAATATTTGGGTACAAAACATGATAGAGACAACAACCAGCATGTTCTAGATATTCAAACGGGAATTATTGGATGGAATAGAGCTATCAGTGCAGCAGATGACAGCCTTCTCTAAAGCTCATAAAGATTCTTTCTTGGATATAGAGATAACTCCTACACGAAGGCTCCTACAGAGGGACCTGAGATCTTGATTTTTACTTCCACTTCTTTTAAAAGCATTTTCTTCTGAAAAATATTAGAGAGAGTGGTTTTATAGACATCAGTAGCATGGAGAGTTGGAGGATTCCAAATTTTGGGAATTTCTACCATCTCTAATTCTTTTTCAGAGGAAATCTCCTTTTCCAGAGATTAGATCTGATGTCGGGTATTATTAAAGATCAAGAACCTCTTACTGTTCAGAAAAGTGGCTCCTTGAGATGATATCTTCTAACACTTGCTGCGTCTGTCTACTACAACTTTGCCTCTCCTCAGGCACTCTCTTAGCAGTGTTACTAACGCCTCCCTTGCAGCCTTACAAATACTTAGAAGAAGATATCAAGCGAACAACTCAACTTAGAGTAAAAAGGTGCACGAAGCTTTTATTAACTCAAAAAGAAGACTTACAGAGCATCACAAGATTAAAACAAGAGATCTCGGAGTTTAGAAGCACTCAGTCCAACAATCTAGGCTTCTCTTTTGCCAATATTGTATTTTATAGACTTCCCAAGGAATCTACTTTTTCCTAGACATGACACAAAGTGGGAGTGATTGAGGGTCCTATCAACATTGCCATCGTTGGACGGTGTCTACTCAATTCCGGTATAATAATTCAAAAACACACTGAGTACCATAATTGAAATTTTCTACTATTTACAAGGAATCAAAGGACTATCACCATGGTCCCATAGGGCTACGGTCTGAGTCATAATCATCAAACTTGTCAGAAGATTGATTCTTTTGTAGATATGCTTCTTCCAATATCTTTAGATAGTTTTCTTCATAATCTAGCTCGATGGGGTCTTGAGCATCTTGGTACATATCTAAAAACAAAATTTCCTTGCCTTTTGAAGATGATGTTTTGTAGATGTTGTAGTTGTAGAGGCTATAGCTACTTTAGAGGACTGTCTGACATCTAGCTTTATTCGATATTTGTAAGCATGATGGCTTTGGTAGGGTAACTTGAATGGATCATTTATTTTCCTCCATCTATTGATGTACGATGTAGGATTTATCTCTATATCCAAGAATGAATCTTTATGAGTTTCTGAGAAGGTTGTCATCTGCTGCACTAATAGCTCTATTCCATCCAATAATTCCCATTTGAATATCTGGAACATGCTGGTTGCTATCTCTATCATGTGTTGTACAAAAATCTTACAGTGATCACTAATTCTTTCTTTTTCTTCCCATCCAAATTCAAAATTGAATGCAGTGCATACCTTGGTTGATAACAACAAACTGATAAAACATATAGTGTCTGCTGTCCAATTTCCTCATATTAATCCCACTGTAACCAATGCCTTTTGGTTTACTGAAAACCTTAGGATAGGATGCTTCCCTTATAATTCTATCAATTTTTTAATGTTGTGGATTTTTTCAACCAACTTTTGCAAAGGAAATTCTTCTAACCATCCCAAGACTCTATTCACTTCTTCTTTATTCTATGCGAAGGCTGAACTTTCTGAAAACTGATTATCAAAGACTTGTGAAAAAGGATTTGAATCAATAAGATTTCTTATTTCTGGGCTTTGAAAATCCCATGGTGTTGAAAATATTTTAATATACTGCAGGGTTCTTTCTACACATTGAGATGTTCTTTCTACCTGTTTCTTTCTGCAGTATCCTTCCCTGATTTCCCAATCTGCAAATTGCTCAAACATTTCGTACTAAGGAAAAGTATCTGAATGCATATAGTCTACACCTGGTCTCTGTAAAAATGAGGCTTCCATTTCTTCAAATAGATCCGGGATTCTCAAAGACTATAAAAACTTTCCAACTTCCTCTTTGATATTAATATCATCAAAGTCCATCATCTTAGCGCTTGTAAATATTTCGAATGTGAAATGAATACAACCAATCATCTCATAATAATTTAAAATCTGTAAAACCCAAATCATAGGTTGTGTATATTGTTTGGACCATAGATCATCAAGAGTTCTGAAATATAACTTTACTTTCATATTTGGTAAAGAGTATACTTTTACGAATTCAGGATCCAAACCAAGAAGATTGTCAATATTCTATGATTTCCAAGCTTGAAATTTTTGAATCCACTGATTTCTTCGAAGCCTGAGTCCAGCTACCTTTTTTTTTTCCT
Source organism: Pinus taeda (assembly GCA_000404065.3). NCBI lineage: Eukaryota > Viridiplantae > Streptophyta > Pinopsida > Pinales > Pinaceae > Pinus > Pinus taeda. The sequence continues at coordinate 4,648 of APFE031063241.1, forward strand.
CAAGAAAAAGGTCTTCAACATGCCTTTCAAGAATTTTGAATCTTTTTTCTAATGTAGCAAAATTATCTGGCTGATATGGAATATCAAAAATACTTCCTTTGACTTCTTTTTTGCTACGGCCGATTCTATGAGCTTTATTCATTTGCCTGGTAAGATCATCAACAATATAATTAGAATTTCCAGGAATCCATTCCACCTCAAAATCATACTGCTGAAACCAAATTTTCCATGCTAATAGTCTTCCTCTTACCATTTGTCTTGATAATTTTGCTAACAAGAAATATTTAAAATTCATTGAGTCAGTCCTAATCAAGAATTTTCTCAGTGCAAGATACAATTCAAAATTTTGAATGCCATTAAATATTGCAAGAGTTTCTTTTTCAGAAGAAAAATATTTTTTCTAATTAGAGAGAAATTCGCCTGGTGCATAGGCCAATAATTCTTCTTCTTTATTTTCCTCCTTTTTTTCAATGAGAACAGCAGCCCAAAATTCATCTGACGCATCAGTCTGTAGTATAAGCAATCCTTCTATCGGGGGCTATAATTTTGGAAGAGATTGACATTCAGCCTTGAGGTTTTCAATTGCTTTTGTTTCTTAATTGGACCATCTGGACTTCAAATACCTTCTAATCAGAGTAGTTTTTTCTGATAATCTGGGGATGTATTTATGGATATAGTTTAATACACCCAAAAATATCTGAATCATTTTAGTATCTTTGAGCTTATCAAGAAACTCATTGAGCATTGTAAGAACATGTGGCTGCATCTGTATATGTCCATTAATTACTTGAACTCCAAGGAAGTTAATATTATCTTGGAATAAAACCATTTTCTTTTTTGAGAGGACAATTCCATGAGCATGGACTTCTTGGAGAAATATTTCTTAATGGGCCAAATGTGTTTGTAAATCTTGGTTGTGAATAAGAATATCATCAATGTAAGTATGATAAAATCATATTTACCAAAAATAAAGTCCATCCTTTTTTGGAAGAAAGAAGGATAATTCTTTAATCCAAATGGAACAACTTTCCACTAATAAAATCCTGCAGGGCATGCGAATGTTGTCTTATGCCTGTCTGCTTCTTCTATCTAAATTTGATAATAACCAAATTTCAGATCGAATTTACTAAAGATTTTACTCTTTCGAATCTTTTGCATAATTACTTCCTGGCGAGGTAATGGATAATGAAAACTTTGAGTGATGGCATTTAATGGTTTATAATTTATCACCATCCTTACTTTACCTCTAACAATTTTGGAATGATTCCGAACTAAGAATGCAGAACATGAATAGGGAGAAACACTAGGTTCAATCAATCTCAATTTTAACAATTTTTCAATCTGTTTCTTGATTTCTTGTTCATATGAAGGAGTGCAAGGAATTAACTTGCCTTCTACTCCATTGTCATGCAACACCACAATTTCTTGCTTGGGGCTCTCTTTCTCCCAAAATTTTTGGGGATCTTCTGAGCAGCTTTTGACTAGTTGCTGATATATTGAAATCTGGTCTTGAGACCACTGAGGATCTGTTACTGCTTTTTGTTTTGCCTTGAGAGCTTCTTTATCCTCATAAATTTGTAGTACTTTCTACCAATCTTTGGAATCATTTATTGGCTTTCTTGTACTGGTTTTCTTCTGGCTTTCTCTTCGAACTTCTGAATTTGTAAAATTTATTCTCAGAATAGGGATTTCTTGCTTTTTAAAATTGAAGATAACTTATCTTCACTAATGGTCATTGGCAATACAGAATTGATAAATGGCATACCCAAAAATAAACTGGATGATGGGTCATAATGTTGTATAGCAGATATTTTTACAATCTTCCCACCTCCTTTCAAGGAAATATTATCTACATAGTGGGTAAGATTAACTGTACCTCTGACCGTTTCTGAAATTAGGATATTTTGGAGAGGTTTCCATAATCCTTTAAACAATGATGGTTTAGCTAGATTATTTGAGCCACCAGTATCAATAAATGCATCAATATCTATCCAACTATTTTTAACCTAGATGGAAACTGGTATATACAACAGATTATTGGTTTTTACCATTTTCTTCAAAAAATTTTGTTCTCCAGTGGGGTGGAATTCAGGGACTGGCAGTGAAGAAGTTTGTCCAACATTTTTCTTAATGGACAAAAAGAGTTTAGCTGAGCGAGAATAGAGATGACTTGCTTTCCTTTGTCTTTTTCTGGTGGTTGAGACCAACATAAGGATTCAGGTTTTCCGGTGTCAGAACTTTCTGAGTCAGTCTCAAGATCTTCACTATAATGTCCTTCTTGCTTACATATCAAACAGCAATTGCTTTTGGTTCTTGGTTGTTTCCTTTTCTTCAGGAATATGAAATTTTTAAAAGGTCATTTTGGATTTGCAATTTTCTTTGCCTTAAATTTTCCATACCTTTTATGCTTTCTCTTTTTCTTGAATGGTGTCCAGGGCAAAGTAGCATGACAAACATTAGCACTGGGAGTGATATCATGTGCTTGTTTTTGCCAACAGAGATATTTAACTTTTTCTCGACACCGAAATAAGAGATCTACCCAATAAATCTGATCAATTGATTTATTTTGCAGTTCAATATCTTTCGAGTTCAGATCTCCTATATTTCCAGGTAATTTTGATAAAAAGGAAATTTTCCGAACTGAATCATTTGAAAGATTTTCTTTGTAAACTTTGGCCATAAAATCTTGACCAAAAGATTCAATATATTTTAAATCTTTCAGCTCCATTCTAGCAAGATCTATAATGATTTGTTTTTTCTCGTCAATTGGCTCAAGGACAAACTATGTTTTCAGCAATACCTCTAGAGTAGATAGTCCTACTGCAACGACTATTTGTCGTTCTAAATCAGGTGGTCCAATCCACCAGTGATAAACTATTTCTGCCATTCTCTTCTCTACTATAAAAAATATGGATATATTATCGAGCTTTGTAGTTACCTTCATCTGGTATAAAGCTCCAATCCATATTCTAATTGATTCAGCTGGATTTGTCGATTTGTCCAAATCTAAAATATAACCACTAGAATTAGAAGCAAACAGATCTTCTTCTATCCTAGGATATTTTTTGATTTCTTTGACAAAATCTACCTTTGGGATCGATGGCATGATGAAAGACAGGAAATTAGAAGCTGCATTTTCAAGAGTCACGATTTCTACTTTTTTTTTTTTCTTGGCTTCTTTGGAACAGACTCTATTTTCATTAGCCTGAAAGATGTTTCAAAGGTGCTAGCTTCTGTTTCTTCTTGATCCCAGAAATTTGGGGTCGACATATCTATAGTGAATTTTGAAATTTGAGATGCTTTTGATTTTCTTCTTCATTCTTTCTTCTGCATCCTAGCTTCCTTCTCAGCTCTTTCTTCTTGTTGTTCAACATGAAAAAGCTTGACCTAAAATGAGTTCATTTTGTATACCTAGATCATCTATGGTATTTTCAGCATAAGAGCACCATGTAGTAATATAATTACCAATTTGGTACAACTGATCTAAATCATTTGTATTTGAGGAATTATGTTCAATCAAGGGGGCACAATTGGCTCTTGTGGGAGGTTGCTTTGAGGAAGACGAAGTAGTGCAGAATTTGGTCTTTTGGGGCCATTTTCCTCCTTTCACAAAGCAACGATTGGAAAATTGACATTCCTCAACTGGGGCGATTTGGGAATTAGAGATTCTAAACATTTTATTTACAACAAGAAAAGGCTTGACTTCAGGTATATACAATTCATTTGAAGATAATACAGGCTAGCTGGAAGTACTGTCTACTTGGGACGAGGATTCCGTAAGATCTGGGACTGGTAATGAATATTTTTTCGGATGAATAAGAGGATGCGAGACAGAAGGCTTTTCTTGAAGTATTCTAATTTTTCCATCTTACAAAGAAGCTCTTTTTGTAAAAATTCCTGGTTTCTTTTCATTTGCTAAGGACTTGTATTGAAAATACCAATCGTTTGGGAGACCTATAGAATCATATGATACTCCTTCTACTTGTGCATTATTCAAATCAACTGACACACAATCTCTGAGTACTGGTTGTTTTAATTTCAGATGTACTGTATCAATCAATTGGAATGACATTTCAATCATTATAGATAGGAATTCACTGCTATCAACCATCTGTAATCCTTGGACACCTACCATAAGTTTCCAGCACTCTTTTATATGAGGATCTGTAAGACTAATAGAGTAGTCTAGAAAGATCGTTCCATATTGACAGCCAGTAGATAGGTTACCAATAATGGTACCTATTCTAGCATGATCATAGATTTTGTGTCGAGTATCAAAGACTTCAACAATGCACGGAGTATTTAAGCCATGGCTAAAGAAAGGGGCCAAACCTATCCTTATACCTCCAAAATGTAAATAGGAATATTTTTTGTCTTTTACATATTGTCTAAGTTTTTTGATTTCTTCATTTGTAAACAAGGAAAGAGAAACTAATTGTACAGAGGGACCTTAGATCTTGATTTCTACGTCCACTTCTTTTAAAAGCATTTTCTTCTGAAAAATATTAGAGAGAGGGGTTTTATAGACATTAGTAGCATGGAGAGTTGGAGGATTTCAACTTTTGGGATTTTCTACTGTCTCTAATTCTTTTTCAGAGTCAATCTCCTTTTCGAGAGATCTCCAATCAACTTCAGTAACAACACGACGTTCAAGAGTAGAAAAAGATCTAATTAGACTGGCGATGAGGAACTTGACAGGGCTCTGATACCAAAAATAAATGACTGGGTATTATAAAAGATCGAGAACCTCTTACTATTCAGAAAAGTGGCTCCTTGAGACGATATCTTCTAACACTTGTTGCGTGTGTCTACTGCAACTTGGCCTCTCCTTGAGAACTCTCTTAGTAGCTTTACTAATGCGTCCCTTGTAGCCTTACAGATACTTAGAAGAAGATATCAAGTGAACAACTCAACTTAGAGTAAAAAGGTGTGCGAAGCTTTTACTAACTCAAAAATAAACTTACAGAGCATTACAAGATTAAAACAAGAGATCTCAGAGTTTAGAAGCACTCAGTCCAACAATCTGGGCCTCTCTTCTGCGGATCTCTTATTTTATAGACTTCCTAAGGAATCTACTTTATCCTAGACATGACACAAAATGGAAGTGATTGAGGGTCTTGTCGGCATTTCCATAGTCCGACAGTGTCTACTCAATATTCTGGTACAATAATTCAAAAACACACTGAGTACAATAATTGAAATTTTCTACTATTTACAAGAAATCAAAGGACTATCACCATGGTCCCTTAGGGCTGCGGTCTGAATCATAATCATCGAATTCATCAGAAGATTGATTCTTTTTTAGATATGCTTCATCCAATATCTTTAGATAGTTTTCAGCATAATTCGGCTCGATGGGGTCTTGAGCATCTTGGTACACATAAAAATTTAACTAACTATTAATTTATATTTATTTTGTAATTTATTTATATATTTATAATTGTAAGTTTATAAAATAGTCCCTTTAACTTTTATTTTAATAACAATATAACCAACTATCAATTTTAATAATCAAATGAATTAACTTTATTAAAATAAAGGCCCTACCCTTTATCTTGTCCAACTAACCGTTTCCCAGTCAAATCTAGCCGTTAGTAAATATAGCCGTTACCTTGTCAAGAAATATAGCCGTTGGATGTTTTGCTCTGGCTATTTAATATGCAAAGTTAGATCTGATTCTTCAACTTGTCCTGATGATGAACCACATTGGTTGGTTTGAAACACATCGACAAATTCTCTTCCATGTGATTTACGCCAAAACACTTGTCTCATAATAAGAGATATATAACTTTTTCTTGACACTGAAATAAGAGATATATAGCTTTTTCTTGACACCGAAATAAGAGATCTACCCTGTTATCACTCAGGTTGTTCCCCAAAAGTTGTAAGAAAATGGAATATGGCCGAGGTAACCACAGACCAATCTTTTAGACACAGATTCTAGCCAATCTGCATCCAGAGAGGGCTCTCTCTTTGTAATTTAGCTTTGTTTTGAGGTATATTAGTCTATTTATGAAGTACAAGGGTTTTGTTTTGAGTTTGGTTGGAAGGAGGGGGACTCAGTAGCATAGTAAGGTAAAAATGAAATATTTCAGTCCATTGGGCATGATGGAGTCAAAGAGGGATGGATTCCTGGGTTAGGTTTATTACCAGAGGATTTATCACAGAGCAAGGTACTCGAATATGGAACAATTTATAGGCTAGAATTAGATGGAATGGAGTTAATGGGTGAAGGGAAATTAAGAATCTTTCATCATGTTTGACAGAGGGAAAATGGATCATTACTGCTAAAGAGAAATTAAGAATTCCTTAGCTAATATTCAAGATGAAAGAACCAGGGGAAACAGGAGCAACTAAGAATTCATTGTTTATGCTAGTTCTGAAGAAAACATTAATAATAATAGAGACTAAACACAGAGTGCAAACAAGCAAATCCTGAGTTATTCTTTTTCTCTATTATTTAGATCATGAAACATATATGATATAGTAAACACAGAAACTGTAAAACACAGGTTAGAAGGGACTTATTGATCCATAAAAACGATTCAAGAATTCTGTAGTATGGTCCTTAGCATCAATTCTTCATCTAGTGAGCTCAACAAAATGGTTCCAATAGCCTTCTTATTTCCAAAATAGTTTTGTATTATAGTCAAAACTATGAACCTTCACCACCAACAACCAACCAACTGCTAATACCTCGTCTAGGGGGTATTTATACAAAAATATCAAATATCTTACAAAATATCTGAAGGAATAATATCTGCTGAAAATTTAATGCTTCATTTACACAGATAGAGACAGAGAGTCTCGAAAACAGGGAGACAATAAATGGATGCAATAAATTCCTGTTGTGCTAGTTGGTCCATCTTTATGAGATGTATTGGAGGTAGGTACTATAAGTCGGTTCCCAGCTGTTCTCTATTGATCCTCTGCACTGCTACCCCGGCTTTCTTGGGCGTCTTTAATTTTGTTGTGACCTGATTTGGTTCATACGCCTGTTCTTTAATTCTTTTTACCAGCTTATGGTACATGATGCAAAATTTTCAACTTTATAAAGATACCAAAGATACCAAAATTATTTTATAGAATTTCCAGCATACTCTGCCACCACTCTGGTCCTCGTAATTTGTGTCTTTGTAGCTTCCTCAAAGTCTCATCAGTCTTTGTGTACCTATAGAAATTAGGTGGAATGGTGAACAGATGTTTTACCTCATGCTCTATATAAAATAGATTTTCCAGGCTGTCATAAAGGGACTGGCCAGATGGGAGTGTCTTTTCTCCCGAAGTGCTTGAAGATGCATTAGCTTGATTAGCAACATATGTATTTAATTTATGTACATAGTCCCTGTGCTTCATCAGACGATCATTACTACCCAAAGGACTTGGCAAACCTTTTTGGTGCAGGACTGTAAATCTTTCTGTGAAAGAATCAATCTCTACCTACATGTCTTGGCATCTTCTGTCCAAATTTTGCATTAGAGTTCTCATGGTCAGAACTCTTTTGACATCCAGAATGGTGCCTGTCCTATCTCTAATATCAAGTGCTTCCAGTTCTTCACTGGTCTTGGTGTTCAAAAAATGTATTAGCCTATTAGTTTGCTCAGGCATCTGCCCTAATAAGGCTCTTGTTTTCTGAATTTCCACTTGGGCCACTCTTATCAAATCAATCTGCTCATAAATGGTCTGAATAGACCTCCACATATCACTAAGGGATTGAGTGATGTTGATCCACAAAATTTCTCTAATTATTTCCAGAGGCTTATCCAGAGTGAGATCATTCTCTAAGGCTCGTACCTTGTTCTCCAATGCTTTGATTTCCCTTGTTTTCTCGGCCACATTCATTTTGGATTTATCATAACTTTGCTCTACTTTTGCCAATTTTTCTTTTACCTGCTTCAGCTTAGATACTTGGAGTTTCAAATCCTCCATGGCTTTTATTAATTGATCTGTAGTCATAGCTATACTGCTGTCTGGTGCTATTGTTGTTGCTGAGGTACCTATGGTGATTTCTGTTGTTGATGCCAAGACAGTGGGAGGCACTGCTGTTATAATTGTAGGAGGGGTAGTTGTGACTACTGGAGCTACTTTAGGTGGCTAGGAGGTCAACTCTCCCTACTTTTCTTTTAGTGCTTTCTCTAATGCCTTCTATGTCTCACTCAATCTCTCGTTTAATCTTATGCGCAGGTCCATCATGTCCTCCTCTGATTTCTACTATACAACTTTTGCATTTTCTGGATGCATAGTAGGAGGCAGTTTTAGTTGTTTTCTGAGGGCAACAATGTCCTCTTCCTTCTTCTTCATCAGTGCTTTTATGCCTTTGGAATATTTGGGATCATGTCCCAGTTCAATAATAATATCTTCCAAGGACTTTATCCTGTTGTCCTTGGCTAGAGAGGAAGCCTTCTCCAAATCCAGTTGAGCAAGAGTGTTGTTCAATGAATCATGCAATTTGTGAGCCAACATGGCTTTATCTGCCAGTGTCGAGTAGACCATCTCTCCAGTTTGCTTATGCAGCTCAATCTGGTCCATAGGATGAATGTCCTTTGCCAAGACTTCCAGCTTTGTTCTGATATAGTCAGCTGCTAACTGTGGTTGTTGTACCTTAGGATTGAAGTGGCTCATGATTATTTTTCCTTCTTTAATGTCATATCCAGACATTAACCTTTGTTGATTTGTGGGAGCCATCTTGAGCAACTGATTATAAAGTTGAATTCTCAGTGGTTCATTCCTTGCCTTTATCTCTGTGAATGTTCTTTTGATATCAGAACCTTGCCTTCTCTGTGGCCTGGTGGATGAGACTTCCTCACTATGTTGCCTCTCTAGCTCCTGCCTATACGAGCTAGTTGATTTTTCCACTACCAGGAATGTCTACTGGCTAGCCATATTTTCCCCTTTTTGACTGTCTATTGTTTCTTCGAAAATTTCCCCTTTAGACAGAGGATTTAGTCTTTGCCTTTTTGCTCTTGGTTGCTCTACAGGTCCACTGAGAGGTGTGTCTTCTTCTCTGTCCCTTTCCTTGCCTTTTTCCTCATTTAGAGGAGCATGTAGTGCAGGAATTTCTAGTGCCTTGGTTTGAACAAGAGGAATTTTCTCTTGATTTTCTGTCATTTCAGGTTGTTCTGTCTCTACCACTTGCTTGCCCTTTGATGTCCCTATGCCTGGTGTATTGCTATCTTGTGTAGGCTGCTGAGAAGTTCCAGTAACAAATGTACCAGCTGTTGTTTGCCGAGGTAGCTCGAAAGATACCTGTCCAAAATATTCCAAGTCAAGAGTCTTTTCAAGATCTTTCATAGCTTTTTCCAGCTTCTCTTCCTCACTAATTTCTTCAAATAATGTACCCTCTATCCACTCCTGCTGATTAGCATATTGTTCAATTTCAAGGATGTTATGATGAATGTATACTGACAGATTTTTTCCCACTTTCCTGTCACTTATGAAACTGTTTGGGTCATATGGTGCCCAGTAAAAAATTTGTTTCAATTTGAGTTGTTCCCCTAAAATCTTCTCAGCCTCTTCCCATGCTTCCCTCTTGTGGACAATAAAGGGGCCTAGTTCGTTTTTAATTATCAGTTGGGCATTTTTCTTTGCATTGCAAAAATGGGTCAAATCTGCACTGATAAGCTATCTGAAGTATTCTAATGTAAATAGCCTCATAGGTACATACTTGGCCAGTTTGAAAGGACACAACTCACATCCATAAAATCTAATTTCTGTGTGATTTTGGTAAAGATACCAATCACCTATTTTGTACTGTCTGGAAAGATGTAAAATCTTCTGCATATCACCAGAGAGCCTAGGAAGGGGAGATCTCATCAGTAGAGAGGAGGCTAGATGTATAAACAGGTCAATGAATTCACAATAGCTATAAGGGGATTCATAGACACGATGGAAGGCAGAGGTCCAAAAGATCACACTTTGCTCTCTTTTGGAATCCAATTTTCTGATGGGAAATGAAAAATTGTCTAGTTGATAATATAGAAATAGATGATATATATAAGATGTATACTTAAAGACTCCTTCTCTATCTAGACTCATGAATTGGTCATGGAATTTGTTGGCTATGAAAGTGGCATAATCATATTTGATAGCAGGGGGCTGTCCTGGAGTAAATATTGACAACAGAACTAAGATGGTTTCATCAAAAAATTCACTGGTTTTGAATCCCAAGATGTAGGATATCATATCAATAATCAATCTTCCAATTTCATTGAACCAAGAATGCAGAAAGGGAGGTGAAGCTTGAGGCTGGCACTCAGGTTTCATGAATAATCTTGCAATTCGAGTTATCTCTGAATTGGACAGTTTAGAGCCTTGGTCAAGCAAGAATCCCATAGAAAGAGGGGCCAGAGGCTGAGTATGTTTGAAGTGTAACATCTAATTGATGGATTCAACAGTTATGTAAAAGAGGACAGTCTTGAATGGCGTCATAACTGCTCTCTGGGCATGTTCATAATTGGCAAACCATTGGTGGATAATATCTGGGAATACATTGACTGAGGGGAGGTAATACATGGGCAGGTTGGATTCCCATATTCCAAGGATATCAAAGTTACTCAGATGACTATTCCTAACTTCACAAAATGCCTGGAGGTGGTTTTTGTAACCAATTAAGTCCTTAATTTGAAAATCTCTATCATCCAAGGGTAACCACTCCCGGTCTTTGTGAGGTGCGTTGAGGGGATTAATTTTCAGGGCCACCGGAGCTTCCATATTTGTTTCTTCTGTTTTCAAATAGGAGGTCGGGTTTTTCTAGGAAAATTGGCCTAAGCAGCAGTTTCGGGGCGCTTGTTTGAGAGTTACAGACTGAATTCTACTTGAATTTCAGCTCTTTGGGTACAATTTATAGAGGAAAATTGAAAATACAGGTTCGGGAGGTGGGACGGGATAAATACCTATATATTGAAGGCGAACCAGTGTAATTTGTAGCTTGATGGACAAGTTGCAGAGCAGGATGCTGGACTTTGCTCGGTCGGGTGGCGGACTAGACACTTTGAGCAATCAGTTGGACGTAGTTCGCATGCAGTAGTGGTCGCAGTAAAAATGGTGAAAATGACCTGTTACGGAGCTTTTAACAAAATTTGGTCTTCGCGGGGCTTTTTGGCACTTTTGGTCGGATGACGTCATCGAGATATAACGTTTTATTGCGATGCAGGGGTACAGGATGGTGACTCGACAGTGATGGGGCGGTGACATCAGCGGGCGGGGTCAGTGCGAGGGCGGTAAGCGGTTTCACCCCGCAAAACTTATCGGCCATAGTGTTTTCGGGGAAAGGGGCAGAGAGCACCGCTCGAGGGAAACGTGTGTCCCGAGTATGGCAGGAATAGCGCCAGGCCCCCAGAAGTTAAATTGCAGCGGTGGAGGGGATCGTGATATAGATCTCAGCCGTCAGATGTGAGGGCCGAGATCTGACGGTTTTCGCTCATTAGAGGTGACACAGGGTTACGACGCGAGGCCCATGTAATTAAATCACCGGTTTAACGTTTTTCATGCTTGATATGATTGGTTTGGAGGGTTTTTATATTAGGTTATTAATCAACCAACTGTTAATTAATCCTAGGGTTGGGCACGAAGGGTTATTTACAAGGTTTCGAATAAACCTTGAATCCCCGATTATGTAATGATATGGTTTATAACTAAACCAGGGCGGGATATAATAAAATCTTGGGGTTCTGCATATATTAATAAAATACGGGAAAGGGGGAATAAGCACAGGGATTTATAATAATGTTAGAAGTGAATATGAGAGATGTACTGAAAATGAGTGCTAAGTGAAATGTTAAGATACTTAGGCTAAGGGGTGGAAATATTTTTACACAAGAAATGTGGCTTCTTTGTCTAAAGTAGGACTGTTAATTTGCTCAGGCCTTTTCATAAAATGAGGTGGAGTGATTTGGGAGTATTGAGCAGATCTCAATATCCTTGGGGAGAGGTTAGTAAGTGATTTTGGGAGAAGTGTGAAGGGAAGTTAGAGATGCCTCACTTGATTTGTAACCAAATAGTTGCCATGGTTTTTATGATAAGAATAAGATGAACATCTTTGGGAGGTAAAAATAACCATAAGCATGCTTTTGCAACACCAAACTGCCTACCCAACCTATGATACCTAACATTTTTTCTTCCTTTTTCTTTGGGTGCATTTCAACTAGCATACCCTCATCATTTTCTTTTCTTTTCATTGTAATCCTATCTAGATCTGCACTTATTTCTTCCAAGTGCTAAAATTAAACTGTTGAACTCCTTTGCTTCTCTCCCTGTCTCCTTGTCTGCCAGGATTGAACAGTTTGGACAGACTTTATTCTCTATCTCTAAACAAAATTGAAACATGAACTGACCAAGATTAAGCTGTTTGGCCATTCATTAATGGTGGCATGAATCAGCAAGCTGCACACCATTAGATCATTGCAAAAAATGAATAGTAGTGGAATTTTGATTTGCACACTTTCCTGGTCTATTTGATTGGGGTTCATTTCTTTAATTTTCTTGACCATTTCATTCTTTTTGCCTTTTGATTTTTCTTTTAGGGCACACCCTCTTTACATTTTTTAATTTTTTTGATTTTTTGACAATATGGAAAACCTTTACAACCAGTAAAAGGTATGAACATATTAGAGACCTTATAAATCCCAATCATGAAATATGACACCTATTGCTATACGAACGTAACATACAGAATAAATTTGATCAAATGATTTATTTTGCAATTCAATATCTTTTGAGATCAGATCTCCCAAATTTCCTGGTAATTTTGATAAAAAAGAAATTTTTTGAACTGAATCATTTGAAAGATTTTCTTTGTAAACTTTGGCCATAAAATCTTGACCAAAAGATTCAAGATATTTTAAATCTTTCAGCTCCATTCTAGCAAGATCTGTAATGATTTGTTTTTTCTCGTCTATTGGCTCAGGGACAAACTGTGTTTTCAACAATACCTCTAGAGTAGATAGTCCTACTCCTATGACTACTTGTCATTCTAACTCAGGTGGTCCAATCCACCAGTCATAAACTATTCCTGCCATTCTCTTCTCTGCTAGAACAAATATGGATATATTATTGAGCTTTGTAGTTACTTGCATCTAGTATAGAGCTCCAATCCATATTCTAATTGATTCAATTGGATTTGTTGATTTGTCCAAATCTAAAATATAACCACTAGAATTAGAAGCAAACAGATCTTCTTCTATCCTAGGATATTTTTGGACTTCTTTGACAAAATTTGCCTTTTGGAATGATGGCATGATGAAAGACGGGAACTTAGAAGCTGCATTTTCAAGAGTCATGATTCCTGCTTTTGTTTTTCTTGGCTTCTATGGAACAAACTCTATTTTCATTGGCCTGAAATATGTTTTAGAGGTGCTAGCTTCTGTTTCTTCTTGATCCCAGAAATTTGTGGTCGACATATCTATAGTGAATTTTGAACTCTGAGATGGTTTTTATTTTCTTCTTCATTCTTTCTTCTGCATCCCATCTTCTTTCTCAGCTCTTTCTTCTTGTTGCTCATCATGCAAAAGCTTGATATTAGCTAAAATGAGTTCATTCTGTATACCTAGATCATCTATGGCATTTGCAGCATAAGAGCACCATTTAGTAATATAATTACCAATTTGGTACAATTGATCTAGATCATTTGTATTTGAGGAATTATGTTTAATCAAGGGGGCACAATCAGCTCTTGTGGGAGGTTGCTTTGAGGAAGATGAAGTAGTGCAGAATTTGGTCTTTGGGGCCATTTGCCTCCTTTCACAAAGTGGCGATTGGCGAATTGCCATTCCTCAACTAGGGCAATTTGGGAATTAAATATTCTAAACATTTTATTTACAGCAAGAAAAGGCTTGACTTCAGGCATATATAATTCATTTGAAGATAATACAGGCTGGCTGGAAGTACTGGCTACTTGGGATGAGGATTGCGTAAGATCAAGGACTGCTAATGAATATTTTCTCAAATGAATAAGAGGATTCAGGACAAAAGGCTTTTCTTGAAGTATTCTAATTTTGCCATCTTGCAAAGAAGCTCTTTTTGTCAAACTTCCTGGTTTATTTTCATCTACTAAGGACTTGCATTGAAAATATCAATCCTTTAGGAGACCTATAGAATCATATGATACTCCTTCTACTTGTGCATTATTCAAACCAATTGACACACAATCTCTGAGTACTAGCTGTTTTAATTTCGGATGTCCTATATTAGTCAATTGTAATGACATTTGAATCATTACAGATAGGAATTTACTGCTATCAACGATATGTAATCCTTGGATTCCTACCATAATTTTCCAGCACTCTTTTATATGAGGATTTGTAAGACTAATAAAGTAGTCTGGAAAGATTGTTCCATATTTACAACTAGTAGATAGGCTACCGACAATGGTACCTATTCTAGCATGATCATAGATTTGGTGTCAAGTATCGAAGACTTCAGCAATGCATGGAGTATTTAATCCATGCCTAAAGAGAGGGGCCAAACCTATCCTTATACCTCCAAAATGTAAATAGGAATATTTTTTGTCTTTTCCATATTGTCTAAATTTTGATTTCTTCATTTCTAAACAAGGAAAGAGAAACTATTTGTACAGAGGGACCTGAGATCTTGATTTTTACTTCCACTTCTTTTAAAAGCATTTTCTTCTAAAAAATATTAGAGAGAGGGGTTTTATAGACATCAGTAGCATGGAGAGTTGGAGGATTCCAACTTTCAATATTTTCTACCATCTCTAATTCTTTTTCAGAGTCAATCTCCTTTTCCAGAGATCTCGAATCAACTTCAGTAACAACACCACATTTAAGAGTAGAAAAAGATCTAATTAGACTAGCCATGAGGAACTTGACACACCTCTGATACCAAAATAAAAATACCAGGTATTATAAAAGATCGAGAACCTCTTACTGTTCAGAAAAGTGGCGCCTTGAGATGGTATCTTCTAACACTTGTTGCGTGCGTCTACTGCAACTCAGCCTCTCCTCAGGCACTCTCTTAGCAGCTTTACTAATGTGTCCCTTGCAGCCTTACAAATACTTAGAAGAATATATCAAGCGAACAACTCAACTTAGAGCGAAAAGGTGTGCAAAACTTTTATTAACTCAAAAAGAAAACTTACAAAGCATTACAAGAATAAAACAAGAGATCTCAGAGTTTAGAAGCACTCAGTCCAATAGTTTATAGACTTCCTAAGGAATCTACTTTTTCCTAGACATGACACAAAGTGGAAGTGATAAACGGTCCTATCGGCATTTCCATAGTCCGATGGTGTCTACGTAATATTCCGACACAATAAATCAAAAACACACTAAGTACAATAATTGAAATTTTCTACTATTTACAAGGAATCAAAGGACTATCACGATGGTACCATAGGGTTGCGGTCTGAGTCATAATCATTGAATTCATTGGAAGATTGATTCTTTTGTAGATATGCTTCTTCCAATGTCTTTAGATATTTTCTTCATAATCCAGCTCGATGGGGTCTTGAGCATCTTGGTACACATGTAAAAACAAAATGTCCTTGCCTTTTGAAGATGATGCTGTTGTAGATGTTGTAGCTGTAGAGGCTGCAGCTGCTTTAGAGGATTGTCCGACTTCTAGCTTTATTCGATATTTGTAGGCACGATGGCTTTGGTAGGGTAACTTGAATGGGTCATTTCTTTTCCTCCATCTATTGATGTATGATGTAGGATTTATCTCTATATCCAAGAAATAATCTTTATGATCTTTTGAGAAGGCTATCATCTACTGCACTGATAGCTCTATTCCATCCAATAATTCCCATTTGAATATCTGGAACATGCTGGTTGATTTCTCTATTGTGTGTTGTACCCAAATCTTATAGTGATCACTAATTCTTTATTTTTCTTGCCATCCAAATTCAAAATTAAATGCAGTGCATACCCTAGTTGATAACAACAAACTGATCAAACATATAGTGTCTACTATCCAATTTCCTGATATTACTCCTACTGTAATCTTTTCCTTTCGGTTTACTGAAAACCTTAGGACAGGATGCTTCCCTTGTAATTCTGTCATTTTTTTTAATCATGTGGATTTTTTCAACCAACTATTGTAGAGGAAATTCTTTTAACCATCCCAAGACTCTATTCGCTTCTTCTTTATTCTCTATAAAGGCTAAACTTTCTGAAAAATGATTATCAAAGACTTGTGAAAAAGGATTTGGATAAAAAACATTTCTTATTTCTAGGCTTTGAAAATCCCATGGTGTTGAAGAGATTTTAATATACTGCAGGGATTCTTTCTACACATTGAGATGTTCTTTCTACCTGTTTCTTTCTGCAGTATCCTTCCGTAACTTCCCAATCTAAAAATGGCTCAAAGATTTTGTACTGAGGAAAAGTATCTGAATGCATATAGTCTACACCTGGTATCTATAAAAATGAGGCTTCCATTTCTTCAAATAGATCTGGGATTCTCAAAGATTGTAAAAACTTTCCAACTTCCTCTTTGATATTAATATCATCAAAGTCCATCATCTTAGTGCTTGTAAAGAGTTCGAATGCAAAATAAATACAACCAATCATCTGATAATAATTTAAAATCTGTAAAACCCAAATCATAGGTTGTGTATATTGTATGGACCATAGATCATCAAGAGTTTTTAAATATAACTTTACTTTTATATTTGGTAAAGAGTATACTTTTACCAATTCACGATCCAAACCAAGAAGATTGCCAAGCTTGACATTTTTAAATCCACTGATTTCTTCGAAGCCTGAGTCCAACTACCTTTTTTGTTTCAAGACAAAGGTCTTAAACATGTCTTTCAAGAATTTTGAATATTTTTGCTAATGTAGCAAAATTATCTGGCTGATCTAGAATATCAAAAATACTTCCTTTGACTTCTTTTTTGCTGCTGCTGATTCTATGAGCTTTATTCATTTCCCTAGTAAGAGCATCAGCAATATAATTAGAATTTCCAAGAACCCATTCCACCTCAAAATCATATTGCTGAAACCAAATTTTCCATGCTAATAGTCTTCCTCTTACCATTTGTCTTGATAATTTTGCTAACAAGAAATATTTAAAACTCATTGAGTCAGTCCTAATCAAGAATGTTCTTGGTGCAAGATACAATTCAAATTTTTGAATGCCATTAAATATTGGAAGAGTTTCTTTTTCAACAGCGAAATAGTTTTTCTGATTAGAGAGAAATTCGCCTGTTGCATAGGCGCATATTTCTTCTTATTTATTTTCCTCCTTTTTTTCAAATAGAACAGCGGCCCCAAATGCATTTGATGCATCAGTCTGTAGTATGAGCAATCCTTCTCCCAGGGGCTACAATTTTGGAAGAGATTTACATCGGCCTTGAGGTTTTTAACTGATTTTGTTGCTTGATTGGACCATCCGGACGTCAAATGCCTTCTAATCGAAGCAGTTTCTTCTGATAATCTGCGGATGTATTTATGAATGTAATTTAATACACCCAAAAATATCCGAATCATTTTAGTATCTTTGAGCTCATCAGAAAACTCATTTAGCGTTGTAAGAACATGTGGCTGCATATATATATGTCCATTGATTACATGAATTCCAAGGAAGTGAATATTATCTTGGAATAACACCATTTTCTTTTCTGAGAGGACAATTCCATGACCTTGGACTTCTTGGAGAAATATTTCTAAATGGGCCAAATGTGTTTGTAAATCTAGGCTATGAATAAGAATATCATCAATGTAAGTTATGATAAAATCATATTTACCAAAAATAAAGTCTATCCTTTTTAGGAGGAAAGCGGGAGCATTCTTTAATCCAAATGGAACAACTTTCCACTGATAAAATCCTGCAGGGCATGTGAATGTTGTCTTATGCATGTCTACTTCTTCAATCTGAATATGATAATAACCAGATTTCATATTGAATTTACTAAAGATTTTACTCTTCTGAATCTTCTGCATAATTACTTCCTGGAAAGGTAATGGATAATGAAAACTTTGAGTGATGGCATTTAATGGTTTATAATTTATCACCATCCTTGCTTTACCTCTAACAATTTCGGAATGATTCCGAACTAAGAATGTAGAACATGAATAGTGAGAAACACTAGGTTCAATCAATCTCAATTTTAACAATTCTTCAATTTGTTTCTTGATTTCTTGTTCATCTAAAGGAGTGCAAGGAATTAACTTACCTTTTACTCCATTGTCATGCAATGTCACAATTTCTTGCTTGGGGCTCTCTTTCTCCCAAAATTTTTGGGGATCTTCTGAGCAGCTTTTGACTAATCGTTGATACATTGAAATTTGGTCCTGAGACCACTGAGGAGCTATTACTGCTTTTTGTTTTGCCATGAGATCTTCTTTATCTTCATAAATTTGCAGTACTTTCTGCCAAACTTTGGAATCATTTATTAGCTTTCTTGTACTGGTTTCCTTCTGGGTTTCTCTTCAAACTTCTGAATCTGCAAATTTTAGTCTCGGAATAGAGATTGATTGTTTTTTAAAATTGAAGATAATTTTATCTTTGCTAATGGTCATTGGAAATACAGAATTGATAAATGGCATACCCAAAAATAAACTGGCTGATGGGTCCTAATGCTGTATAGCATATATTTTTACAATCTTCCCACCTACTTTTAAGGAAATATTATCTACATAGTGGGTAAGATTAATTGTATCTCTGACCGTTTCTAAAATTAGGATATTTTGGAGAGGTTTCCATAATCCTTTAAACAATGATGGGCTGGCAAGATTGTTTGAGCCACTAGTATCAATAAATGCATCAAGATCTATCCAACTACTTTTAACTTGGATGGAAACTTGTATATACAACAATATTGGTTTTTACCATTTTCTTCAAAAAACTTTGTTATGTAGCTGGGTCGAATTCAGGGACTGGCAGTGAAGAAGTCTGTCCAACATTTTTCTTATATGGACAAAAATAGTTTAGTTGAGGGAGAATAGAGATGACTTGCTTTCCTTTTTCTTTTTCTGGCGGTTGAGACCAACATAAGGATTCGGCTTCGTTGGTTTTAGAACATTCTGATTCAGTCTAAAGATCTTCACTATAGTGGAGTTCTTCTTCATATTCAACTAAAAATTCATCAGTAGAATAGTCATAAAAAAAAATCATTTTTTGAACATAATTGATTAATTCTTCATCTTCGGAAAAAGAAGCATCAGTTAACATATATACATCTGATGGTTCCTCTTCTGACTGTACAATAGACCAATCATCACAAAACTTTTCAATATATACAAAGGCTTTTAATTTACCTGATGTGCTCTTTGGACATGCACGAGCATAATGTTCTTCATGCTTACATATGAAACAACAATTGTTTTTGGTTCTTGGTTGTTTCCTTTTCTTCAAGAATCTAAAATTTTCGAAGGTTGTTTTGGATTTGCAATTTTCTTTGCTTTAAATTTTCCATGCATTTTATGCTTTCTCTTTTTCTTGAATGGTGTCCAAGGCAAAGCAGAACAACAAACATTAGCACTGGGAGTGATATCATGTGTTTGTTTTTGACAACAGAGATATTTAACTTTTTCTTGACACTGAAATAAGAGATCTACCCAGTAAATCTGATCAATTGATTTATTTTGCGGTTCAATATCTTTTGAAATTAGATCTCCTAGATTTCCTAGTAATTTTGATAAAAAAGAATTTTTCTGAATGGAATCATTTGAAATATTTTCTTTGTAAACTTTGGCCATAAAATCTTGACAAAAAGATTCAAGATTTTTTAAATCTTTTAGCGCCATTCTAGCAAGATCTGTAATGATTTGTTTTTTCTCATCAATTGGCATAGGGACAAAATGTGTTTTCAACAATACCTCTAGAGTAGATAGTCCTACTTCAACGACTGCTTGTCATCCTGACTTAGGTGGTCCAATCCACCAGTCATAAACTATTCCTACCATTCTCTTCTCTGCTAGAACAAATATAGATATATTATCGAGCTTTGTAGTTACTTGCATCTGGTATAAAGCTCCAATCCATATTCTAATTTATTCAACTGGATTTGTTGATTTGTCCAAATCTAAAATATAACCACTAGAATTAGAAGCAAAAAGATCATCTTCTATCCTAGGATATTTTTGGACATCTTTGACAAAATTTGCCTTTTGGATTAATGGCATGATGAAAGACGAGAACTTAGAAGTTGCATTTTCAACAGTCATTATTTTTGCTTTTGTTTTTCTTGGATTCTCTGGAACATACTCTATTTTCATTGGCCTAAAAGATGTTTCAGAGGTGATAGCTTCTATTTCTTCTTGATCCCAGAAATTTGGGATCGACATATCTATAGTGAATTTTGAACTCTGAGATACTTTTGATTTTATTATTCGTTCTTTCTTCTGCATCCTAACTTATTTCTCAACTCTTTCTTCTTATTGTTCATCATGCAAAAGCTTTATATTAGCTAAAATGAGTTCATTCTGTATACCTAGATCATCTATGGCATTTTCAGCATAAGAGCACCATGTAGTAATATAATTACCAATTTGGTACAATTGATCTAGATCATTTGTATTTGAGGAATTATGTTCAATCAATGGGGCACAATTGGCTCTTATGGGAGGTTGCTTTGAGGAAGACGAAGCAGTGCAGAATTTGGTCTTTGGGGGCCATTTGCCTCCTTTCACAAAGCGGTGATTGGCGAATTGCCATTCCTCAACTGGGGCGATTTGGGAATTACAGATACTAAACATTTTATTTACAGAAAGAAAAGGCTTGACTTCAGGCATATGCAATTCATTTGAAGATGATACAGGCTGGATGGAAGTACTGGCTACTTGGGACGAGGATTCCGTAAGATCAGGGACTGGTAATGAATATTTTTTCGGATGAATAAGAGGACGCAGGACAGAAGGCTTTTCTTGAAGTATTCTAATTTCTCCATCTTGCGAAGAAGCTCTTTTTGTCAAACTTCCCGGTTTCTTTTCATCTACTAAGGACTTCTATTGAAAATACCAATCATTTGGGAGACTTGTAGAATCATATGATACTCCTTCTACTTGTGAATTATTCAAACCAACTGACACACAATTTCTAAGTACTAGCTGTTTTAATTTCAAATGTACTGTATTAGTCAACTGGAATGAAGTTTGAATCATTATAGATAGGAGTTCACTGCTATCAACCATCAGTACTCCTTGGACTCCTACCATAAGTTTCCAGCACTCTTTGATATAAGGATTTATAAGACTAATAGAGTAGTCTAGAAAAATCGTTCCATATTGACAACCAGTAGATAGGTTACCGACAATGGTACCTATTCTAGTATGATCATAACTTTGGTGTCGAGTATCAAAGACTTCAGAAATGCATGGATTATTTAAGCCATGCCTAAAGAGAGGGGCCAAACCTATCCTTATACCTCCAAAATGTAAATAGGAATTTTTTTGTCTTTTGCATATTTTCTAAATTTTTGATTTCTTCATTTGTAAACAAGGAAAGAGAAACTATCTATACAGAGGGACTTGAGATCTTGATTTTTACTTCCACTTCTTTTAAAAGTAGTTTCTTCTGAAAAATATTAGAGAGAGGGGTTTTATAGACATCAGTAGCATCGAGAGTTGGAGGATTCCAACTTTCAGGATTTTCTACCATCTCTAATTCTTTTTCAGAGTTCAAAATTCATTATAGATATGTCGACCCCAAATTTCGAGGATCAAGAAGAAACAGAAGCTAGCACCTCTGAAACATCTTTCAGGGCAATGAAAATAGAATCTATTCTAGAGAAGCCAATAAAAACAAAAGCAAAAATCGTGACTCTTGAAAATGCAGCTTCTATGTTCCTGTCTTTCATCATGCCCTCAATCCAAAAGGAAAATTTTGTCAAAGAAGTCCAAAAATATCCTAGGATAGAAGAAGATCTGTTTGCTTCTAATTCTAGTGGTTATATTTTAGATTTGGAAAAATCAACAAATCAAGCTAAATCAATTAGAATATGGATTGGAGCTTTATACTAGATGCAAGTAACTACAAAGATCGATAATATATCCATATTTGTTCTAGCAGAGAAGAGAATGGCAGGAATAGTTTATGACTAGTGGATTGGACCACCCGAGTTAGAACGACAAGCAATTGTTGTAGCAGGACTATCTACTCTAGAGGTATTGCTGAAAACGCAGTTTGTCCCTAAGCCAATTGATGAGAAAAAACAAATCATTATAGATCTTGCTAGAATGGAGCTGAAAGATTTAAAATATCTTGAATCTTTTGGTCAAGATTTTATGGCCAAAGTTTACAAAGAAAACCTTTCAAATGATTCAGTTCAGAAAATTTCTTTTTTATCAAAATTACCAGGAAATCTAGGAGATTTGATCTCAAAAGATATTGAACTACAAAATAAATCAATTGATCAGATTTATTGAGTATATCTCTTATTTCGGTGTTAAGAAAAATTTAAATATCTATGTTGGAAAAAACAAGCACATGATATCACTCCCAGTGCTAATGTTTGTCGTGTTGCTTTGACCTAGACACCATTCAAGAAAAATAGAAAGCATAAAAGGTATGGAAAATTTAAGGCAAAGAAAATTGCAAATCCTAAACAACCTTGTAAAAATTTCAGATTCCTGAAGAAAAGGAAACAACCAAGAACCAAAAACAATTGTTGTTTCATATGTAAGCAGGAAGGACATTATGCTCATGCATGTCCAAAGAGCACATTGGATAAATTAAAAGCTTGTGTAGATATTGAAGAGTTTTGTCATGATTGGTCTATTGTACAGTGAGAAGTGGAACCTTCAGATGTATATATGTAAACTGATGCTTCTTTTTCCAAAGATGAAGAATTAATCAATTCTGTTCAAAAAATGAATATTTGTTATGATTGTTCTACTGATGAATTTTCAGTTGAAGATGAAGAAGAGCTCCACTATAGTGAAGATCTTGAGACTCACTTAGAAAGTTCTAACACCAGTGAAGCCGAATCCTTATGTTGGTCTCAACTGCTAGAAAAAGACAAAGGAAAGCAAGTCATCTCTATTCTCCCTCAACTAAACTCTTTTTTTCATATAAGAAAAATGTTGGACAGACTTCTTCACTGCCAGTCCCTGAATTTGACCTAGCTGCAAAACAAAGTTTTTTCAAGAAAATGGTAAAAATCAATAATCTGTTGTATATACCAGTTTCTGTCCAGGTTAAAAATAGTTGGATAGATATTGATGCATTTGTTCATACTAGTGGCTCAAACAATCGTGCCAGACCATCATTGTTTAGAGGATTATGGAAACCTCTCCAAAATATCTTAATTCTAGAAACAGTCGGAGGTACAGTTAATCTTACACACTGTGTAGATAATATTTCCTTAAAAGTAGGCCGGAAGATTTTAAAAATATCTGCTATACAACATTATGACCCATCAACCATTTTATTTTTGGGTATGCTATTTATCAATTCTGTATTTCCAGTGACCATTAGCTAAGATAAAGTTATCTTCAATTTTAAAAAATAGGAAATCTCTATTCCAAGACTAAAATTAGCAGATTCAGAAGTTTCAAGAGAAAACCAGAAGAAAAACAGTGCAAGAAAGCCAATAAATGATTCCAAAGATTGGCAGAAAGTACTACAAATTTATGAGGATAAAGAAGCTCTCAAGGTAAAACAAAAAGTAGTAATAGAGCCTCGGTGGTCTCAAGACCAAATTTCAATATATCAGCGATTAGTCAAAAGCTGCTCAGAAGATCCCCAAAAATTTTGGGAGAAAGAGAGCCCCAAGCCAGAAATTGTGACATTGCATGAAAATGGAGTAAAAGGTAGGTTAATTCCTTGCACTCCTTCAGATGAACAAGAAATCAAGAAATGAATTGAAGAATTGTTAAAATCGAGATTGATTGAACCTAGTGTTTCTCACTATTCATGTTCTGCATTCTTAGTTCAGAATCATTGTGAAATCGTTAGAGATAAAGCAAGGATGGTGATAAATTATAAACCATTAAATGCCATTACTCAAATTTTTCTTTATCCATTACCTCACCATGAAGTAATTATGCAGAAGATTCAGAAGAGTAAAATCTTTAGTAAACTCGATATGAAATCTGGTTATTATCAGAGTCAGATTGAAGAAGCAGACAAGCATAAGACAACATTCACATGCCCTGCAGGAGTTTACCAATGGAAAGTTGTTCCATTTGGATTAAAGAATGCTCCTACTTTATTCCAAAAGAGGATGGACTTTATTTTTGGTAAATATGATTTTGTCATAACTTACATTGATGATATTCTTATTCACAGCCTAGATTTATAAACACATTTGGCCCATTTAGAAATATTTCTCCAAGAAGTCCAAGCTCATGGAATTTTCCTCTCAGAAAAGAAAATGGTGTTATTCCAAGATAATATTGACTTCCTTGGAATTCATGTAATCGATGGACATATACAGATGTAACCACGTGTTCTTGCAAAGCTCAATGAGTTTCTTGATGAGCTCAAAGATACTAAAATGATTCAGAGATTTTCGGGTGTATTAAACTACATTCATAAATACATCCCTAGATTATCAGAAAAAACTACTCCAATTAGAAGGCATTGGAATTCCGGATGGTCCAGTCAAGCAACAGAAGCAGTTAAAAACCTCAAGGCCAAATGTCAATCTCTTCCAAAATTATAGCCCCCAGGAGAAGGATTGCTTATACTACAGATTGATGCGTGAGATGAATTTTGGGCCGTTGTTCTCTTTGAAAAAAAGGAGGAAAATAAAGAAGAACAATTATGCACCTATGCATCAGCCGAATTTCTCTCTAATCAAAACAATTATTTTGCTGCTGAAAAAGAAACTCTTGCAATATTTAATGGCATTCAAAAATTTGAATTATATCTTGTGCCAAGAAAATTCTTGATTAGGACTGACTCAATGAATTTTAAACATTTCTTGTCAGCAAAATTATAAAGAGAAATGGCAAGAGGAAGACTATTAGCATGGTAAATTTGGTTTTAGCAGTATGATTTTGAGGTAGAATGGATTCCTGGAAATTCTAATTATATTGCTAATGCTCTTGCCAATGAAATGAATAAAGCTCATAGAATCGGCCGCAACAAAAAAGAAGTCAAAGGAAGTATTTTTGATGTTCCAGATTAGCTAGATAATTTTCCTACATTAGCAAAAAGATTCAAAATTCTTGAAAGACATGTTGAAGACCTTTGTCCTGAGATAAAAAAGGTAGTTGGACTCAGGCTTCGAAGAAATCAATGGATTCAAAAATGTCAAGCCTGGCAATCAAAGAATATTGGCAATCTTCTTGGTTTGGATCCTGAATTGGTAAAAGTATACTCTTTATCAAATATGAAAGTAAAGTTATATTTCAGAACTCTTGAGGATCTATGGTCCATACAATATACACAACCTATGATTTGGGTTTTACATATTTTAAATTATTATCAAATGATTGGTTGTATTGATTTCGCATTTGAAATCTTTACAAGTGCTAAGATGATGGACTTTGATGATATTAATATGAAAGAGGAAGTTGGAAAGTTTTTATAGTCTTTGAAAATCCCAAATATATTTGAAGCAATGGAAGCCTCATTTCTACAAAGACCAGGTGTAGACTATATGCATTTAGATACTTTTCCTCAGTATGAAATCTTCGAGCCATTAGCAGATTGGGAAATCAGGGAAGGATACTGCAAAAATAAACAGGTATAAAGAACATCTCAATGTGTAGAAAGAACCCTGTAGTATATTAAAATCTTTTCAACACCATGGGATTTGAAAAGCCCAGAAATAAGAAATGTTATTGACTAAAATCCTTTTTCACAAGTCTTTGATAATTAGTTTTCAGAAAGTTCAGCCTTCGCGGAGAACAAAGAAGAAGTGAATAGAGTCATGGGATGGATAAAAGAATTTCCTTTGCAAAAGCTGGTTGAAAAAATCCACATCATTAAAAAACTGACAAAATTACGAGGGAAACATCCTATCCTAAGGTTTTTAGTAAACCAAAAGGCATTGATTACAGTGGGAGCAATATCAGGAAATTAGACAGCAGACACTATATGTTTGATCAGTTTGTTGTTATCAACCAGGGTATGCACTGCATTCAATTTTGAATTTGGATGGCAGGAAAAAGAAACAATCAGTGATCACTGTAAGATTTGGGTACAACACACGATAGAGACAGCAACCAGCATGTTCCAGATATTCAAATGGGAATTATTGGATGGAATAGAGCTATTAGTGCAGCAGATGAAAACCTTCTCAAAAGCTCATAAAGATTCTTTCTTGGATATAGAGATGAATCCTACATTGTACATCAATAGATGGAGGAAAAGAAATGACCCATTCAAGTTACCCTACCAAAGCCATCATGCCTACAAATATCGAATAAAGCTAGAAGTCGGACAGTCCTCTAAAGAAACTACAGCCTCTACAACTACAACATCTACAACAACAACATCTTCAAAAGGCAAGGACATTTTGTTTCTAGATGTGTACCAAGATGCTCAAGACCCCATCGAGCTGGATTATGAAGAAAAGTATCTAAAGATATTGGAAGAAGCATATCTACAAAAGTATCAATCTTCTGATGAATTCGATGATTATGACTTAGACCACAGCCCCATGGGACCATGGTGATAGTCTTTTGATTCCTTGTAAATAGTGGAAAATTTCAATTATTGTACTCAGTGTGTTTTTGAATTATTGTATTGGAATATTGAGTAGATGTCATCGGACTATGGAAATGCCAACAACCCCTCAATCACTTCCACTTTGTGTCATGTCTAGGAAAAAGTAGATTCCTTAGGAAGTCTATAAAATAAGGAACAGTAGAAGAGAGGCCCATATTGTTGGACTAAGTGCTTCTAAACTCTGAGATCTCTTGTTTTAATATTGTAATTCTCTGTAAGTTTTCTTTTTTAGTTAATAAAAGCTTCGCACACCTTTTTAATCTAATTTGAAATGTTTGCTTGATATCCTCCTCTAAGTATTTGTAAGGCTGCAAGGGAGGCGTTAGTAAAGCTGCTAAGAGAGTGCCCGAGGAGAGGCCGAGTTGCAGTAGACGCACGCAACAAGTGTTAGAAGATATTGTCTCAAGGAGCCACTTTTCTAAACAATAAGAGGCTCTCAATATTTTATAATACCTTGATACGAAAAATAAAATATCGGGTATTATAAAAGATCGAGAACCTCTTACTATTCAGAAAAGTGGCTCCTTGAGATGGTATCTTCTAACACTTGTTACGTGCGTCTACTGCAACTCGGTCTCTCCTCGGGCACTCTCTTTTCAACTTTACTAACGCCTCCCTTATAGCCTTATAGATACTTAGAAGAAGATATCAAGCGATCTTGACTCAAAAATAAAACTTACAGAGCATTACAAGATTAAAACAAGAGATCTCAGAGTTTAGAAGCACCCATTCCAACAACATGGGCCTCTCTTCTGCCGATCTCTTATTTTATAGACTTCCTAAGGAATCTACTTTTTCCTAGACATAACACAAATTGGAAGTGATTGAGGGTTCTGTCGACATTTCCATAGTCTGATGGTGTCTACTCAATGTTCCATAGGACTATCACCATGGTCCCATAGGACTGCGGTCTGAGTCATAATCATCGAATTCGTTAGAAGATTGATTCTTTTGTAGATATGCTTCTTCCAATATCTTTAGATATTTTTCTTCATAATCTGGCTCGATGGGGTCTTAAGCATCTTGGTACACATCTAAAAACAAAATTTCCTTGCCTTTTGAAGATGTTGTTGTTGTAGATGTTGTAGCTGTAGAGGCTGTAGGTAATTTAGACAACTGTCTGACTTCTAGCTTTATCCGATATTTGTAGGCATGATGGCTTTGATAGGGTAACTTGAATGGGTCATTTCTTTTACTCCATCTATTGATGTACGATGTAGGATTTATCTCTATATCCAAGAAAGAATCTTTATGAGCTTTTGAGAAGGTTTTCATCTGCTGCACTGATAGCTCTATTCCATCCAATAATTTCCATTTGAATATCTGGAACATGCTAGTTGTTGTCTCTATCATGTGTTGTACCCAAATCTTACAATGATCACTGATTCTTTCTTTTTCTTGCCATCCAAATTAAAAATTGAATGCAATACATACCCTGGTTTATAACAACAAACTGATCAAACATATAGTGTTTGTGGTCCAATTTCCTGATATTACTCCAACTGTAATCAATGCCTTTTGGTTTACTGAAAACCTTAGGACAAGATGCTTCCCTTGTGATTCTGTCAATTTTTTAATGATGTGGATTTTTTCAACCAAATTTTGCAGAGGAAATTCTTTTAACCATCCCAAGACTCTATTCACTTCTTCTTTATTCTCTGCAAAGGCTGAACTTTCTGAAAATTGATTATCAAAGACTCGTGAAAAGGGATTTGGATCAATAACATTTCTTATTTCTGGGATTTGAAAATCCCCTGGTGTTGAATAGATTTTAATATACTACATGGTTCTTTCTACACATTGAGATGTTCTTTCTGCCTGTTTCTTTCTGCATTATCCTTCCCTGATTTCCCAATATGCAAATGGCTCAAAGATTTCGTACTGAGGAAAAGTATCTGAATGCATATAGTCTGCACATAGTCTCTGTAAAAATGAGGCTTCCATTTCTTCAAATAGATCTGGGATTTTCAAAGACTGTAAAAAATTTCCAACTTCCTTTTCAATATTAATATCGTCAAAGTCCATCATCTTAGCACTTGTAAAGATTTCAAATATGAAATCAATACAACCAATCATCTGATAATAATTTAAAATCTGTAAAACCCAAATCATAGGTTGTGTATATTGTATGGACCATAGATCATCAAGATTTCTGAAATATAAATTTACTTTCATATTTGGTAAAGTGTATACTTTTACCAATTCAAGATCCAAACCAAGAAGAATGCCAATATTCTTTGATTGCCAAGCTTGACATTTTTGAATCCAATGATTTCTTCGAAGCCTGAGTCCAACTACCTTTTTTATCTCAAGACAAAAGTCTTCAACAGGTCTTTCAATAATTTTGAATCCTTTTGCTAATGTAGCAAAATTATCTGGCTAATCTGGAATATCAAAAATACTTCCTTCGACTTCTTTTTTGCTACAGCCGATTCTATGAGATTTATTCATTTCACTGGTAGGAGCATCAACAATATAATTAGAATTTCCAGGAATCCATTCTAGCTCAAAATCATACTACTGAAACCAAATTTGCCATGCTAATAGTCTTCCTCTTGCCATTTGTCTTGATAATTTTGCTGACAATAAATATTTAAAATTCATTGAGTCAGTCCTAATCAAGAATTTTCTTGGCGTAAAATACAATTCAAATTTTTGAATTCCGTTAAATATTGCAAGAGTTTCTTTTTCAGTAGCAAAATAATTTTTCTGATTAGAGAGAAATTCGCCTGATGCATAGGCACATAATTCTTCTTCTTTATTTTCATCCTTTTTTTCAAAGAGAACAATGGCTGAAAATTCATCTCACGCATCAGTTTGTAGTATAAGCAATCCTTCTCCTAGGGGTTGTAATTTTGGAAGAGATTGACATTCGGCCTTGAGGTTTTTAACTGTTTCTGTTGCTTGACTGGACCATCTAGACTTCAAATGCCTTCTAATCGGAGTAGTTTTTTCTGATAATCTAGCGATGTATTTACGAATGTAGTTTAATACACCCAAAAATCTCTGAATCATTTTAGTATCTTTGAGCTCATCAAGAAACGCATTAACCTTTGTAAGAACATGTGGCTACATCTGTATTTGTCCATTGATTACATGAATTGCAAGTCAATATTACCATGGAATAACACCATTTTCTTTTTTGAGAGGACAATTCCATGAGCTTGGACTTCTTGGAGAAATATTTCTAAATGGGCCAAATGTGTTTGCAAATCTGGGTTGTGAATAAGAATAACATCAATATAAGTTATGATAAAATCATATTTACCAAAAATAAAGTCCATCCTTTTTTGGAAGAAAGCAGGAGCATTCTTTAATCCAAATGGAACAACTTTCCACTAAGAAAATCTTGTAGGGCTTGTGAATGCTATCTCATGCCTCTCCGCTTCTTCAATCTGACTCTGATAATAACTAGATTTCATATCAAGTTTGCTAAATATTTTACTCTTCTGGATCTTCTGCATAATTACTTCCTGGTGAGGTAATGGATAATGAAAACTTTCATTAATGGCATTTAATGGTTTATAATTTATCACCATCCTTGATTTACCTCTAACAATTTCGGAATGATTCTGAACTAAGAATGCAGAACATGAATAGTGAGAAACACTAGGTTCAATCAATCTCAATTTTAACAATTATTCAATTTGTTTCTTGATTTCTTGTTCATCTGAAGGGGTGCAAGGAATTAACTTACCTTTTACTCCATTTTCATGCAACGTCACAATTTCTTTCTTGGGGCTCTCTTTCTCCCAAAAGTTCTGGGGATCTTCTAAGTAGCTTCTGACTAATCACTGATATATTGAAATTTGGTCCTGAGACCACTGAGCATATATTACTGCTTTTTGTTTTGCCTTGAGAGCTTCTTTATCCTCATAAATTTGCAGTAATTTCTGCCAATCTTTGGAATCATTTATTGGCTTTCTTGTACTTGTTTTCTTCTGGCTTTCTCTTTGAACTTCTGAACCTGCAAATTTTAGTCTTGGAATAGAGATTGCTTGTTTTTAAAATTGAAGATAACTTTATCTTCGCTAATGGTCACTGGCAATATAGAATTGATAAATGGCATACCCAAAAATAAATTGGTTGATGGGTCCTAATGTTGTATAGCAGAGATTTTTACAATGTTCCCACCTAGTGTTAAGGAAATATTATTTACATAGTGGGTAAGATTAACTGTACCTCCGACCGTTTCTGAAATTAGGATATTTTGGAAAGGTTTCCATAATCCTTTAAACAATGACAGTCTGGCAAGATTGTTTGAGCCACTAGTATTAATAAATGCATCAAGATCTATCCAACTATTTTTAACCTGGACAAAAACTAGTATATACAACAAATTATTGGTTTTCTCCATTTTCTTCAAAAAAATATGTTTTGCAACTCGGTCAAATTTAGGAACTGGCAGTGAAGAAGTTTGTCCAACATTTCTCTTATATCGAAAAGAAGAGTTTAGATGAGGGAGAATAGAGATGACTTTCTTTCCTTTTTCTTTTTTTGGTGGTTGAGACCAACATAAGGATTCAGCTTTGCTAGTGTCATAACTTTCTAAGTGAGTCTCAAGATCTTCACTATAGTGGATTTCTTCTTCATCTTCAACTGAAAATTCGTCAGTAGAACAGTCATAACAAATATTCATTTTTTGAATAGAATTGATTAATTCTTCATCTTCGAAAGAGAAGCATCAATTAACATATATACATCTGATGGTTCCTCTTCTAACTGTACAATAGACCAATCATCACAAAACTCTTCAATATCTACACAGGTTTTTAATTTATCTGATGTGCTCTTTGGACATGCACGAGCATAATGCCCTTCCTTCTTACATATGAAACAACAATTGTTTTTGGTTCTTGGTTGTTTCCTTTTCTTCAAGAATCTGAAATTTTTAAAAGGTCGTTTTGGATTTGCAATTTTCTTTGCCTTAAATTTTCCATACCTTTTATGCTTTCTCTTTTTCTTGAATGGTGTCCAGGGAAAAGCAGCATGACAAACATTAGCACTGGGAGTGATATCATGTGCTTGTTTTTGCCAACAGAGATATTTAACTTTTTCTTGACACCGAAATAACAGATCTACTAAATAAATCTGATCAATTGATTTATTTTGTAGTTCAATATCTTTTGAGATAGAATCTCCTAGATTTCCTGGTAATTTTGATAAAAAGAATAATTTGAACTGAATCATTTGAAAGATTTTCTTTGTAAACTTTGGCCATAAAATCTTGACCAAAAGATTCAAGATATTTTAAATCTTTCAGCTCCATTCTAGCAATATCTGTAATGATTTGTTTTTCCTCATCAATTGGCTCAGGGACAAACTCTGTTTCCAGCAATACCTCTAAAGTAGATAGTCCTACTGCAACCACTACTTTTCATTCTGAATCAAGTGGTCTAATCCACCAGTCATAAACTATTCCTGCCATTCTCTTCTCTACTAGAACAAATATGGATATATTATCGAGCTTTGTAGTTGATTGCATCTGGTATAAAGCTCCAATCCATATTCTAATTGATTTAGCTTGATTTGTTGATTTGTCCAAATCTAAAATATAACCACTAGAATTAGAAGCAAACACATCTTCTTCTATCCTAGGATATTTTTGGACTTCTTTGAAAAAAAATTCCTTTTGGATTGATGGCATGATGAAAGACGGGAACTTAGAAGCTGCATTTTCAAGAGTCACAATTTCTACTTTTGTTTTTCTTAGCTTCTCTAGAATAGACTCTATTTTCATTGGCCTGAAAGATGTTTCAGAGGTGCTAGCTTTTGTTTCTTCTTGATCCCAGAAATTTGGGCTCGACATATCTATAGTGAATTTTGAACTCTAAGATGCTTTTGATTTTCTTCTTCATTCTTTCTTCTACATCCTAGCTTCTTTTTCATTTCTTTCTTCTTGTTGTTCATAATGCAAAAGCTTGAGATTAGCTAAAATGAGTTCATTCTATATACCTAGATCATCTATGGCATTTTCAGCATAAGAGCACCATGTAGTAATATAATTACCAATTTGGTACAATTGATCTAGATCATTTGTATTTGAGGAATTATGTTCAATCAAGGGGGAACAATCAGCTCTTGTGGGAGGTTGCTTTGAGGAAGATGAAGTAGTGCAGAATTTGGTCTTTGGGGGCCATTTGCCTCCTTTCTCAAAGCGGCGATTAGCAAATTGCCATTCCTTAACTGGGGAAATTTGGGAATTAGAGATTCTAAACATTTTATTTACAACAAGAAAAGGCTTGACTTCAGGTATATATAATTCATTGAAGATAATACAGGCTGGCTGGAAGTACTGTCTACTTGGGACAACGATTCCATAAGATCAGGGACTAGTAATGAATATTTTTTCGGATGAATAAGAGGACGCATGACAGAAGGATTTTTTTGAAGTATTCTAATTTTTCCATCTTGCAAAGAAACTCTTTTTGTCAAACTTCCCGGTTTCTTTTCATTTGCTAAGGACTTGTATTGAAAATACAAATCGTTTGGGGGACCTATAGAATCATATGATACTCCTTCTATTTGTGCATTATTCAAACCAACTGACACACAATCTCTGAGTATTAGTTTTTTTAATTTCGGATGTACTATATTAGTCAACTAGAATGACATTTGAATCATTACAGATAGGAATTCACTACTATAAACCATCTGTAATCCTTGGACTCCTACCATAAGTTTCCAACGCACTTTTATATGAGGATCTGTAAGACTAATAGAGTAGTCTGGAAAGATTGTTCCATATTGACAACCAATAGATAGGTTACTGACAATGGTCCCTATTTTAGCATGATCATATCTTTGGTATCGGAGCCCTGTCACGTTCCTCATGGTCAGTCTAATTAGATATTTTTCTACTCTTGAATGTCGTGTTGTTACTGAAGTTGATTCGAGATCTCTGGAAAAGGAGATTGACTCTGAAAAAAATTAGAGATGGTAGACAATCCCAAAAGTTGGAATCCTCCAACTCTCCATGCTACTGATGTCTATAAAACCCCTCTCTCTAATATTTTTTAGAAGAAAATTCTTTTAAAAGAAGTGGAAGTAAAAATCAACATCTCAGGTCCCTCTGTACAGATAGTTTCTCTTTCCTTGTTTACAAATGAAGAAATCAAAAAATTTAGACAATATGCAAAAGACAAAAAATATTCCTATTTACATTTTGGAGGTAAGTGTTGGACTCTTTCAAATAGCAATACCTGTTGGCTCTTCTAACAGCTTTATGACCATTACTATTGTAGGTAATGGTTTTCCATCACTACTTACATCAAGCTTTTTCATGTTAGTATAGATTCAGTTTTATCCTTAAAATTCAAACATTCGAAGATATCAAGTCTCTGTGGTGTGCCTTGTTAGAGCCTAGATTTGCCTCAGGCTAAAAAGGCAAGGTTCTAGGTCCACATCAAACCATGCTCAGCCTTGTAGCTAACCCTATGAGGACAGGAGAGGGCTCTCTCCAGGTCAATCTCAACAAAAGATGATCGATGAGGCTCGAGATGATTGAAATATAAGCTAATTTTAGGCTAGGTATGAAGTACGAAGGTTTGATTTGAGTTTTTAGGAGTTTTTGTGTTGAAACAGGGAAAGGCAAATTTGGGCTTGGGGATGAGGCATAGTTTTTGCAGAGGTCTATTTGGGGCAAGGTAGGCGATCGTCTTGATGCTTTTAAAGGGAATGAATGGGTAGATCAGACTGGTGAGGAGCTAAGGAGAGTAAGAAGCTTTCAAGGATTCTCCTTAAACAGATGAAAACATGGAAAATCAAACAAACTTAAAGGCAGAGCATAACAATCTATGGATTCTACCTTAACACTTCATTTGTTCAATTGCAGAAGATGAGAGAAGGAAAATGATACACATAACAACTTACAATTACTGAAAGAAGCACACCATAAAAACATAAAGCCACAGGATCCCAAATAGTGCTGCAAAACCCTGGTCTTTCCTTAACCAAAAATGCAGAGATAATATGTACAATAGTATGCCAAAGCAATCCCAACTGTCCAACCCTGAAAATGACTTAGGAATTACATGATATAGACTAGCCCAACCCATTCCCTTGCCTCTAGGGGTTGAGCTCATCATTCTAGGAGTTGTTTCAACCAATTCTAAACCAAACACTGAAATCTAGGCAACCAAAACAACTTGCCTCTATATGTTAGGAAACTGATTCATGCACTAAATTTTCACTTGTTAGTGAATGAATCTTCTAGAACTAGTAAATAAGTGCCAAAATTACATCATGTTTATCTAATTACATCAAGATAGATCAAAAATTACATCAAGAATCAAAACTAGTCAAACTGGCTAAATTTCTAAGCTGGAAGGTGAAAAATTGGGCAAAAATCCTCTATGCGCCGCGCCAAAATCTGTGCGTTACGCCACTTTGGAGATGATTTTGAGGCACTTCCTGAAGTCAAAGTTGAGCCCAAGTGTGCTTTTTGGAAAGCCCTGCCTCTCTACCTTCCAACCCAAGTGGAATTTATGGATTTAGATGTCATGTGCCCCTCCAAAACCTCAATCTCCCAAGACTGCTTCCTGTGTGTCAAAATAGGGGCAGTGAGGTCATTTTTAGGGTGTTTTTGACCCTTTAGGCAACCCAAAACTTGATGAAATCCTTAGGTAATCCATGAGCATACATAACTTTTGATGAAAAATACAAAAATGTAAAGTTTTCCTCCTGGAGAGCTCCCAATGATAAGCACGTGCCAAGTGGTGCCACGCACAGGGCAGAAAAAACTTGTTTCTAAAGCCAAAAATTCAAAATTGACAAAATTTTCTCCAAATTCCTTGAAATTTGGGCTAAAGGTGCCTCATCAAGTGCCATGATCAGGCAAAGAATCTTCAGCCAAGATTCGGAGCCGATCTTGCTCTTTTTGCCTCTTTTGCTTCTTTGTTGCTTTCTTCAGTTTTGCCTTCAAATTTCTTATTCGCGCCTTGGAACTCATATTGTGTGCCCTGTAATGGAAAACCATGTCCCTCAACAATGCTTTGTCCTTATCAGCCTTTTCCAACATTTTTTCCAAGTGAATGTTGATTCTCTTGAGCCAAGACTTTCGATCATCATTAATCACTTGTTCCAATGTAGTGAACTCAATCCTCCTCCTTTGGGCAGCTTGGTGATTCTCGAGGATATTTTGAAACTCTGTGATTTCTTGCTGATCTTTAAGCTATTTGTTCCTCTGATCTAAGTATTTGATGATCCACTTAGCCCTCTCCAAGTTGAGAGATAAGGCATTGATCGTTGTCTGCTGCTCTTGAATGACCTCTCTAGGATGTGCACTTTGCGGGCCCATGTCGGTATCGTCATCCTGAATGAGAATGAATTCAGTCTCTTGCTCACCTTAAGGCCCCTCATCCTACATTGGCCTCTTGCCTCGGTCCTGTACCTACACTTGTGCTGCTGATGATGGTAGCGAGAACCCTTCCACCTCAGGTGGAGATAGTACTCATCGTGCTGCTGCAAACAATCACCTCATACCTCTCTGATAAGTGACATATGTCGGCACAATGGTAGTCTTTGCCTCCTGACCTCCATGCTACTGTGAAGGTTCACCCGGATCATGAACCACCTCCTGATGAGCCGCTGAAGCTATGAAGAACTTACGGGAGATGAAGTCTTCCCATGTGATACCCTGCAGGCCAAGATGATGTACAACAATGATCTTGATGAGCGCATAATGATAAATGTTGTTGTGCTGTTGTTCTGGACTCTTCCTCCACACATGATTGGTCATCCTCTTGATGTTTTGGTACATGAAATGAGGAATGTTCATGAATTTCACTCTTGTGAAATGCATCAATAGCCTGATATGGTATGCATAGATGCGCGAGAAGCAACCTTCACAACTGAAGTATCTAATAATGAGTCTCATCAACAGCGCATAAGATTCCTTCAAAAACTGAAATGGGAATACTCTCCTGAGCTACCTCAAATAGCTAGGCCTAATGTAAGGTTCATAATATGATCTATCCAGTTGTTGCCCTTTGTTCCAATCTTCACCTATATTCGGTATCCCGATGGTCTGAGAGATGGTTTCTGGTGTCAATGTAAAGTCTACTCCAGCAAGAGTAACATGATTATCATGCAAATGTAAAATAAAAAATCGAACTAACTCCTGATGATGCTGGATCTGAGCGATCATCTCACAATATTGAAAGCATGACATTTGCTGAAAGCATGTCATCGCAAGCTGGCAGGCCTACAATTGAGTTAAGGAAGTAGGCTCTTCACTGACATGTCTGCCACCTTTTCGAGGCCTCCGGGGTGCATGTCCTTCCATGGATGAGTCACTTTGAGTTTTTACTTCATGGTCAGATGAATGACTAGACGACATCACTGCTGATATACAAACTTCCTTGAATGACTGCTGATGTATGAAACTGCTGTTAAGATATGTTGAAATCTGCCACCAAGGGAAAATGTAACCAGGGAATGTTAGGAAGGGGAATAATATGAAGGGATGAGAGACTTATGGGGAGAAATTATGTTTAGGGACATGTAGGAGGATTTGGGAAATCTATATGAGGTAGGGTTTGGGTTTTTACATTTGACAATGGGTAGAAGGGAATTGGGGACAGGGGTTTAATAATTTGAGGGGATAGGGAACAATGAGATTTGGGAACAAATGGAGTCAAGGGGAGAAGAAAATGATGGAAAAAGGATATACTTGGTGGCAAACAATTTTTGAAACCCTAATAGCAATTGGCTTGATGACTTTGAGAGCTAGGGTTTGAGAGTTTTTATTGCAAATTTTAGCAACCATAAACCATCATCATACTAGCATAAAAACTGATGAAACACTGAGATGGTAACCCTACTTGGAAAATCCAAGTGTTTAGATGGCAAGTTGATTCAATTTCAAGCAAATTCGGGAAATTTGGTGTATGCACCGCGCCAAGAACCCAGTGCGCCGTGACAGTGGAAGTTTACACTGTGAATCTGCCCCCTGTGCGCCGCGCAGCTTGTGTGTGCCGCGACCTCCTCTGGTGTGCCGCGCGACCTTTCAATGCAGAGTCTCAGCCCTTGGAACAAGAAACCTGCTCCTCTAACCCTCAAAACAAAATCCTTTAACCTGCTTACACTGAAAAATATGTTTTAAGTGATGAACAAGGCTCATGGGGTAATAGATTGATTTTTGATGAAGCATTGATGAATTTATGTTGTGGAGGTCCTATTCACTTTGCACAAGCCCAGTGTGCCGCGACGTGTGGGTACGCCGCGCCCTTGAGAAAATACACTGTGTATTTCGGTTCTATGCGCCGCACTCTATGGGTGCGCCACGCCTCCTGTTGTATGCGCCGCGACACCTTCAACTCACACAGTTGCCCTCTTTCAAACACGGTTTTGCTCTTACACTTTCAAAACACGATTTCTCCCTTGGATTATGAATGAAACTTGTTGCAAAGTAATAAATAGCTTTGAGAAATCTCTTGACAAGAGATGGTTTTGATTTTTACTTCTTCAAAACCCATTTTCTTATGTTTAGTTTTTATCACTTTTTCAGAATTAATACAACTCTGATTTTTGACTTGGAATGATGAATTTCTTGGCAATTTTTTGTAGGGACAGTGGCATGTCTTGACCAAGGAAGACCAGGGCTGCGCATGGAGATTTTGACAACTGAAAAACTTTTTGAAAATTACATGGAAATATACATAAAAACAAAATGTTGACTTTGCTTCAAAATAGATTTTTGAAGAAAAGCCATAATCTATCCATATGACGATGAAATTCTTTGAAATGAGAACTTATTAAGGACCTCCCTCTAGCCTACTAGCTTTATTGAACATCTTGAAGACACAACTTGAGAAACCCTAGACCTACTGAAGTGACTGAAATGACTCTTACTAATCAAAGGACTAAATCAAGGCTGTAAGTGACCCAAAAACTTGATTTTGATGGACAGACCTAAGCCAACATGGTAAGGCATGAGGGGTAATGAACAACAAGTCCCTTCCGTCAGATTATGGCATGCCCCTAGCGGAATGCAACGGAGTGAAGCGAGCGAGACACCTAAAAATGAAATGCAATAAAGAGAAATGATCTCTGATGGAGGGATGTAAAGACCGAATCTAACATTGGCTCCAATTGGGATGGTAGCTCCTTAGAGGTGCCAAGAATGGAAGATCTCTGGAAGAGCTAGACAGTGCCTTCGTCCATTGGGCTATGGAGTCCATTATTTTCACAAACCATCACAAGACTCTTGACTAATTTATTGACTCAAACTTGACTCAAACTAAGTGAATTAGGAAACCAAAACGACTGACTAAAACTGACTAGACAAACTGAACTCAAAACTGAAATCTTTCTTCAGAATTATAGCCTTCACTTCGGGCCCCAGAGTAAAGAAAAGATCCCATCACACACTTGAAATGAAACTGAAATTAAATGGTATGTACAGCAACAATGTGGACAGCAGAAATAACTCAAAAATGATACGTCTTGAGCAGTCGACCATTGACCGGCCCTCCAGGACATTCTTCCCCATTCATCTCCTTCAGAAGAAAAGCATTCTGACCATGATATGCAGCAATTTTGTAAGGACATTTCCAGAGATTTTCGAGCTTACCATGCTTACCCTTGTCCTCATTCCTTGCATCCCATTTCAGCACCACTTCCTCCAATTGGAAGTTGTCCGCCTTCACTTTTCTGTCATATATTTTCTTAATCTTCTCCTGCAACTTGGATGTGTTTTGGAAGACCTCTTCTCGTGTCTGCTGCAAATGGATCATCTAATTTAATCTTCACTGCATAGGATCTTCCTCACTGTCGGCCTCCTGAAGAATGTTGACTACCGGAGCCGCTAGAGAATTGGGAAACACTATATCAACTCCATAAACTAGCTCAAAGGGAGACATACCAATGGATTTCTTTTGGCTAACCCGATCTGCCCAAAGTGCATTGACCAAATTCTTATGCCAACTCTTCTTGTTAATTTCCAGCAGCTTCTTGATGATGTTGACTAAAGATTTATTAGACGACTCCGCCAAACCATTGCCTTGTGGATGATAAGCGGTTGAGTGACCCAAAATGATTTTATACTTGTTACAAAACTCAATCATCCTCTTTGATTTAAAAGCTGCTGTGTTGTCAGTGATTAACTTATTCGGGCAACCAAAACGAGACAAGATATTATTCTCAAGGAATGAAATAATTACTGCATCCATAGATTGTTTGGTGGGAATTGCTTCGATCCATTTCGTGAAATAATATATTGCCGTGAGGATCCATCAATGCTGACCTGAAGAAGCGGGATGCATTTCACCAATGAAATCCAACCCCCACTACTGAAAAAGGGCACTCACCTCAATGGGCTTAAGCGGAAAAGGCTGTAATTTCTGCCTTCCTTCAAAAATCTGACATTGATGACATCTCTTGACCACTTTATATACATCAGCAAGCAATGTTTGCCAATATTATCCTGCACGAAGAATTTTGTTTGCCGTTGTTTTCCAAAAGAGGTGATCGCCACAATCTCCTTTATGGAAATCCTCAATGACTTGTTGTACTTCTCCTTCCACCAAACAAGTCAACAAAACACCATCAGGATCTTTCCAATAAAGTGCAGAATTTAAAATACAAAACTTTGCAACCTTCAATTTCAGAGTTCTACCTTTGTTTCTAGCCATGCCGAGTGTTGGTGACAAATTTTGCAGCACATATATGATATCTGAATACAAAGGGGAAGGAGCAAACATTTTGGATACCTGAATTGATGAACCTTCCTCATTTTCATCGGACATAGCAGCGATCAGATTTATGTCTAAGGTGTGCAAGTTTGTTTCAGCCATTAACTTTGCCAATCCCTGACCTTTAACAAGATTGGTGGGCTTTATCTCGACATCGTACTCCAACAAGGCTGCAATCCACTTGCCTCGTCTTCCTTCCGGATCGGTCTGCACTAAAACATCCTTGACAACAACGTTAGGAACATAATCCAAAGTATGAGAATGTAAAATATACACCCGAAAATATTTTAATGCCTTCACAAGTGCAAGGGCTTGCTTTTCAATGATGTTGTACTTTAGAGCTGCATCTCTTATAGTTCGGCTGAAAAAAGCAATTGGTCTTTCATAGTCATCTCTCTTCTGCATTAAGAAAGCTGCCATTGTATGCTCCAAGGCAAAAGAGGACAACATAAAATCCTGAGTGTAGTCTAGGCTGATTAGAACCGGAGCTAAAGAAAGGGCTAATTTGACTAAGTTGAAAGAATTGACAGCCTCTTCCATCCACGTCACTTGGCTGTCCTTCTTAAGCATGTTTGTAATCTCTCTTACATGTTCAGCAAGATTAGGAACAAAGCGATGCAGAAAATTCATCTTACCATTAAACGATTGAATCTCCTTCTTATTCCGGGGCAGGTCAATTTGCTGAATCGCTTCCACACGTGCTGGATCAATACGAATGCCATCTTTTGATATGATGTGCCCAAGTAGTTTGCCCTCATCCATGGCAAACAAGCTCTTCTTTGGATTCAGCGACACACCATATATTCTGCACTTTTGAAAGACAATTTTCAAATGATACAAGTGTTCTTCATTTGATTTGGAAAACACGGTTAGGTCATCAAGGTACACAACCAAGAATACATCCTTCTCATTTGCGAAAGCCAAGTCCATTGACCACTGAAAAGTGGCACCTACGTTCTTCAAACCGAAAGGCATTTTGGTGTAATGAAAAGTTCCCCACGGGGTGGTGAACGTTGTTTTGTCTTGGTCATCTTCATGGACCAAAATTTGGTTATATCCAAAATAACCATCGAGTAGTGACATCCGAGATGCTCCAACTACTCGCTGAAGTATATGATCCATTTTGGGCAGTGGATAATTGTCCTTCAATGAAACTTTATTGAGATTCCTAAAATCAATGCACAAGCGAATCTCGCCTATCTTCTTTCGTACGAGCACCAAATTAGATATCCAATCAGAAAATTGGATGGGAACAATGATTCCTAATTTGTACAACCTGTTTATCTCCTTCTCAATTGATGGCAGCAATTTTGGATTTAGCCTTCTCAACTTCTGTCTGAAAGGTTTTTGATTAGGCTTGATAGGAATGGTATGCTGAATTATATTAGTATCATATGTCTTCAAGTCAGAATAATCCCAAGCAAACACATCAGCAAAAGATGACAACAAACTAATATATTTGGCTTTTACCTTCAATGACAATGCTTTGGACAATTTTACCATTTTAGGATTGACAGTTGTTCCGATATTGACCTCTTCAACACCCTTTTCTGTTAGCTGCAATGTCGGCTTGCGGGCTATGTCATCTTGATCAAAGAGCTCTTCTAAAGGTATCAAGTCTTTAGGAATGATGTTATCCTTTAACCGCAACACTTCCATTTGATTGATCTACACATCATCTTTACCATCATCATGTTCTACATCAATTGAGGTGTCATTGAACTTACCTTTGTTTTGAAAAAAATCATCAATTTCCTCATCATCTTGGAAAACTTGCCAATATCTCTAATTGTCCAGGACAATCGGACGATGCTTGACATGGATTTCGAATTTATTACTTGAGTTCATAGGAATCTTCAAATTACTTGCTGCCTTAGCAAGTGCATCAGCAATGCCATTTTGAATGCAAGGCACACACGTCAAGGTATAATCTGAAAACAATTTTAGGATATCTAGGATAGCATTTCGGTAAGCTCGCATCCGAGGATGTTTTGCTTGATACTCACCTTTAACTTGCTTAATCACCAATTCGGAGTCACCATATACAGCAATCCTCTTATCATTTAGCTTTCTAAGAATTTTTAGGCGAGCAATCAAAGCCTCATATTCAGCTTCATTGTTTGAACAATCAAATGCTAGTTTGTAAGAACATACCCGCACATTACTAGGCACCTTGTTCGGGGCGGAGAGAGGACTGCGTACCCAAATTCCGATTCCAGCACCATCATTTCCTGCTACACCATCGAAATCCATGGTCCACAGGCCCTCTTCATCTTCCTCTAAGTGCTGAAACACTGTCACCTTTGTTTTTCCTGCTTGCTGTCCATTATTTTCAGCTGATTTCTCAACGGTGTTCGGCTGTTTATGTCCCTCTCTCTTCAAAACTTCTCTGAAATTGTCCGTTATTGCTGGAATATCATCTGCTACAACTAACTGGCTATCTATATCATTGAAACTATCTAAATACAAAACAAAAGACTCAAGATCTGTATATACATAA
The DNA here is from genome assembly GCA_000404065.3 of Pinus taeda. Taxonomy (NCBI): domain Eukaryota; kingdom Viridiplantae; phylum Streptophyta; class Pinopsida; order Pinales; family Pinaceae; genus Pinus; species Pinus taeda. Next base: position 47,422 of record APFE031063241.1, read on the forward strand.
TTAATCGGATGATTAATTGGTTTCTCCTTGCTTGTAATCTTGTATTTCATTTTTTGTTCCTGATACAATTTTCTCATTTGGCCAAACACAGGAATCGTTGCATAGGAGAAATCTAGTTGTAATGTTCCTTTCAATTTCGCTCCCCGAGACCTGGAAAGAAGCATACCAAACCTGGGAGGAATGTCTGCCATAACAACATCCATCAAAACATTCTTTGTGGGGATCTAATCCAAACTTATGACTAAGTCTTTGATAAGCCCAATACATCTTACTCTACTAGAATCAAATGAAAAGAGATCATGGTATCTCCTTGTGACATCCAAACCCAATTTCTCCATGATAAATTTCGGCATAAGATTGTGGGAAGCGTCGGAATCAAACATGGCATTATGTAACACAAACTCATGCAATCTCAAATTGATATAAAAAGGCGGCACATCGTTGTCCGGAGACTCACCATTCAATGCTGGTCCAAACATTAGCTCAAGTTGATCATCCTCCACACTCACCATATCAAACATTGGATAAAAATTCAAAACTTTAGAGACCTGACTCTATAATCGTTGTTCCTCATTAGTTCAGTCAAGGGAATGGAAACCTTTAATTTAGAAATTTCATTTTCTAAACTAAAAGTTGAGGGCTTTTCTACCTCCTTGGCTGGAACATCCTTTCTTTCAGCTTTATCCTTTGGAACAGTTGGTTGTTTTGACTTTACTACTGAAGATGACTTCCTACTATTAGGATCAACTGCCTTTTTCCCTTTCCTTTGTGTATCAAGTGCCTCATTCTTGGATGATGGAGTTTCTTTTCTTTTCGGGATTGGGTTGATGGGTACATTTCTACTTCTAAGTGAATACTGACACTACTGTGTAGACAAAGCATTCATATAGCCTCTTTGGTACTCATCTGATTCTTCTTCAAAAGTGGTGTCATTAGCCAAAATATAATCCTCATCCTTTTTGTAGAGCTGAATTTCCTGCATACTCATCATCTTCAGTGATAAAGGTGGGCATATCATCAAGAGTAAAGAAGTGATTTTCCTCTCCTAGTACATTGTCTTCATCATCAGATTCACGACCAATAAAATTCTGTTGAAGAGGTGTCTTTACTTGCTGTTGTTGTGATGTCAGTTCTTGTGCTCGCTTGATCCGAATGGAAAATGGCCCTTTGTATTGGTTATCTATGGTACTCATCCACCCATATTATTCATTGACCCATGGAATTTACCCATGGCATTGTAAATGGCATCCGCCCGTGGTATTGTAAAATCCACCCATGGTATTCATTCACCCATGGTATTGACCCATGGTATTGTAAATGGCATCTGTCCGTGGTATTGTAAAATCCACCCATGGTATTCATTCACCCATGGAATTGACCCATGGTATTGTAACTAGAAAAATACTATAAGTAACAAGTCACATTTTGTAAAAGGACAGATTGTCTGCCACAATGTAGCCTTTACAGTTCAGAGGCATGTAGCCAACACATCTCTTCTCAGAGATAAGCTACCATTGCCCTAGCCGGTTTATTTTCACTTGGGTTTTAATAAAAAGTTTCTTTGTGGTTTTGTTTATTGGGCATTCTCATATTTTTCTTCTGGCATTTCAATCTTTCAGATCTTGGGGGTCTCTCCTCCCAAGATCCATTTCAATCTTTTAGATCTTGGGGGCCTCCTCCCAAGATCTGGATCAGTGGTATCAGAGCAGGTTACGGTTCCATGGGAATGAGGGTTTCGTGCATATTTCAGTCTCAATTTTTTTGAAGGAAATTTTTTTTTTGGGCGGCGATTTTGCAGATCAGATCTGTACGTTTTGGTTCAAGATATACAAAATCTGATTGCAGATCTGTATTCTTTGTGGAAAAATAGCCGATTTCAAAAAAAAATCGGTCAAATCGGAGTCCGGACGAAGGAGATATCACTGATTTAAAAATCAGTGGGGTTGCAGATAATTTTTCAAGGCAGCGAGTTTGCGGAGTAGATCTAGACGTCTTGGTGCAAGATCTGAAAAATATAATTATAGATCTGAAATCCTCTCGAAAAATCACCCAATTTCAAAAAAAAAATGGGTCGAATCGGAGTTCGGATGTGGGAGATATCGCTGATTTAAAATCAGCTATTTTATCAAAAATTTTGTGACGGCGAAACTGTTGCAGTGCGAATCTGAGATCTCAGAGTGCCCAGATAAGGATTTCCAACATATGGGAAGATGCAAAATGGTCCTTCTGCTTCTAAAAACAGGTTATAATAAATATTTTGAGTTATTGGCTGAGTTATGTCCATTTTAATTCTGGAGCAGCATTCGGAGTGGGTTCCATTGGAGACGTGCCCTCCCACCCCACTTTAGTAGGCACCTGCTTCACATTCATCAGTTTCAACATAGCAGCAATCGGCTTGGGTTATTTGGAGATGTGCCCTCCCACCCCAAGCTATGTAGGCACCTGCTACTTCATCAGCAACCAACATCATGGTTGTGGGTCATCCACAAACCCACACTTCATCGAAGTCCATTTGCTAGGCCGTACACTGTTAGTATCACAGTTGGTCACAAGCATTACAAGGTATCTCTATCCTCGGGTCTTCGTTCTTCATGGTTATGGGTCCTCCACAAACCCACAGTTCATCGAAGTCCATTTGCTAGGCCACACACTGTCAGAATCACAGTTGGTCACAAGCATTACAGGGTATCTCTATCCTCGGATGTTCATTTATCAGGGTTTTGGGTTAACCACGTAAAACCCTTATCTTCAGTGGATCTTCATATTCAACAAAGGCTTGGCAGGAGGGAACTTTACGCAATGGGGACCAT
>APFE031063241.1:50305-62148 GCA_000404065.3 Pinus taeda
TTCAGAGGCATGTAGCCAACACATCTCTTCTCAGAGATAAGCTACCATTGCCCTAGCCGGTTTATTTTCACTTGGGTTTTAATAAAAAGTTTCTTTGTGGTTTTGTTTATTGGGCATTCTCATATTTTTCTTCTGGCATTTCAATCTTTCAGATCTTGGGGGTCTCTCCTCCCAAGATCCATTTCAATCTTTTAGATCTTGGGGGCCTCCTCCCAAGATCTGGATCATCGCTGCTCATGTTGTTTGATCCTGTATTGTGGCTTCTGCTGGCTATGGAAATTGGGATTCCGAATCTGCGTTCAGGCTTGTCAAGTGCTAATCTTTCAATCATCATTTCTACCCTGTGGAGTACTTGATCTGATGTTGAAGCTTCTTCCTTTATTGAAACTCTCTTCTCGGCTTTCAATCTAGCTCTTTTGTCATTCAAATTTGCTTCAACACTAACAACAATTTTCTACATCTCCTCTAAGGTAGGCGGATCTCTCTCTCGCAATTGATATGCCATATCAGGATCAAAACCATCCGGGAACTTAAGCAAAGCTGATTTTTTAGATGGCCTTAAATCATCGGGAATTGCATTGTAAACCATATTGAATCTATTATAGTAGTCTTGCACGGACTCACCGACATTTCGCTTGATCTTGGTATATTCGGAAGTGATTTGAAGAGGATATTTCTTGACCTCCCAATGATCCAAAAACTGTTTTTGAAGCTCTTCTAATGTAGGAATACTTCTAACTGCCAAAGCTCTGAACCATTTTCTTACCTCACCGCCAAAAGTTTGCACAAAGAGTCTCATTGTTACATTTTCTTCATCAATTTCATACCACTCAAAGAAATCCGACATTTTGTCTACATGCTGTTGAGCCGGACCACTTTGAGGAGTGCCATCGAACAATGGAATCTTACTCTGATAATCTGCTGGCATGTCATCCAAAACTTGAGGGAGTGTAAGAGGAGCAAATCGAGCAGCCATCGCTCCTGGTGGATTTGCAATCAGCCTTGGAGATGTTGGGGGAGTAGGTGTAACTGAGGTGTAAGGTATATGAGGAGGGGTGTGTAGAGGAGATGCAATTTTAGGTGTGGAAGGATTAGATGAAGGCGAATTGATTACAGACCTTTGATCAGAAATAATAGGCTGCACAGGGATGGTGGGAATGAAGGGCGGTTCAGTAGGATCTCTGGAGGTGGATGTCGTGATGGAAGATCCAATGGTAGCAGATGCAGTTTCTAGAAAATCAATGATATTTGTCACCTCAATTGTAGTTTGGAGTAGTCTTAAAATAAAATTCTCAATAGACTTATTAGACTTTTCAATGTTAAGAGCTGCAATGAAATCCAGATTTGGAACTATAGAAGCGAGAGCATTTTCAGATTTGGTTTTAAACAATGACAATTCAAACTTTTCATCAAAATCAAGTTCTTCAACATATTCGGAAAAGGCAGGACATGAACGAGATTTAATCACGGGAGTCACAGAGCTTGCTTGACGAAGAAGTCTTGGAATCAAATTTGGATTTTCGTAGATAGGAGGCAGATTTGGACCTGGATTAGCTCTGGTATGTTTGCTTGAAGCCAGTGTGCTTTTTCAAAAGATTAAAGGAACATAAACAATTTTCTCAGCCTATGAATTCGTAAGCTGATCATCCACATCTTAGAATCATCAAATGCACTAGGGTGTTCACAAGTTAGAGTTCTCGTTAATGAGACTAGACTGGAGATTGACTGAAGTAACGTTTATCTACTTGCGCTAATGCAAAGAAAAAGTGTTTCGAACGCTACCTAGCTAATCTTCAGACTTCGTCTGTAGTTTCAAAACGAAGAATACTAAAACACAACCAAATTACTCCCCAGTGGATTCGCCACTATGTTAGAGACTAGATTTGCCTCAGGCTGAAAAGGCAAGGTTCTAGGTCCACATCAAACTACGCTCAGCCTCGTAGCTAGCCCTACGAGGACAGGAGAGGGATCTCTCTGGGTCAATCTCAGCAAAATATGATCGATGAGGCTCGAGATGACTGAAATAGAAGCTAATTTTAGGCTAGGTATGAAGTACGAAGGTTTGATTTGAGTTTTTAGGAGTTTTTGTGTTGAAACAGGGAAAGGCAAATTTAGGCTTGGGGATGAGGCACAGTTTTTGCAGAGGTCTATTTGGGGCAAGGTAGGTGATCGTCTTGATGCTTTTAAAGGGAATGAATGGGTAGATCAGACTGGTGAGGAGCTAAGGAGAGAAAAAAGCTTTCAAGGGTTCTCCTTAAATAGATGAAAACATGGAAAATCAAACAAACTTAAAGGCAAAGCATAACAATATATGGATTCTACCTTAACACTTCATTTGTTCAATTGCAAAAGATGAGAGAAGGAAAATGATACACATAAAAAATTACAATTACTGGAAGATGTACACCATCAAAACATAAAGCCACATGGATCCCAAACAGTGCTGCAAAACCCTGGTCTTTCCTTAGCCAAAAATGCAGAGATAATATGTACAATAATATGCCAAAGCAATCCCAAGTGTCCAACCCTGAAAATGACTTAGGAATTACATGATATAGACTAGCCCAACCCATTCCCTTGCCTCTAGGGGTCGAGCTCATCATTCTAGGAGTTGTTTCAACCAATTCTAAACCAAGCACTGAAATCTAGGCAACCAAAACAACTTGCCTCTATATGTTAGGACACTGATTCATGCACTAAATTTTCACTTGTTAGTGAATGAATCTTCTAGAACTAGTAAATAAGTGCCAAAATTACATCATTTTTATCTAATTACATAAAGATAGATCAAAAATTACATTAAGAAGCAAAACTAGTCAAACTGGCTAAATTTCTAAGCTGGAAGGTGAAAAATTGGGCAAAAATCCTCTATGCGCCGCGCCAAAATCTGTGCGTTACGCCACTTTGGAGATGATTTTGAGGCACTTCCTAAAGTTCAAACTAAGCCCAAGTGTGCTTGTTGGAAAGCCCTACCTCTCTACTTTCCAACCCAAGTGGAATTTTTGGATTTGGATGTCAGTTGCACCTCCAAAACCTCAATCTCCCAAGACTGCTTCCTATGTGTCAAAATAGGGGCTGTGAGGTCATTTTTAGGGTGTTTTTGACTCTTTAGGCAACCCAAAGCTTGATGAAATCATTAGGTAATCCATGAGCATACATAAATTTTGATGACAAATCCAAAAATGTAAAGTTTTCCTCCTGGAGAGCTCCCAATGATAAGCGCGTGCCAAGTGGCGCTACGCACAGGGCAGAAAAAAACCTGTTTTTAAAGCCAAAAATTCAAAATTGACCATTTTTTTTCCAAATTCCTTGAAATTTGGGCTGAAGGTGCCTCATCAAGTGCCATGCTCAGTGAAAGAAGCTTCAGCCAATATTCAGAGCCGATATTGCTCTTTTTGCCTCTTTTGCTTCTTTGTTGCTTTCTTCAGTTTTGCCTTCAAATTTCTTATTCGCGCCTTGGAACTCATATTGCGTGCCCTGTAATGGAAAATCATGTGCCTCAACAATGCTTTGTCATTATCGGCCTTTTCCAACAGTGTTTCCAGGTGAATGTTGATTCTCTCGAGCCAAGACTCTCGATCATCATTAATCACTTGTTCCAATGTAGTGAACTCAATCCTCCTCCTTTGGGTAGCTTGGCGATTCTCGTGGATATTTTGCAACTCCATGATTTCTTGCTGATATTCAAGCTATTTTTTCCTCTGCTCTAAGTATTTGATGATCCACTTAGCCCTCTCCAGGTTGAGGGATAAGGCATTGATCGTTGTCTGCTACTCCTGAATGACCTCTCTAAGATGTGCACTTTGCGGGCCCATGTTAGTATCGTCATCTTGAATGAGAATGAAGTCAGTCTCTTGCTCACCTGAAGGCCCCTCATCCTACATTAGCCTTTTACCTTTGTCCTATACCTGCACTTGTGCTTCTGATGACGGCAGCGAGACCCCTTCCACCTCAGGTGGAGATAGTACTCGTTGTGTTGCTACAAACAATCCCCTCATGCCTTTCTGATAAGTGACATATGTCGGCACAATGGTAGTCTCTACCTCCTGACCTCCATGCTATTTTGAAGGTTCACCCGGATCATGAACCACCTCCTGATGAGCCGCTGAAGCTGTGAAGAACTCACGGGAGATGAAGTCTTCCCATGTGATACCCTGCAGGCCAAGCTAATGTACAACAATGATCTTGATGAGCGCATAATGATAAATGTTGTTGTGCTGTTGTTCTGGACTCTTCCTCCGCACAAGAGTGATCATCCTCTTGATGTTTTGGTAAATGAAATAAGGAATGTTCATGAATTTCACTCTTGTGAAATGCATCAATAGCCTGATATGGTATGCATAGAGGCGCAAGAAGCGACCTTCACAACTGAAGTATCTGATAATGAGTCTCATCAACGACACATAAGATTCCTTCAGAAACTGAAATGGGAATACTCTCCTGAGCTGCCTCAAATAGCTAGGCCTGATGTAAGGTTCATAATATGATCTATCCAGCTGCTGCCCTTTGTTCCACTCTTCCCCTATATTCGGTATCCCGGTGGCCTGAGAGATGGTTTCTGGTGTCAATGTAAAGTCTACTCTAGCAAGAGTAACATGATTATCATGCAAATGTAAAACAAACAACCGAACTAACTCCTAATGATGCTGGATTTGAGCGATCATCTCACAATACTGAAAGCATGACATTTGTTGAAAGCATGTCATCGCAAGCGAGCACGCCTGCAATTGAGTTAAGGAAGTAGGCTCCTCTCTGACATGTCTGCCACCTTTTCGAGGCCTCCGGGGTGCATGTCCTTCCAAGGATGATTCACTTAGAGTTTCTACTTCATAGTCAGAGGAATGACCAGGCAACATCACTGCTGATATACAAACTGCCTTGAATGACTGTTGATGTATGAAACCACTGTTAAGATATGTTGAAATCTGCCACCAAGGGAAAATGTAACCAGGGAATGTTAGGAAGGGGAATAATATGAATGGATGAGGGACTTATGGGGAGAAATTATGTTTAGGGACACGTAGGAGGGTTTGGGAAATCTATATGAGGTAGGGTTTGGGTTTTTACATTTGACAATGGGTAGAAGGGAATTGGGGACAGGGGCTTAATAATTTGAGGGAATAGGGAACAATGAGATTTGGGAACAAATGGAGTCAAGGGGAGAAGAAAATGATGGAAAAAGGATATACTTGGTGGAAAACAATTTTTGAAACCCTAACAGCAATTGGTTTGATGACTTTGAGAGGTAGGGTTTGAGAGTTTTTATTGCAAATTTTAGCAGCCATAAACCATCATCATACTAGCATAAAAACTGATGAAACACTGAGATGGTAACCCTACCTGGAAAATCCAAGTGTTTAGATGGCAATTTGATGCAATTTCAAGCAAATTTAGGCAATTTGGTGTATGTGTCGCGCCAAGAACCCAGTGCGCCGCGACAGTGGAAGTTTACACTGTGAATCTGCCCTTGTGCGTCGCGTGGCTTGTGTGCGCCACGTGGCCTTTCAATGCACAGTCTCAGCCCTTGGAACAAGAAACCTGCTCCTCTAACCCTCAAAACAAAATCCTTTGACCTGCTTACACTGAAAAATATGTTTTAAGTGATGAACAAGGCTCATGGGGTAATAGATTGATTTTTGATGAAGCAGTGATGAATTTGTGCTGTGGAGGTCCTGTGCACCGGGCACAAACCTAGTCCGCCGTGACGTGTGGGTGCGCCGCACCCTTGAGAAAATACACTGTGTATTCTTGTTCTGTGCGCCACGCTCTGTGGATGCGCCGTGCCACCTGTTGTATGCGCCACGACACCTTAAACTCACACAGTCGGCCTCTTTGAAACACGGTTTTCCTCTTACACTTTCAGAACATGATTTCTCCCTTGGATTCTGAATGACACTTGTTTCAAAGGAATAAATAACTTTGAGAAATCTCTTGACAAGAGATGGTTTTGATTTTTACTTCTTCAAAACCCATTTTATTATGTTTAGTTTGTGGCACTTTTTCACAATTAATACAACTCTGATTTTTGATTTGGAATGATGAATTTCTTGGCAATTTTATGTAGGGACGGTGGCATGTCTTGACCAAGGAAGACTAGCGTTGCGCCTGGAGATTTTGACAACTAAAAAACTTTTTGAAAATTACATGGTAATATACATAAAAACGAAATGTCGACTTTGCTTCAAAAAAGAGTTTTGAAGAAAAGTCATAATCTATCCATATGACTATGAAATTCTTTGAAATGAGAACTTATTAAGGACCTCCCTCTGGCCCGCTAGGTTTATTGAACATCTTGAAGACATAACTTGAGAAACCCTAGACCTAGTGAAGTGACTGAAATGATTCTTACTAATCAAAGGACTATATCAACGCTGTAAGTAACCTAAAAACTTGATTTTGATGGACAGACCTGAGCCAGCATGGTAAGGCATGAGGAGTAATGAACAGCAAGTCCCTTTCGTCGAATTATGGCATGCCCTTAGCGGAATGCAATGGAGTGAAGCGAGCGAGACACCTAAAAATGAAATGCAATAAAGAGAAATGATGTCTGATGGAGGGATGTAAAGACTGACTCTAACATGCCCTACAACTGTGTGAAAAGAATCTGGAGCAGCAGTCATACCAAAAGTCGGCGAAAAATTCTGCAGAGAAACCCCAATCAAAACGACAAAAGCAATCACTGTGAAAAAAAGCCATCCCTGTTCTGATTGGATTTGTCGGCGGGGTCGTGAAAAAAATGCGTCCCTATCCTCCTTGGATTGTTGGATACTTAGTGTTATAGTGGCAACTATGAGGTTTGATCCTGGGTCTCCCATAGATGAGGCCTGGCAGTTACCGATTCACCATGTGATTAAAAAAAATTAAAAGATTAGAAGAATGCATCCATCCCAAATACGTCCATCATTATTCCTTGTGGGGGCTACTGAGTGAGTAATTATAACGTAAATCCACGATCATGAGGTGAGATTACTGATTCCGGAATCCGACGGACATTACTTGACTGCGCCCATGTCTATAGGGTTCCGGAATCAGCAATCTCACCTCATGAGCAATACCCAATGACTCGAAATGAAATATTATGTGGGTTCAGTGGCGTGCTGGAATTTATATAGGCAAAGTGGAACAGCGACCCAATTAAAGAAATAATTGCAAGCTTCTGGATTAAAGAAAAGGGGAAATTGTCGAGAGAAATAATGCAGAAGTTACATGATCGTAGCCGCCGATTGCCGCTTGAGTGAGTAATTATAAAGAAAAAGGGGAAGCGGCAATCTCACCCCATGATCAGGGACTTCCGTCACCATTTTAATCGTGGACCAAGAAAAGGGGAAATGTAGTCCACAGTTAAAATAGTTTGTCGACTAAAAAAAAGGGAAATCGTTCTGAAAAGAAAAGGGGAATCTAGTCCACAATTAATATAGTTTGTGGAATCGGGGATAATTATGAAGAAAAAGGGGAAGCGGCAATCTCACCTCATGATCGTGGAATTCTGTCACCATTTTAATCGTGGACTAAGAAAAGGGGGAATGTAGTCCACAATTAAAGTAGATTGTGGAATCGGGGAGGGAATCTAGTCCACAATTAAAATAGTTTGTGGAATCGGGGATCACGCCGATTGCCGCTTGAGTGAGTAATTATAAAGAAAAAGGGGAAGCGGCAAGCTCACCTCATGATCGTGGACTTCCATCGCCATTTTAATTGTACTAGATTCCAGAAACTATTTTAATTGTACTAGATTCCCCTCCCCGATTTCACAAACTATGTTAAAGGGGAATCTAGTACAATTGAAAGAGTTTGTGGAATCTAGTACAATTAAAATGGCGACGGAAGTCCACGATCATGAGGTGAGCTTGCAACTTCCCCTTTTTCTTTATAATTACTCACTCAAGCGGTAATCGGCGTGATCCCCGATTCCACAAACTATTCTAATTGTGGACTAGATTCCCTCCCCGATTCCACAAACTACTTTAATTGTGGACTAGATTCCCTCCCCGATTCCACAAACTACTTTAATTGTGGACTACATTCCCATTTTTCTTAGTCCACGATTAACTTCTGCATTATTTCTCTCGACCATTTCCCCATTATGTCACTGTTCTACTTTTCCTATATAAATTCCAGCACACCACAGAACCCACATAATATTTTCATTTCGAGTCAGTGAGTATTGCTCTCCGCATTATATTCATATGCAGCGTGTAATGTACATGTAAATCTATGGTATCATATAAATCTTACTCTAGTATTTGCTCCCATCTTTTCATAGTCGATAATGGAGAAATTTTGTGAAAGGCGCATGGAAGGAAGCTTCAAGCTCTGCCTCTCTGTTCTATGTGTTCTTCTTCTACTCACAGCTATAGTAAGGGCCATGCGCCCTCTGAAAACAGGTCCAGTTTTCTCTAACAATTTTTTTCCATTTTGGGTGTCTATTCCTGGTGTATATCCTGCTATGATTTGAGCAGTATTGGGTTTTCAATATCTAATATTTTATATTTCATTGAGATGCAATTTCATTGATGTTGACAATATTGGGTTTATTGTTGGGTGATGGCAGCTGATTCTCTCGGAGCTGAACGCAATGAACATATCCCCCTGCTATTGGGTCGTTAATATGCCATTATTATTGTCACTTGTGAACGTCTATTCCACCCATTTCTACCATTCTTCATCGTGTCATTTATTATAATTTATTATATAAATCCATTTTATGATGATTTATGCTCTTATATTATTTATTCTCCTTTATTTCTAATAAATTGATGATTATGCATTATTTTACCAATGATAGTTCTAATAAGTTGGTTATAACATTATTCACCATTTTTAGCCTCCAAGGTAACTTCCAGATTGAAGATTTGATTTTTAAATCTGCCAACTCAGAAATTCGCTGGTTTAAGGAGTGACAGTTTTGCGGTTGAGATTATGAGAAAATGAAGACGAATTTGAGAAATCCGGAACATGGGTTTTGTCCAGAACGGGCCCAGTTAACTTCATGAAGAACGGTTTGCCCAAATTCGTCTTGTACTGGGAGAAACGCAGGGTTCTTTGAGCACGATTTTATCAGATTTGCAGTTGTGGTCGTCCTCCAAATCTCAGTTGCAAACCCAAATTCGTCTTGCTTTTGTTGAGAGATGAAAGGAAATATATTTTCTTGTTAATCAGCTGGTTAGAATCAATCCAAATTTGTAAAACAAATCATGTTGTAATTATCTATGTTGTAACTGCTCTCTGATCTTTCTCTATTTAAATGAAAACAAAGATCAGAGAGGGAGGACTGCAAAATGACTTAAGAAAGGGGGGAATTCAAATGATGGAGAATGATGGTGGATTATCCATGATAGGATAGGGATTGTTGCATGCTGTAATTCTTAAGCATTTGCTGGTGTAATGATTCCACAGTTTGTTGATTAATACATAATTTGGGCGTTGTTGTTCACTCTTTTCCTTCTGAAGTAACCCAGCAGCGTCCGTTGGCGGCTAAGGGCCCAGCTTCTGGTGGAGTACGCTGTTGCTGTTGTGTATCATATTTTTACAATTGCTACTATATCATTATACTGTGATTTCTGTGTGGATTGTTTATATAGTTTGGTAATCTGACGTATTTGTTATATGCTGTTCCATGCTCTGTTACGACTAATTCATTAATGGTTTCATTCAAGAAGTTTAAGTAAGTGACTCTATGTTGCGTAATGAATCTTTTCGGAGTTGATTACATGTTCACTATTTAAACCGACTGTTTCTGTTGCAGAGCCTTCATATTGAATATTTCCGTATTGGATTCATTTGAATTCTTATTTATGAGAATCCGAAAGTAATATTATTCTGTCTGGAACTTAGTCATATTCTCTTGAATCATCAGATTACAATAGTAAGTGTGTTGTGTATATATGATAAATGTTGTTCCATAATTCATTTGTAAATATCCTCTCGTAAAGTAAGGTTCATTGGAATTGCTTTTGCCGATTGTTATTTGATTGCAGAATGAGAGTTCAGTTCTAACTCGCGAGATTTAGTTCTTTGAATTGCTGTTTCATTTGCTGTTGTTCTATTTCCTTTTGCTACTTCATTTTAATTTCTGCCATTCCATTTACTTGCAATTGCTGCTTTGGTGTGAGAGAAGTTCTAAAGCTGTAGTGAGTCAGCAAGTCGCTGCTTAGCTCCCAGATCTTTAGTCCATGCTCTAATTTCCTTTCCATCAATTTCTAGAGAAATGAGTTATTGCTACTGTATCCTCGATTGATGGTTGTTTGAATGGATGATTTAGTTTAGAACATTTCAGTTTCTTGTTGTTTCAATTAGATTTCTTTTTCAAGCATTCATTTACTTTTTGGTTTTAAGCACTATACTGCAAAACATTACTCTTGAGTAAATAGCCGCCTCAGACTGAGTACACTCTTGAAATAAAAAGTCGTCCCTGGGTTGATAATTAATGTGAAGGTAATTAGGGGTTTAAAAGACACCTTTTTATCGCTCCACACCTGCCTCCACCGCCACATATTCATTCTTCCAGTGAAGACTATTCCCTGGCAGCTGATTCTCTCGGAGCTGAACGCAATGAACATATCCCCCTGCCTCCACCGCCACATATTCATTCTTCCAGTGAAGACTAGCCCCTGGCAGCTGATTCTCTCGGAGCTGAACGCAATGAACATATCCCCCTGCCTCCACCGCCACATATTCATTCTTCTAGTGAAGACTATCCCCCGTAACCTCAGCGTCTAATTCCACATGAGACTCGGGACTAATTCTACCATTAAGGAATAAAGAAACCCTCTGGAAACTGAATTGCAGAGTTTTTTACCACGTCAATAAGTATCCTCGTTATGTATGTAAGAAATCTACAGCGATTAAACTTCAATGCTCAGGATTACCTCCAGCCATTGATGACGCTCCTGCTGCACAGTCCACTTGCTTCTTCACTTCAACAGCACTCCAGCTTCAATCCAAGCAAAATAAAATCACAGAAAATCTGAAGGCACTTCCAAGCTATGCTCTCTCAGCTAGATGGTGTAAACAACTGAAGGGGATTGAGATGTAAGCTTGGGGACCAATCAGATGAATTTATAGCCAAGCTTCCATCAAGCTTCTAATGGCTATGTGTTAGGTGTTCCACAGATCAAGGCAGAGAACTCCAGATGGAGTAATGGACCACTTCAGAAGCTCCAACCAGAAAATTAATTAATTGCAGTTGATTTCCTTAATTTAAGGAAACTACTGCAGTTGGTTTCCAAAAATTAAGGAAAGACTGCAGTTTAGTTCCATAATTGTAGGTAACATTTGGTAAACATTAATGGAGCTTAACATTCTCCCACTTGATCCATACTTCCAAACTTAATGTCTCAACTTAAACAATCTGTATTAAGTAATAGATACATGAATCTGTCTCAACTTAAACAATCTGTATTAAGTAATAGATACATGAATCATAACGATAAGCCCTCTAATGACGAGTATTATCTTCCATGTATTACTATGTATTTATTCTTATTATAATTTATGTGGAAACAATTTCTTAATGAATAAACCTTATGTTTATTCTTGGTCCTTCTTAAATGAATTTTCTCAAATCAACTTAAGGTGCACATAAATATGAGAAAAAACATCACAATAATTAAGAATTTCATTAAAATAACATTGTCCATACAATGAGAAACTACATAATGGAACCAAGTCCCATATTCATTACATGATCCTTGAATTTAAACGGTGGCATGCCCTTAGTCAAAGGATCGGCAATCATCAACTCAGTGCTGACATGCTCAATGACCACTTTTTTTTCTTTAACACGTTCCCTTATAGCTAAATACTTAATGTCGATGTGTTTATTTCGACTCCCACTTTTGTTG
>APFE031063241.1:72905-92219 GCA_000404065.3 Pinus taeda
ATCATCTCCTAGGTAAATGTGTGTACCATCAGATTTCTCATAATATTTATCATACCATTCTTTATTACAAGTCATGTGTGCCGATGCACCAGAATCTATAAACCAAGCATTCTCATCATCAGTTTCAGTAGACAATGCAGCATCAGAAAGAAATAACTTAAGATTTTTAAATCCATCATTCACTGAGGTGTCTCTGTTTGTGTAATTTCCATTATGCCTGCTATGTCTTTGATTTGATTCATTATTCTTTCTCCTATAGCAATCTTTAGCCAGATGTCCAGGTTTTCCACAATAATCACATGCAATGTTCCTTTTAACATAAGAACTAGGAGGTGCCATACCTTTTTGCTTTGCTTGAAAACGGCCTCTGTTCCTGTCCCATGGCCTCCCTCGGAATGATCTTTTGCCTCTTGCAGTCAAAGCCAAATCAGAACCATTTGACTCCAGGTCAAAATTTTTCATGCGCTCTTCTTCTTGAAGAAGAATTCCAGGCAATTCTTCAAATGTAGGAGGTGTCGGTCTAGCTGAGAGAGCTGAAATAAAGACTTTGTAGTCGGGGACTAACCCCTTTAAAGCAACAGTTACCAAATCTGTACAAGAAACCTTTTCACCAATATCACCAAGCTTTTCACCAATATCACCAAGCTTATCACTAAAGTCTTTAATTCGGGAAACAAAGTTGCTAATGCTTTCATTGGCATCCATTTTGATAGATAGCAGCTTTGTTTTTAAAAATAAAATACGGTTTGCATTAGTAGTCTCATACAAACCTTTGAGAGTGTCCCATGTCGTCTTCGAAGTTTCACAGTCCCGAATGTGAGGAATAATATTGTCCTTCACTGACATGCGTAGCAGCACACTTGCTTTCATTTCACGCTTCTCCCAATCTTGAGTGGCATTAGGAGGTTGAGGCTTGGTCTCGTCACCTTTGACAATCGTTCAGAGATTGTATGCCTCCAGTACTATTGTGATCTTAAATTTCCAATTGACATAATTTTCTCCATCAAGTTTTATAGATTCATTTAAATATGAATCTGCAAGGGGATTAGCCATTTCTCCACCAATGACCAAATTCAAGAAAAAAAATCGCAAGCTTTTTAAGTACAGGAAAACAATCTTAAAGATGGGATAAAGGAGAACTTTCAACATAGAATCAACACATATGTTGTGCATTTACCGTCCATTCAATGCGCTCGTGATCATAGGCCAGGCCGCTGGAATTTCAGCGTTTGCAGAACGAATTCTGCGTGACAGGGCTTCACCAAACCAGGCAATTTCTGGAGGCCTGGTACATAATAACACTAATCGAACAGCGAACAGAGTGATGCACGGAGCCGTGACACAGCTAAAGCCGTGACAGAGACAGGTCAAAATTCTTTCAACGCCACCAGGGTATCAATCAAGACGACGTCTCTTCCGCTTAAGATTATCAAAAAACCTCTCGAATGTCTCCACCTGTAACAACTTTTGACGTGTCTAAAGATTCAAGAAAAGAACGTAGTTCATTTTTCATGTCGTTCATCAGCTCAATTTACTAAAAAAACACAAATCTGTTGCCGGGTTTTGAACCGGAGACCAAACTGACACAGTGTTGCTACCAAATTACAATGAACTGAAACTATATTAATGAACTCACAAACTATTACAAAATATAAGTGCTGTAGGCTCTCGGCTGCTACCAGCGATCAAAGAGCTCACTGCGCACACTCTAATGGCAGAGTCACTCACTGCCCGCGAAGAGGAGAGAGGCGCAGACAAAATCAGCTCTGATACCAAATTACAAAATTACAATAAGCATAAACACCAGCGAAAGTGAGACAAAGCTCACACAACTTCATTTATCTATTTGCTCAATTACATCACACTTATATAGGAAACTCATGCAACCAATTCCTAACTACTCACAACTAATTCTGTTCAACCACTCACAACTAATTCTAACTAATTCTATTTCTGCATTATTCTCACATTTTTGGGTCTAGGCTGTAAATATATTACTATTTTTTAGATTTTAAACTTTTTGCAGGAAGTCCAGAGTCATTATTCGTGCTTTACCGGATCGGGTGGTAATTATATTATTAATTTTACATTTCAGAAAGAAAGAAAAAAAATCAAGTTAATGGGTAATCTGTTTTTTTGCATAGTTGTATTGGGATTATATCTCACCTTCCGGATCTGGACGGTAATTATATTATTAATTTTACATTTTGGAAAGGAGGTCGATGAGGTCCGCTTCAACCCCGTATGGCTCACAGCTTTCCATGGACGTAATTATATTTTTAATTTACATTTTGGAGGGGGTCGATGAGGTCCGTTCAACCCCGTGGGGCTCACAGCTTCCAGGACGGTAATTATATTAAATTAATTTTTACATTTTGGAAAGGAGGTCGATGAGGTCCGCTCAACCACAGTTTTCTATAAAGCGACTTTTTGAAAGCTTTTTTGGCGGATTTTTTAGTCAAAATCCGGCAGCAATTCATTGGAATCCCAAGTTTGATAGCTAGTTTATGCACAATCAATGGACCCCAGGGGTTTTTCAGGGCGCTGAATCCAAATATGCAATTAAAAAACCATTTTAACT
Source organism: Pinus taeda (assembly GCA_000404065.3). Classification (NCBI taxonomy): domain Eukaryota; kingdom Viridiplantae; phylum Streptophyta; class Pinopsida; order Pinales; family Pinaceae; genus Pinus; species Pinus taeda. The sequence goes on from APFE031063241.1 coordinate 75,487, forward strand.
GCTAAAAATCAAGATTTAACCTCATTTCTTCCGCCGGATTCCGTCACTGGAATCTCCAAAAAATCGCATTATAGACAACTCCCGCTTCAACCCCATAAGGGCTCACAGCTTTCCATGGACGGTAATTATATTATTAATTTTACATTTTAGAAAGGAGGTCGATGAGTTCCGCTTCAACCCCGTATGGGCTCATAGCTTTCCATTTTCCCTTCTATCGGGCGGGTCAAATCTGTGATATTTGCTTCAACCCCGTATGGGCTCACAGCGCGAGCAGCACTCCCACTAAGTTCAACACCAATCACGAATAAGGGAAAACACCCACATCAGAACCAGAACTCCCAGCACCGGTAGAAAACGCACGCCAAAAAAAATCATGTTAGTGGGTAATCTGTTTTTTTTGCATAGTTGTATTGGGATTATATCTGACCTCAACCAGACCACCTTTTATCATGGCTGGATAAATTTACGACTTTTAGTGTGGATGAATTTCTGCCCAAGAAAGTTTTGAACATGAACAGGTTTTTTTTTTTAGGTTTGATCCCTAGAAATTTTAGAAATTTGAACATTAAATCTTATGCTTGTGGTATTTCATAAACAAGGATACCTAAGCCGCACCAACTCTTAAGGTGGATGAATTTACCAACCTTTAGTGTGGATGAATTTCTGTCCACAGGGGTTTTGAATAGGAACTGGTTTTTTTTAAGGTTTGATCATTAGAAATTTGAACATTCAATCTCATAGTTGTGGTATTTCATAAACAAAGCTATTGCCTATCCTACATTTCCTTTTATTTGGTGCCTAATAATATTTTTAGTTATCAAGTGGCAAATATGTAATTTAATAATGATCTGAATACATCTTCAATAACATAATTTTATATCAATTTTATACATACAAAAACAAATAGTTGAAATTAACAAATAGTTGCAATTCATTCCATTTAGATTATAAAAAAATATTTCAATGTCATTTACTAACAAAATATTTCAATATCAACTTTATTTTCATAATTTTTTATTTATAAATATTGAAAATAAAGTAATTTTTACTAAAAATATACTTTTTACAACTTTCTATGAAGAAAATGTATAAATATTTTATATACTTACCATGGAGTTGATAACTATTTTTTCAATATTAATTATATATATAAAATTTTAATATCCAGTTTAAATAAAATAACTTAAATCCATCATAATTCCAGATTTGCAAACACCTGACATAACAAAGCTCTAAGATAATTTACTTATTAATAATTTTATTTTATTTTAATTTAATTTATATTTCACTTAATAAAAGTGAGAAGGTTTAGATAACATAATTACGAAGTTTGATTGTTCATCCAAAACTGAAATCAAACTGAAATAAGTTATGAATAAAAAAATGGTTAATAAAGAAGCGTGTTCCGTCCATGGAAAAGTCCCGCGCCTCAAAGATTGTTCTCATTTTGAAATCTCTGCTGCGTGTGGAAATCGCATTGGAGCGCCCATATTTTCCAAGATCCTTCTGTTAAGAGCCCAATGGAAATCGCTGGTAATATTATTGTCTTCGCAGCATTCTTCATACTTGAGTAAGTATATATACCCAGTACAGTATCTAGAAATACATAAAGATTATGAATATACCTTTTCTTTGAAAGTCGCTAAGCGTTATGTTGCTGTGGTATGCAGGTGCTAGTTATAAATGACGCCAGGTGACAAATTTGTCGTGCTTTTTTTTTTTTCCAATGATGCTTTTTAGGTTGCTACTAGACTTTAAAGCTTTAATCGATTATCCCTTTGTGTGGACTGTGACAGGCTGGACCTGCAGGCGTCTTAACGCACAGAGACGTATTCTCATCCATTTACAACACAGTGAGACAGGTTTTTAAGTGTAAGCTTCCCGACACCGCCCCCTCCGCACTGGTTCTTTTTCTACCATACTTCATAGAAATTGATCGTTCAAATGACACGTGTGGTTCAACAGACGTGGTTCCTTATACGGCTCACATTCCGTCCTTCGCCGACACGTGGGGATGGGTTATGGTACTCACTATCGTTGGAGAACCTTTTTAACATGAAAATCTGATATACACAATTTGCATTGACAAAGCGTGCTTCACATTATTGAATAATAACAATTTTTAAAAAGAAACCAGAGGCTAAAACAACTGACCTTTACAGAAACACAAATATTTTATGTAATATATAAATGCCGATAACATATGATTGCACCTCATTTCTATAAGTTTCGTGCTCTTTTTCTTGTTCTTTTACTAATACCTTATCAAATTTTATCTCAAATTATTCATACCGCATTAATTCTGGTTTGACCAATTCTAAAATAGCTATTTTTACTCATTTTAATATCCAATCTCATTGACTCTAAGTTAATTTATAATTTTATCATGTTTACCAGTTTGAAAATAAATTAATTTAATTTGCTATTATTAATTTGATTATTACTTATCATTAATTCAACTTTCAGTAACTAACCATCTTAAAATTTTTAACTATAATTTTATTTTATTTTATTTTGATTTATTTAATAAAAATTTAGGAATATTATCAATTTGAATTTTGACTCATTAATAATAATTTAACTGATTAGGCTTTTCAAATTGACCTATTTATTTAGAATTCAGTTTACATTTCTAATATTTATTATTTTTCATTTACTTCGATCTTATATTTCTTACCTCTCTACCCTAACAACTTAATGTCCTTAACGATGAGTCAAGTGTTAATGGATTGTAGAACCCTTCTAGATATCAACTTTATATATACACACAAAGAAAAATGTAATTAAATGTAAAAATATAATTATTTATACTTAAAGCTATATATCTAATTCATTAAATTCTTAAGATACACTTCATATATGACATTTACAAAAATATTAATAATAAAAAGATCATAAATAAACATGACCAGTCTAATTAGATCTTTTTCTACTCTTGAACATCGTGTTGTTACTGAAATTGATTCGATATCTTTGGAAAAGGAGATTGACTCTGAAAAAGGATTAGAGATGGTAGAAATTCCTGAAAGTTGGAATCCTCCAACTCTCTATGCTACTGATATCTATAAAACCCCTCTCTCTAATATTTTTAAGAAGAAAATGATTTTAAAAGAAGTGGAAGTAAAAATAAAGATCTCAGGTCTCTCTACAGATAATTTCTCTTCCCCGGTTTACAAATGAAGAAATCTAAAAATTTAGACAACATACAAAAGACAAAAAATATTCATATTTACATTTTGGAGTTAAGTGTTGGACTCCTTCGAATAGCAATGCCCGCAGGCCATTCTAACAGTTTTATGACCATCACTGCGGTAATGGTTTTCCGTCACTAGTGACAATAAGGTTTTGCATGTTAGTATAGATTCAGTTTTATCGTTAAAATTCAAACACCCGAAGATCTCACGTATCCGTGGTGTACCCTACAACTGTGTGAAAAAAATCTGGAGCAGCAGTCATACCAAAAGTCAGCGAAAAATCCTGCGGAGAAGCCCCCATCGAAACGGGAAAAGCAAAGGCTGTGATACAAAGTCGTCCCTGTCCCGCTTGGATTGTCGGCGGTCACGAGTAAGAGTGGGATGAGAGCATACATCCCATAATACGTCCATCAAAAAATTCTGCGGAGAAGCCCCCATCGAAACGGGAAAAGCAAAGGCTGTGATACAAAGTCGTCCCTGTCCCTGTCCCGCTTGGATTGTTTGGCGGTCACGAGTCAAGCTTGATAGTTATCGATCCACCATGTGTTTAAAAATAAAAATAAAAAATAGTGGGATGAGAGCATACATCCCATAATACGTCCATCAAAAAATTCTGCGGAGAAGCCCCACACGGGAAAAGCAAAGGCTGTGATACAAAATCGTCCCTGTCCCGCTTGGATTGTCGGCGGTCACGAGTAATAGTGGGATGAGAGCATACATCCCATAATACGTCCATCATTATTCCTTGTGGGTCCTGCTGAGTGAGTAATTATAACGTAAGCTACGATCATGTAGCTTCTGTATTATTGCTGTGGATCATTGCGCCTTTTTCTTTAATCCAGAAGCTTGCAATTGTTTCTTTAATTGTGTCACTGTTCCACTTTGCCTATATAAATTCCAGCACGCCACAACCCACACTAACATTTTCATTTCGAGTCCCTGGCTATTGCTCTCCGCATTAGATTCATAAGCAGCGTATGATGTACATGTCAATCTCTGGTATCATATAAATCTTACTCCCTTATTCGCTTCCATCTTTGCATAGTCGATAATGGAGAAATTTTGTGAAAGCTGCATGGAAGGAAGCTTCAGGCTCTGCCTCTCTGTTCTATATGTTGTTCTTCTACTCAAAACTACAGTAAGGGCCATGCGCCCTCTGAAAACAGGTCCGGTTTTCTCTAACAGTTGTTTTGCATTTTGGGTGTCTATGCCTGGTGTATATCCTGCTATGATTTGAGGAGTTTTGGGTTTTCACTATCTAATATTTTTTTGTTTTGATGGTTCCATTATTGGGTTTGTTGTTGGGTGATTGCAGGTGATTCACAAGCTAAACGTAATGAGCATTTGCCCCTCCCTCCACCGCCCCCTCTGAAAACAGGTCTGGTTTTCTCTAACAGTTGTTTTCCATTTTGGGTGTCTATGCCTGGTGTATATCCTGCTATGATTTGAGGAGTTTTGGGTTTTCACTATCTAATATCTTTTTTTTTTAATGGTTTCATTATTGGGTTTGTTGTTGGGTGCTTGCAGGTTATTCACAAGCTAAACGTAATGAGCATTTGCCCCTCCCTCCACCGCCCCCTCTGAAAACAGGTCCGGTTTTCTCCAACAGTTTTCCATTTTGGGTGTCTATGCCTGGTGTATATCCTGCTGTGATTTGAGGAGTTTTGGGTTTTCACTATCTAATATTTTTTTGTTTTGATCGTTTCATTATTGGGTTTGTTGTTGGGTGATTGCAGGTGATTCACAAGCTAAACGTAATGAGCATTTGCCCCTCTCTCCACCGCCCCCTCTGAAAACAGGTCCGGTTTTCTCTAACAGTTGTTTTCCATATTGGGTGTCTATGCCTGGTGTATATCATGCTATGATTTGAGGGGTTTTGGGATTTCACTATCTAATATTTTTTTCTTTTGATGGTTTCATTATTGGGTTTGTTGTTGGGTGATTGCAGGTGATTCACAAGCTAAAAGCAATGACCATTTGCCCCTCCCTCCACCGACCCATATTCATTCCTCTATCGAAGAATATCCCCCGGAACCTGAACATCCAACTCCACAGCAGACTCGGGACAAATTCTACCCTTAGGGAATAAATAAACCTTCTGTAAGCTGAATGGCATAGTTTGCTAGCACGTCAATAAGTATCTTCTTTATGTAGTCGTTTTCTTATTGTTGTAGCAAAGGTTAAATAATAATCTCTTTCCGTTATAGATACGGTGTGCATTTTTACCATTTCTATGGATAAACCTAAGTTTAATTTTTAATATCTATCATTTTTAATATCTATAATTTTTAATTTTCAGATTGGGCCGTATATATATGATTATTTTAGATTTTTTTTGCAAAGGTTGTGGGCGTCCGTGTCTTTTTGGGGTCTGGGCTGTATTTGGTGCCTAACAATGTTTTTAGTTATTAAGTGCCAAACATGTAATTTAATAATGATTTGAATACATCTTCAATAACATAATTTTATATCAATTTTGTACATACTAAAACAAACAGTTGAAATTAAAAAAATGGGGAGATTTGCAATTCATTTCATTTAGATTATAAAAAAATATTTCAATGTCATTTACTAGCAAACTATTTCCATATCAACCTTATTTTCATAATTTTTTATTTATAAATATTGAAAATAAAGTAATTCTTACTAAAAATGTACTTTGTACAACTTTTTATGAAAAAAAAGTGTAAATATTTTTGTACTTATGGTAGAGTTGATAACTAATTTTTTTAATGTTAGTTGTACATAAAATATTTTAATATCCACTTTAAATAAAATAGCCTAAATCTATCATAACTCTAGATTTGCAAACCCGTGAAATAACATGGCTCTAATATAATTTACTTATTAATAATTTTATTTTATTTTTAATTTAATTTATATTTTATGTAATTTTATTAAGTGAAAAGATTTAGATAACATAATTATTACGCTGTATTTCCCTTTGAAATGAATTGCCCAGCCCTCGCGCCTATTGTTGACCGTGAATTTGTGGTGTTAGAGGATTGAACAAAGTTTGATCGTTGATCCAAAACTGAAATAAATTATGAATAACAGAAAAAAATAATTAATGAAGAAGGATGTTCCGGCCATGAAAAAGCTTCTAGGTTCTTGCAACTCAAAGATTATTCTCATTTTTAAATCTAGGCTGCTTGTGGAAATCGCATTGGAGCGCCCATATTTTCCCAGATCCTTCTGTGAAGAGCCCAACGGAAATCGCTGGTAATATTATTGTCTTCGCAGCATTCTTCATACTGGAATAAGTAATTACCAGGATATAGCGCTACTTGATACAGAAGAATTTGGAAAGGTATATATACCCAGTACAGCATCTAGAAATACATAAAGATTATGAATATACCTTTTCTTTGAAAGTCGCTAAGCTTTATGTTGCTGTGGTATGCAGGCTCTAGTTATAAAGGACGCCAGGTGACAAATTTGTCGTGCTTTTTTTTGTTTTAAATGATGCTTTTTAGGTTGCTACTAGACTTTAAAGCTTTAATCGATTATCCATTTACAACACAGTGAGACAGGTTTTTAAATGTAAGCTTCCCGACACCGCCCCCTCCGCACTGGTTTTTTTTTTACCATACTTCATAGAAATTGATCGTTCAAATGACACGTGTGGTTCAACAGAGGTGCTTCCTTATACGGCTCACATTCCGTCCTTCGCCGACACGTGGGATGGGTTATGAAAATCTGACATACACAATTTACATTGACAAAGCATGCTTCACATTATTGAATAATAACAATTTTTAAAAAGAAACCGGAGCTAAAACAACTGACCTTTACAGAAACACAAATATTTTATGTAATATATAAATGGCGATAACATAAGTGATTGCACCTCATTTCTATAAGTTTCGTGCTCTTTTTCTTTTTCTTTTACTAATACCTTATCAAATTTTATCTCAAATTATTCATACCGCATTAATTCTGGTTTGACCAATTCTAAAATAGCTATTTTTACTCATTTTAATATCCAATCTCATTGACTCTAAGTTAATTTATAATTTTATCATGTTTACCAGTTTGAAACTAAATTAATTTAATTTTCTATTATTAATTTGATTATTACTTATCATTAATTCAACTTTCACTAACTAACCATGTTAAAATTTTTAACTATAATTTTATTTTATTTTATTTTGATTTATTTAATAAAAATTTAGGAATATTATCAATTTGAATTTTGACTCATTAATAATAATTTAACTAATTAGCCTTTTTAAATTGACCTATTTATTTAGAATTCAATTTACATTTCTAATATTTATTAACTTTCATTTACTTCGATCTTATATTTCTTACCTCTCTACCCTAATAACTTAATGTCCCTAAAGATGAGTCAAGTGTTACTGGATTGTAGAACCCTTCTAGATATCAACTTTATATATACACACAAAGAAAAATGTAATTGGATGTAAAAATATAATTATTTATACTTAGCTCTATATATCTAATTCATTGAATTCTTAAGATACACTTCATATATGACATTTACAAAAATATTAATAATAAAAAGATCATAAATAAAATATTTCAATGTCAATTAAGTAAAATGTTTCAATATCATCTTTCTATATGGTAATTGAAAGTAAACAATGTATTATGGTTAAAACATTTTAATGATGAACTTTTAGACATGGAGTTGTATGTAGATAAATCCATATTAATATTTTTACTTGTAGAGATTTGATTGCTCTTGGCATGTGGTGGTTTCAATGGTGTATTTCTTAGTATGAGGGAGATGTGTTATTCTTTCCGTGCTCAATATAGAGTCAATAAGAGGCATATTGAGAACAAAAACTAATCCATATTAACTCTACATCTATTATGTAGGTTGATGGATAAAATTTGAGGAAATTTTTGCACATATAATGATTTGATCGCTTAGTGGTGTATTTCTTAGTATGAGGGAGATGTGTTATTCTTTCCATCCTCAATATGGAGTCAATAAGAGGCATATTGAGAACAAAAAATGATCCATATTAACTCTACATCTATTATGTAGGTTGATGGATAAAATTTGAGGAAAGTTTTGCATATATAATGATTTCATCGCTTTCAATACATTGATCAGGTGTGTAATTCCTTTGATGCTCAACATAGAGTTCACATGTGCTATATTGTAACATTTTTGCATAACTATATACAAAAAATAAATACAAATAACAAGTAAAAAAGATTATTCCTTTGAGTTCATAATGATGACTATACATTGCATGATTTTGATGTCTATGCAAGGTCTTTAACCCTACGATGGTATATATTACATAGGTTCACTAGATATCACATTTGATACGTATTTAATGAACTCATGTTGATATGGAATGATACTAAACATTACACTTAATCCATTTTAATTAACTCTGTCATACATATTATATATATATATATATATATATATATATATATATATTTATGATTTCAATTATTGTGAACCTTTTTCTACATTTTTTTTCCTGAATTAGAGTATTCTATTATGTAAAAAAGACGAAAATACACTTACAGTCAGGCTTTACAGCGGGAGCCCGCTGCCAGAGATAATGGCAGAAGGGCTCAACTGTTTGGCCATGCTTGCGAATAGGATTCAAAAATTCCCACGCAGGGGAGGACCATAGAAGTTCCCACATAGGGGAGAACAAAAAATCAGAACAGTGAACAACAATCCCACGCAGGGGAGCGCCATGGAGGCCAATTTTCTCATACCCAAAATAACAGCCATCTGTCTCGTTCCAAAAACCTCCAAAACACTGACACTAAGACACGTCAACGGCTTAACCAACCTTGACAAAACGACACATAAACAGACCATGACAAGTGGACGAGGAAACCTGACCAGAGAAGCCAAGAGCCACCACCTAGACATCAATTCCAGAACTGGAGCCGCGAGCTATTCTTCCGGCTCCTCCTCCACGATCGGGCAGGGCCTGTAGTAGTCCTCCTCGAGCTCCGTAGTTGCATCTTCCTCAGCCTCTGCAGGTGGACATTCGCTGCCATCCTTGTGAGGATTCAGAACCTCAACTGTCTTTCCTTTGTCTACCTGGGCCACGTTGGCCTCATGGATTTCTTCTTTCGGGGGAGCTGGAACAGGCGGAGAGCTAGTGCCTCCTTCCTCAGGTTCGTAAATAAACAAAACAGAGATATGAGTGTTGATACGCGGCCGAGTCAAACAGCTGTCAAAAGAAAAAATGGCCGAGCCAAAGAAGGATGCACCAGAGGTGCCAGAGGAGCTAGCTTCCAGGAGTTGGGTAGGCCGAGAGGGTTGAGTGACGACAGAGCTGGGGCAGTGACAGAAGCAATGGCAGTGCGGGCAATGACAAGGTGGCCGAGTTTCCTCCACAGCTGGGTGTTGCGAGGTTCCTCCTCTGCTGAAGTCCCTACGGCCAGCATCCGTTGGCGCTCACGAACCATACTCCCGGGGAGGTTCAGGGAATGATTCAGCTGAACAAATAGGTTCGAACTGTGACAGAACAGGGCAGAGCCTGTGTTAACCAAGAACTAGACGCGGATTAACCAGAGATTAGAATGCAGGCGGGCAGGAACGCAGAGTTCAGAATGCAGGAGGCCAGGCGTGCGGAGAGGGCCACTGTAAATAGAGCTTCTAGCTCTACCTCGGTGGTCATCCGCCATAAAAGCTACAGTCACATCCATCACAGAGCCGAGAGGGGAAGCACAACCGAGAGAGGCTAGAGTGTAAATTCTCTCGGCCTGCCAACCTGTGGCTATTAAAGCCACCGTCCTGGGATACCCATCTCCTCCGCAGCCCAGATGGGCCTCGCACGTGATGGGCACGTGGTCTTCACGAGACCCCTGTCCCGTGAGCCTTAAGACACTATTTAGCACCCGCATCTGGGAGGTTGGCATCATGTTGGACTAGGTGAAGGCATTCCTGAGCTTTTGCATGATTTTTTAGAATGTCAAGAGTTCCTACCTGTAGAGCAAGTTCGCTTTCCACGCCAATGTTGGCGAGTAAATCAGCTACTTTGTTGCCTTCTCTTCTTGTGTGGTTGAAGGTGATCGCTCTGTTGTTGAGTAATTCCTGCTCCAAGGTTTCCAGCCTTGCTTCCAGCCTCCAGCTTGTGGCAACTTTTTTGCATTTGAGCCATTCAGGAGGTGCTTGGCCATGTTGATTAGAATTTGGGAGTCCCCTTCGACCTCCAGGGGGATTAAGTTGTTTTGCCTTGAGAGAATGATCCCCTGCCAGAGACCTTCCAACTCCGCTGAGTTGCTTGTGTCCCATCCAATATTTCCATAATAGATCTGTAAAGGCTTTCCTTTATAGTCTCGGATGATTCCACCGTAGCCTCCGTTCCCGGGATTTCCTTTCGAACCTCCATTGAAATTGAGTTTATAGGAGTGCTTAGATGGGGCTATCCACATGGTCTGACCTGTTCTGCGACTGTTGTGTTTGATGGTGTTGTAGGACTGCGCAGGAAGTTGTAAATTCCAGTTGTTCCATATGGCTTTCTCATTGTCTTGCGTTGGGAGATCGTCTTTGTTCCATGATCTGAGCTTCAAGGTTTCTTCCAGGTTCCCACAAACCTTTCTCCAGATGACATCAGTTGGGGAGTACTATTCTTTAAATATCCTTTTGTTACGTTCTTTCCAGAAATTCCATAGAAGCAGGCCAGGAAGTAAGCGCCATATGTGGTTGAGAATTTCACATTTGTATGGATGCAGTGGCCAATGTCTTAATGTGTTTGTTATATCATTTGGAAGCCTACATCTTCTCTGACTGCTGAAGCTAGCCTTTTCCCATAGTAGATTAGCCAAGGGACAGTCATCCAGTAGATGTTGAGTAGTTTCCTCTTGAGATTTGCAGTTTACACACATGGAGGGGCCATGATAATTTCTTCTTCGGAGTTTTTCCCAAGTGAGAATTTTTTTGTGCCCAACCAGCCATAAAAAGAGTGATACTTTTGGCCAAGAATCTAACTTCCAAATTTTGGACCATATTGGATCGATCATGGAGGGGTCAGTGCTTACAATTTTGTAGGCTTCTGCAGTGGTGAAAGCCCCCTTTGGCCTGTAGCCCCATCGTAAGATATATTTGTCCTCTGAGCGTCTGATGCTTCTTCATTGTAGCTCTCTTTCCAGCTCGGCTGTGAAGGGATGTTCCTCATTCCTGATTAATTGTATACCCTATTTCCATTTTCGATACCCGAACTCTTGTCCCTGTTCCCAGTACTCCCAAATTTTGTGTTGTTATTGGTCCTCGTCGAGGAAATTTGAGGGGATATGTAGGAGCCCATTGAGCTTTGACATTTGGTTCCAGGCGTCTGTCCAGAATCTGGTCGTGCAACCATTTCGAACTTCCCAGAAGCTGTGTTGCTGAATCAGCTGGAAGTCTTGTTTAGCCGCATTCCATATCAATGAACCCTGGGTGGTGGGAGTGTAGCGTATGAGTTCCTCCTGTGGCTTGTTGTTGGCATACTTAGCATTCCAGATGATAGCCCAGGGTTTTCCAGGTGAGGAGAGCCATTGCCACCATATTTTGGCACTCATGATTGCATTGCTGTGATTTGGGTCTCTTAGACCAATACCGCTTTTTTCGTTGGAAGTGCAGACAATATTCCATTTTACCAGGGCCCATTTCCGATTGGTTGAGGTATTTCCCCAGAGAAAGCCTCTTTGAAGGTCTCTTAGTCGCTTGAGGACCCATTTGGGGGCTGCCAAGATAGAGAACAGATATAGCGGCATTGCCTGCAGTACTGCCTTAATGAGCACTACTCGACTAGCAATGTTCAGGGACTTGTATGTCCAGCGATTGAGGCGCTGTTCAATCTTTTCCAGAAGCCTTCTCCATGCAGAGTGCTTAATAGTGGAGGTAGTCAGGGGGGCGCTAAGATAATTGGATGGAAGAGAGGCAATGGGGAAGCCTAAAATTCTAGCCACAGCTATCTTGACTACTGGCAGAGTATGAAAGAAAAAGATTTGCGATTTAGACTTGTTAATGGTAGTTCCTGAGGCCTCAGAGAAATAATTGAGCAAGGATTTGAATCGTGAGGCCTTCTGAACAGAGGGGTAGCCATATAGCATATTGTCATCCACAAACTGCTGATGAGTAATTGAATGGGAGTTGTGAATGGAGAGTCCTTTGAGCTGCTGAGAGAGATGAGTGTGCTTGATAAGGCGACCTAGACCTTCGGCCATTAGGATGAAGAGGAAGGGAGAGAGGGGATCCCCCTGCCTAATGCCCCTAGAGGGCCTAAAGGGTTGCGAAGGGAAGCCATTGACCAGAATGGAGAAAGAAGAGAAAGACATGAGACTCATAATCCATCGTACCCACATGTGAGAGAAGCCAAAAGCATTGAGCATTTTTTGAATGTAAGACCAGCTAAGTTTATCAAAAGCTTTGGAGAGGTCCAGTTTTAAGATCATACCTGGCTGTTTATTTTGGTTGAGAGAATGAATGATCTCGTGCGTTAGAATGATTCCATCCAAAATCTGTCTGCCTTCAACATAGCCCGACTGTTCAGGCGAAATTAGCATAGGGAGGAGTGGTTTTAGCCTATTGGCAATTACCTTTGAGATCACTTTATAAATGACATTGCATAGAGCAATCGGTCTGAATTTGTCCGGCGCCACAGATTCCTCTTCTTTTGGGATTAGAGCTAGAAAAGTGGAGTTAAGAGATGGTAGCAACCAGTGAAGAGTTCTCGATTCCTCCACTACCTCCCAAACCTCGGTTTTGATCATGTCCCAGAAGGAGTGGAAGAAGGTTGTGGTGAAGCCATCTGGGCTCGGAGCTTTACCCTCTTTTAGTTGAGACATAGTAGAATCCACCTCTTGTTTTGAGATAGGTTGTAGGAGAAGTTTACTGTGCTCCGCATTTATGAGTTTGGGCACATGCTGGATAATTTTATCAATTGTAGGTCCCCTGTCCGTATTCTGCTCTTGAAGCACCTCTTTGAAGTGTGTTAAAAATTCCTTCTCGATTTCCTCATGCTGTTATATTCTTGTTCCATCTTGTTTTTGGAGAAAGGGAATATTGTTGTGCATTCTGCGTTGCATTGTTGTTCTATGAAAGAACTTGGTGTTCCTCTCTCCCTCTTTTAACCATCTGATTCGAGATTTCTGCTTCCATAATATTTCTTCTTGCTTTTGCCTTTCTTCTAGCTGTGAGTGGATGCTCTGTTCTTCCCTCAGAGTGTCATCTGTGTGACCTTTTGTTATGATTCTTTGGTGAAGGTTGGCCAAATTGGTCAGTAGATTCTGTTGCTCTTTGAATATGTTTCCAAAGGTCTCCACATTCCAACGTTTTAAGTGGTAATTGAGATTTTTTAATTTTTGTTGGAATTGATACATTTTGGAACCCTCTGGTGGCGTGAAGGCTTTCCAAGTGGAGTGGATGAAGTCCTGGCAATTCGGGTGAGTGAGCCAAAAGCCCTCAAAGCGAAAGGGTCACCCCGTGACTTTGCCAGCACGTTGCCACTGAAGGGATATCGGCTAATGATCCGATCTTGAGTGAGGTAGGATGGTTGCCATGATATCCCCTCCTATCCAAATCCAGTTATCTGAGACGAGGAATCTATCAAGTTTGGAAGCAATATGATGATTCCCAGTTCTTCTGTTACTCCAGGTGTATTTGCCATTGTAGAATTGTTGATCGATGAGAGAAGCATTACTGATGAATTCTTTGAAGGTATTCGATTCCTACTCCAGTTTGTTTCTTCCGCCTATCTTATCATCTAGATGGGTGATCATATTGTAGTCTCCTCCTGCTATCCATAATGGGTGTTTTCTGAGACTGTTCATAGTTTCTAAAGTGTGAAGAAGCTCGGCCTTTGTCCTTGCATCCCGAGGGAAGTACACATTGGTGAGGAGCCCGTGCATGTTAGTTCCTAGCAGATGAAAGTTTGCTTGTATGAAATGGTGAGAAGCATGAAAGTCTGTGAGGGATAGCGTTCTTGCATCCCAAGCTATAGCAAGCCCTCCCGAAGCTCCTGAGGCATCTACTGCTATTGATTGACAGCCTGCCCAGGCTTTAGTAAGGATTCTCTCTAAAGTGTCACTGTTGCATTTTGTTTCTTGCAAGAAACAGATTTGAGGCTTTTCAATATTTATCATATTTTTAAGGATTCTGAGTTTTCTGGGGCTATTTAGCCCTCTTACATTCCATGAGATGAGCTTCATTACTCAACATTTGGAGAAGGTTTGTAGTACTTTGTCAACTTTGCGTATCTGCCTGAATCTACCAAGATTTTCCCGACTTCTATTGTCCTCTGGAGCTCTGTTTTCCAACCTCTTTTTTTGAAATCTTTGGTTCGGAGCCCTCCATCCCAGTGGCTTCCTGGCTGTATGCCAAGTTGTCTTTGCTGGTATGCTTTTGAGATTACCATTTCCAATTTATTTAGCTGCAGTTCTGTGATTTTGTCGTAGTCCCTTTTGTGACAAACCATTTCTAGTTGGTGGATATCTAATCCATTCAGATCTACGCTTTCCTGTTCTTCCTCCATGTGCTGCACCTGAATTCCTTCAGCTATTAAAGGATCCATGCTCTGGGATTGATCTGTGGTGTCATCTACATCCATATTTTGCGTTTTCTCTTGTAGTTTTTCATGAGTGATATTAGGTCCAGTTTCAGAGTCCTGCTGAGGTTGGGTCTTAGGGGAAAGATCCGAGGGCGCCGGGTTGGGCTGAACATTGTTGGGAGGCTGAGAGAGCTTTTGATTTGGATCCAGAGAGTCAGAGTCTTGGGTTAGAATCTCAAAGCTGTTACTGGTTGAGGGTATTCCAGCAGTATTGTGCAAGGGCTTTTTCCCAGACTGGGGCTTTTTATGCGAGCGCTTTCGATTTGGAGCTTTGGTAAAACCATCTTGAGATGGGGGATTGGAGGGCTCAACAACCTTATTCATGAAATTTAAAGGGCAGTCTCGGAACAGATGGCCATGGGAGTGACATTTCTGGCATCGGAAGGGGACATGTTCATAGTCTAAGGGTTGGATCCATTCATTATCATGGTGAGCGAGACTTACCGTATCCGGCAGGGGCTGGTCCAGGCGCATGAAGACACAGATCTGGGCGTAGGAGGTGTATCGTTGGAGCTTTGTTTCTTCTGCCACCTTTATGTATTCCCCCAGGCCGTTGCCTATTTCCTTGAGCAGTCTTTCCTCCCAATATTCATCAGGAAGTGAGTACATTCGTATCCAGACCGGAGCCCAAGTCAGGTCTTCTTTGTCCGGGTTGAATCTGGCTACCCAGTCCCTGAGATATAGTCCCGCTGAGTTGAAGAAGTAAGGACCCTCGTCCATGATTTTGTACTTGTCTTCCAAGCAGAGGAAGATGGCTGTAAAAAAACCTTTTGGACCCAGGCGCAGGGTTACATGTCCCTTGGGTTTCCATTTCGCCGCTATCCAACCTCGCAGCGCTTTCTCTGTTGGCCAGAACCCAATGAACTTTCCTATGAGGGCATGATCCCTCATGTATTAGATGCGTTCGTCAATCATCTGACCTGGTAGCTCTATTCTTGGCCTTACAGCTACAATGGGCTTGCAGGTGTTGGAGGTTATTTTTAGTCTGTCCTCTACTCTGTCAGTTCCTCCCTGGTTATCATTTGTCTTGTGTGCTTTCTGAATCGATTCTGTTTTGTTGTTATTTTGCCCTTTCTGTGCTTTGAGCGCTTCCTCATCTACTGATCCAAAGATGATGGTCGCGTCCTTGTCAGTCTGCATGTCAGTGATCCGAGGGGAGAGCGGCTGCGCTCCCCCCTGTAGTGGATCCATGGTTGTTACTTCTGTGCCTCTTGCAGCTTTTGGCTGTTGCTGCAGGAGGTCAGGTCCTCGTTGGATGGAGCGAATGGCCATGTGGCGCCGTTTCGATGGTTGCAGAAACCCTTGCAGAAACCCTTGTTGTTGATTAAACTGCCATGAACCTTTTTCTACATTGACGTTACGCTGGATTTTAATTAAGAGAACATTAAACATGGTTATGATATGCGTTCATACATTTGTGTTTACATCATCGAAATTTTGCGAAGTGTGAGCCCAGTTGTCCTTGGGACAAGTTCATAACCAGAACATCTAATTTGACACATGCTAACCTTCCTATCATGTATCTCTTATCTTCTTATCTAAGGACTCTCCTTCCCCAGATGGGATTTAGGGCAACGATACCCCTCTCGACCCATCGTTTGGTTTTTCATCCAGTCCTTTCATCTCTCCACGCGAGCTCTGCAACACTTCAGGAGTTTTGGGGTTTTTGTGTAGAATGGTCTAGGATACATTGATGTCAGTGCTGAGGTACCCTTTTCTTTACTACAATGTTGACCCCCAAAGAATTCTGGTGTTAGATATTCATTGCAGGCTAGTGTCTGAGTTTTTCTATGCTTGCAAGGTTACCAATCCAGCAACATGGATTTTCTCCAATCCTAGTGGCTGCCAATGATCAACACAGTCCCTCAAGGTATCCCCTTTCTTTGAAGCCATGGTAGACAATTTTTCCTTTTCCTCCATGGGTACTATTTCTTACATAATAGTGTTGGTTTTTCTTGAATGGAGGTTACAACTTCTTTTCTAGGGCGAACCTCCA
>APFE031063241.1:96618-116160 GCA_000404065.3 Pinus taeda
TTGTCAAATGACTTGAGTTTTCTTTACAACTTCTCATGGTGTTATAGACATATTTGGGCACTGCAACCCCAATCACATACGTCGATAAACCAAGGGCTCTTAAACCCCTAAAAGTGTTGTTTCATACCCTAAAGAATCAAGGTCAACTGACTACATCATTTCCCAGAAGTTCTCCATGAAAAGCTACTTAGAACTGGTCAAAACTGGACCACACAAACTGCTCCATGTTGAGGGTGCGATGCATCTCACCTATTACACACGGGGGGTGCGATGCATACTAAAAAATCCCTTCTGTAGGGTGCGATGAGTGAGAGTGGACAAATGGCAGAGGTAGTTTGCTAGGTGGAAACTCAGAGAATCTTCTAGAAACTACTCATATGACACTTGCCTCTCTGAATTCACCTAGGAATGAGTAAGAGATCATGAAATCTCCAAGTGGAACCAAGAACTATCAATGAAATGACATTAATCAAAAACCCAGAAGCTGACTCAACCCCCTGCAAATATCTATATATGGATCCCTCCTCCTAGAGATCCAAAGGTTGGAATGATGATAGGAGAGGCACCATGGGAAGATTACCACCATCGTTCCCATCCTCAATATAATGGCAAAGATTATTCCAGGGACCTTAATCATCCTTCAATTTTTGATTTTCTATCAAATACGGTAAATATGGTGGATTTCGAGCGAAATCTGTCCAATATTGAAGAAACTATCGCCATAAATATCTCGACCAAACCTAATGTTGTAGAGAATATTCATGTCGGCAAATCTTGCTCTTCTTTAGAACTGGAAATATACTCCACTTTCTTTCACAAATTCAGAGATGTCTTTGCATGTTCATATGAAGAAATGCCAGGCATTGACTCGAGCATCGTTGAATACGAAATCAAGATGTAACCAGATGTCAAACCAGTACGACAATGGCTTCGACAGGTTCACCCGAAGAAAGCCGCTGCCATCAAGGCAGAAGTTGAAAAACTTTTACATGCTGGTTTCATTTACTCTGTTCCCCTAACTGAATGGGTATCCAATATTGTTCCTGTCATTATAAAGCAAGGAACAATTAGAGTGTGCATTGATTACAGGGATGTAAATCAAGCTTGTCCAAAGGACAACTACCCTACACCCTTCATTGACCAGATAATTGATGAATGCCCCAGATGCGAAATCTTTTCATTCATGGGTGGATTTTTTGGATATAATCAAATAAACATCCGCCCACAGAACCAGTCGAAGATTGCATTTATATGTCCGTGGGGCACATTCGCATATCGTAAGCTACATTTTAGTTTATTGAACACAGGGGCAACTTTTACCTATAACAGACTATAACAGGGGGATCTACTGGCTCATTCGCAAAAATGGACTGACCATCCACAACATTTGAGAGCTATATTTCTATGTTTCCCACACTATAAGATACGACTCAATCCACACAAGTCTGTGTTTTGTGTCGGTTCTGGTCGTTTACTTAGTTTCGTAGTTTCAAAGGACAAGATTCGACTCGACCCATGTAAGGTTCAGGGAATCATTGAAATGCCTCCACCTTCAAATTTGCTTCAGATTCAGAAACTCCAAGGGAAAGAAAACTTTCTAAGGAGGTTCATTCTGAATTACACCGGACTTGCTAAAGGTTATATGCGTATTTTGAAAAAAGAAGTGCCCTTCAACTGGGATCAGGTTGCACAAGCTTCCTTTGATGCTTTAAAGGATTCCCTAATAAAAGCATCATTAATGTACGCTCCTCACTATCAAAAAGACTTTAACCTATATCTAGCTGCAGCAGATACAACCATCGCAATGGTTTTAGTATAAGAAGACAATGCAATTGAACAACCTATCTATTATTTAAGTCGAAACTTAAATGATATAGAAAGAAAGTACTCCTATGTTGAACAGTTGGCTCTAGCAGCTGTTCAAGCAGTACAAATATTTTGACACTATATCCTCTTTCGCAAAACCACCATTTTGTCAGATTGCAACCCCATGACTTACATTCTATCACGTCAATTACTAGGGGGTAAATATTCAAAATGGATAGCCATTTTGTAAGAGTTTGATCTGGAATTCACAAAATCCAAACCAAAGAAATCTATAGTTTTCGCAGAGTTACTATGCGGCCTCCCATCGTTGTCCAATGATTTAACATCTAAAGCAACAATCATGGACGAATCTCTGTTTATGATATCATCAAGTGATCCACGGTATGGAGATATACTGATCTATCTTCAAACCCAAACCTTTAGGCCTAATACCTCTCATTCCGAACAACGACATACTCGATACCAAGCAAAAGACTACATGATCGTCGGTGATACCCTTTACTATCGTGGTGTCAATACAGTTCTGCGAAGGTGCCTCATGCATGAGGAGGCAGAAAAAGTCCTGAATGATTGTCATTCAGGTGGTGTGGGGGGCATCAATCAGGTTATGCTACGACACAAAAGATCTTATGAGCAGGTTACTTCTAGCCTACTATATTCAAAGATTACATAATCGTAGTCAGAAGTTGCCATGCTTGTCAAATCTTCAACTGCAAAACCAGACAACCACCCGCACCGTTGCATCCAATAGTTCTTGTTGGTCCATTTGGCAAATGGGGCATAGATTTCATGACATGTAACCCCACCTCGGCCAAGGGGCATGGGTATATCATAGTCGCAGTCGACTATTTTACAAAATGGGCCGAGGTGATGCCTACATTAAACAACATCGATGAAACAACTGCTCTCTTCTTTTTCAATCATGTACTCTCTAGATTTAGTGTTCCACAAGCTATAGTCACAGATCATGGATCACATTTTCGCAATCACATGATGGTCGAATTAGCTGCCAAATTAGGACTGTCCCACGATAGTTCTACTCCGTATTATCCGCAAGCTAATGGACATGTTGAGGCCATCAACAAAGTCCTGAAGCGCATGCTGCAAAGGATGATTGGAGTCCACAAATGGAATTGGCATTTAATCATGTATTTAGCCTTGTGGGCATATAGGACATCGGTGAGAAATGTGGTCGGGTTTACACCCTTTCAGCTGGTGTATGGCCTGGAAGCGGTCTTACCAATTCAGTGCGAAATTTCATCTCTCAAGCTCGCAATTGATCTACTTCCCGAAACTTCGGAGGAAGAGGCTTGTTTCTTGGAACTAATCCAATTGGGTGAAACCCGTCGTGATTTCGCTTTGGCTAATGAAGCTCATAAGAAACGAGTCAATGCTCAATTTGACAAAAGTGTCAAACTCTGTGTCTTCTTAGAAGGTGACCTGGTCTTGTTGTACAATCAAGAATCCGATAAATTGGGAGCAGGTAAGTTCCAACCTTTGTGGATGGGCCCTTAAATTGTTCAATGAGTACTAGCAAAAGGATCCTATGAGCTAGTAGATTACGATGGGATTCCACTGTCACAACCCCCGAACGGGTTGTACCTTAGGCGTTACTATGCTTGATTAAGTGTAGTAATCTCTTTATATGCTTTTGTTACATTTTTGTTTTGGTCATGAGTGATCATTTCGGTTAGGTAATCCACTTTGCATTTGTTGCAGATGTCGGACCTATTGGAATCATTCGTTGGATACACTGATGGATCCAGTCGTAGTACGCGGAATCTATCTTCTATAGCCTGGGCCATTTTTGATCCAAGCGGCGAGTTAGTGAGTTTCAGAGGGATATGTATTAGTCGATCAATGAACAACATCGCTGAATACAACGCGCTTATGGAGCTTCTCTCTGATGCCATCACACATGGCATACGCTGACTTGTTGTCAGGCTAGATTCACAAATCGTCATCCTACAGCTTACTGGCGTATATTTCGTTCGGAATCCATCTATCTATCGTATGTTCCTAAGGGTCAGGATTTTGGAAAGACAGTTTGATTCTATTCAATATCAACACATTTCTAGAAACTTAAACACATTAACCGATTCATTATCAAATTATGTGTTAGATAGACATTTGAAACATTTATAAGGGAAAAAGAATTTCAATCAACATTTGCATCAGGATCGCATAACTTAACCGAAATAAAACTCCGAAAATCAAAAATATATATAGCTATTTATAGTTTTTTACAAAATGTTTTGTGTCTAGGACAAAATCGGTCATACGACCCAAAAACGCAAAAATGCAAAAAAGCACCCTAGAATAATGGTGTTGGTGATAGCAATTCACCACCTGTGCGATCATACGTAAGAGTCTAATCCATCGACTCAGCATGCCAGTGGTATGGCGATGTAATCTCAAAGGTAACTTGTCGGTCCTCACATCCTAGATACCAAGGTTGAGACCCTCGATCTGATCCTGCAACACTGCAAGGGTCTTCGCTATGTCCAGATCGTGAAGGAAAACCCTCCCTATAGTCTCCCCTATTGGAACAACAGCTGCTACCCTCGAGCGTGCTGCTGGTCACACTGGTCCAATATCTACACACATATATGAGCTTAATTACTCTTGATAACCTTTTAAAAACAAAAGAACATTATAAAAGCAATAAACAAAGATATGGTCAGAACTTTTTACCTATAGCACGCCACTGCTCACCAGCTGGTAACACCAAATTTGGGTTGCCTCGGAAATCCATCCCAACATATGGATACTCAGTGAAGACAATCTCCTGATGGTTGAACCACTCAAAGAAGGCATCAGAGAAAGAAATCTACAACTGACCAGCATGTCTGGCCATGAGATCGACCCATCTCTGCATTCGTGGTTCCCTCGGTGCTGGCATCCCTAATGAAATGTACTGTGGCTGCAACAGTGGAATCCTCTCCAAGGCGAAAGCTGTCAAAATGGAACCATAACCAAAGTTCTTGGATATTATATTCTTAACCTTGGAAAGTTGTTCTTTTATAACCGGAAGTACTGCATCACACCAGTTGAATAACTTTAGTTCAAGCCATTCCAGGGCGTACTGCATATAAGACCTGTTGGCCAAATGAAGAGCCGCGCTACCAGCCAATCTAGCAAAGGTGAATAAAATAGTCTTCAAGGGCCAATCATTGACATCAAAAATATTGATCTTTCCATCCCTGCTCGGCTGAGATACATCTCTACAAAACTGACGAATATAATCCCTCATGGATTCACCCCCACGGGCGGATCTTTATAGTGAGAGAGGGGCACCACACCTCGATAAACTAGTCAAAATGTAGATATCCTCAACTGTTAAAGGAATGGATTTACCTCTAATCTGGAACACCTGGTTGGTTGGATCCCATGCGTTGAGGAGATATTGCAACAAATTGATTTGTTGCCTCATGCTGGATATGCGGAAGAATTTGAGCAAGCCACAGTTTCGCAATGCAATAACCATACACGGATCATGTAAGGCAATCATGTCCTCTTCTTCATGCTCACATTCGCACCATGTAACAACCATCTTGCTCCAATGAATATCTGAAAAACAAACAAGAGATGAATTAGGATCCTAATTTGGGCAAAAACACGCAAAAATTTCATGAGAAAACATTGCATAAACTTTCCCTCCTGTGCCCATCGCACCCTGGATGTGTATAGGGTGAGATGCATACTGACTGGCCAATGGCCAGCTCAGTATGAATCGTACCTTTTGATATGTACTAGGTGCAATGGGAAGAGAATCAATTGTTCAAACCCTTGGGGCCCAAAAGAACAAGAAACGTTGCTCAGAATCAGAAAAATAAGGAATACCATTAAAGAGCTCAGGGTTAGCTCCTACCTGGTCCAGACGGCTCCGAAAATAGTCCACCAAATTGCCCATAATCAGTTGATGAAAATCAAGGGGGAAAATGCCTCCAGAGCTCCAACAATCCCAAATTTGAATGAAATGGTAAAAATGAGAGGTAAAACTACTTTTATGTTACTATTCACGTAATTCAAGTAAGATGTTAGTTTTTAACTAATTTTTCAAGCATGTATTTACATTTCTAATCAATTTGATGGAGTATTTGAACAGGTAGTACGGTCGTCAAAATAATACAATGTTAATGGTAAATTGAACATCTCTGACTATTATATCGAGCAGTGTTACCGTACGGTTCAAGCTCGTTAAAAAATAAACCCGCCAATGAGCAGTGTTGGCACAAGGTTCAAGCTCATTAAAAAATAAACCCGCCTTCAGTAAACGACCTTTGTGTTTGCATTAGTATCAGCCTTTTGAGCCTTAGATGTGTTCTTACCATCACCTCCACTCTTTTGTTTGATCATACGCTTCCACTTGATTGCTTACCCTTTTGAGGAATAGCTGCAACGATTGATTATGTTGGCCACCCTTGTTACACCGCCATGTTTGAGAAGTTCCAAACTTACCTGGAGCCACTGGCCTTTCTAGCTCGTTAAAGTAAGGGGAAGTGCCATCCCTCCTCTACATTTTAATCTTTTTGGACCTGAGGGATCATTCCACAAAAAGATTGAGCGCTTGTCTTTTTCGGCTCACTAAAACTATCGAAAAGTCATCCCTTTCGTATTATTTTATACTTTTTCGGACTTAAGGGATTATACCAAGAAAAAGGAATACTGGAGTTTCCTTTCTGTCTCTTTTCAGACTCTCTAAATATCAAAAGGACCGAGTTATCTTTGTCGTTAAACTTGTTAAAACAATAGCGAAAAACTTGTCCATCCAGATGAGAGAGAGTTTCATTATCGCTAGGCTCGCTAAAACATAGCAACAAGTTTTCCCGAAGGGAAAATTATAGAACAAGAATATGTTATCCTCCTCAAGCTTGGAAAAAATAAAGAGGTACTGGTCAGCAGTGACTAGGGGAAAAGGGAAGAAAACTTGAAGAACTTCATTGGTAGCAAGTCGCTCTTGAACATGACACTTTCACTCCATCACCATGATTGAGCCGGGTTGGGTTATTTCATTCACCAGCCACATCACCATTGGTCTTCCGTACCATCTATCCATGGGGTTAATGCTTCCTATCCATCTCAATGTCACCAATATGTTCAAGAGAAGTCACTCAAAGAATTCACCAACCCAGCTAACACCTCATCCACTACAATGCCTTCACTCTCCATTTTTCATGACTGCCATTCTTGAACCTTGTATCATCAGATCGTTTTCACCTCCAGAAAATCATTTGCTTTATTTTGTGTCGTAGATGTGGGATTCATTAAGGCCCTCCTATGATGGGTCACTTCTTGTTGACATCAACACATTATCCAAGAAGTTGACTTAGGAACAACCCTTTCAGTACTTTGATGCTTGCATGCCTCAATGGCAAGTTTCTCACTTCTAGTGACAAGTTTACATCAATGGCCTTCGACCAAAAGATTTTACGTGGTGTTCAACATCAACTCACATATTCACACCACATGAATTGTACTATACTACCTTTCGGGTCATTATCATTATTGGTGATTCCTCTTGCGCCTATTAACAGCTTACATCATCAGTTGGTAATCAGGTGATGTCTTTCCATGTTCAACTTCAAAATACCTTTTCAAATGGATCAACTTGTACATCAGGTGAAGATTGAATGAGTTTGAAGACCCTGGATCTAGTTTCATCCATCTGGGCTACGATATATTCAGGAAAATAAAGACATCAAATGTACTCCATAGCTGCACAGATGGTCATCCAAGCTAAGGATGATGACTCTACCAGAATCACCAAGTCTGCAATAGTAGACGATTGGTTGTCCTATGTACGTGAAAATGAATTTATAAAGCTGAGCATGGGAATGCCCGCCTCAGCCAGATCATGAAAATAATATGAAGATAATGTATTGTATTTTATCTTATTACATGTCACCTTCCAGTTTGAAAAACCTCTGATCCTCATGATAAAGCATTTCACCCAACATTAGAAGATTTACGACCTCATGCTTTAGGGGGAAACTGTTATAGACATATTTGGACACTGCAACCCCAATCACATATGTCGATAAACCAAGGGCTCTTAAACCCCTAAAAGTGTTGTCTCATACCATAAAGAATCAAGGTCAACTGATTACATCATTTCCAAGAAGTTCTCCCTGAAAAGCTACTCAGAACTGGTCAAAACTGGACCATACACACTGTTCCATGTTGAGGGTTCGATGCATCTCACCTATTACACACGGGGGGTGTGATGCATGCTGAAAAATCCCTTCTATAGGGTGTGATGAGTGAGAGTAGACAAATGGCAGAGGCAGTTTGCTAGGTGGAAGCTCAGAGAATCTTCTAGAAACTGCTCATATGACACTTGCCTCTCTGAATTCGCCCAGGGATGAGTAAGAGATCATGAAATCTCCAAGTGGAACCAATAACTATCAGTGAAATGACACTAATCAAAAACCCAGAAGCTAACTCAACCCCCTGCAAATATCTATATATGGATCCCTCATCCTAGAGATCCAAAGGCTGGAATTTTGTAATTTGTAAGGAAGTGTTGTTGGTTTCTCTTTGAAGACATTACATTGTTGGGTGATCTTTCTTTTCATGAAGTGAAGAGGGCTTTCATGCTGGGAGGATGATGCTGGATTAGACAGCTAGACTGTAATCATCTCTTCTACTTCTACTATCAATAAAGCTATTTGAGTTTTCCTCCATATGCTTGTGTACTTGTGAATCTTGTATTTGTGTATGCATTTTTATGGTTAATGTACTTCTGATTCTACATTGTTTATGATATTATAGATCTCTATGATTTGATGGTGTTCTGTTGCTTTGCCTCTACAGGTGTTCTTTGAAGCAGGACAACTGAGAAAGGAGTGGCAGGTTCTATCAAAGGAGAGAGGAAACAAGCAAGGAGCCAAGAAAAATATTAAGGTTGGTGCTCTCTACTTCTCTCTTATCTATCATACATAAAGAAAAACACAAGTTACTTTGAATTGTTTGTTTCTAAGATAGCTACCCGTCTTAGTGGGACTAGCAGATCTAAATAGACACTAGTTTTCCCGGAAACACATGGTGCTTAAATTACTTGTTTAAACCTCTAATTGAGATTACAACCTTCCAACATCTCTAACTATTCAAACTCTTTAACCTTTGTTAGAGTCTTCTTAGACATGCACTCATACCTGAAGCAGAACCTAAGACTAGCATCCTGAATGTGCATACTCATTCCCTATTTTAATGCATAATTGAAACCACATTATCACACTACTTAAAATGAAATGTTCACTTCTTAAGGAAAAAGACCTACTTTTCTTATAACAACCTAAACTATGCGAATGACTACGAGAGAACTCCATTTTCTCAAGATGAAAAAAATAGGGTCTTACAACCCCATTTGCACAACAATTTGAATATATTTAATATAAAGAAAGATGTGTATTTTACTCCTTCCAAATTTGACTTATGAATTTTAATAAACTAACACTTGTTTTTAACTATTAAATCCATTTACTATATACTCTATTTTATTTTTACCTACCTAATATGCAAGAATGCCTAAATGTTTTCAATACAACCAAGTTAAAAGAACTCGTTTCCTTCCAACATCTCACATTTTTCCTCCATAAACTTTAATAACAAAATCATTACATAGAAACATAACCTTAAAATTAAATTATTTTTATTTTTATTATTATAATAAATATTACCTAATATCACAACCAAGAACATGTAAAAGCTATTAGTTTCTCATATACAACTAAAAAATGTAAATGCGAATCAAATATTGTATCTATCTTTTAAGCATTGGAAACTTTTAACACTTTAAAATTTTAACTTTAATTTTTCTTTACAATACCCCTCCCAACCACAAAATTTTCATAGTGCGGGAAAATGACATCCCAACAACAAACTTTTCATAATGCAGGAAAATAACATCTGGATATTGAATGCCACCATCGAATATTCAGTACATTGATCATCACAAACCCAATATGGAATGATACCATCAAATATTCAGTGGATTGATCACTACAGATCCAATACCGAATCAAATGCCACCATCGAATCTTAATGGACAGGAAGTGATTCTAGTCGAGGATCCTCAGGACTGTATTTGTTCATACTGTACTTTAGTATCTAGACCTAGCTAGTGAGATATCTCTATCCGCTAGCCTTAGGTATCTCTCTTCTCTGCGTCACGACTACAGGTAAACACTTTTCACCTTTCTTCTAAACTACCATTGGAATAGGCAATTACAACAAAGCTTGTGCATATGAGCGCGGTTTTTGGCCTCGGAAATCGGTGATGGAGTTCGTTCCAAGGACAATATGGGCATGTTTATTGTATCCAGTTTGATCCAAAGTTTAGGTCATGTGATTGACTTCGAGAGTGTCTCGGTTCTATTGGCCAGCTTACAGACCTTGTGTTTAGTGCCAAATAACCAAGCTCCAAGATTTGTGTAGGGAAATAAGGCAACTCTGTAGGGTTTTCCAAAGCTCAAAACCCTTATCATTCAAAAACTAAGAGGCATCTATTCTCGTTGTCGTTGGCAATATCTATCTTCCCTAAGCTGTTGTCCTCTTCTCGATATATTCAAAACTCGGTGAGTCATTCCCAACTTTTAGTACATCTTTAAAAGCATGGGACTACCATTCTGGTACAGATTAGAGTTTTATTTATACTGTAAAAACTATCCCATTCTCGCTTCTAAACATGAAGCCGCATATCAATATCAAATATCACTTTTGTACATTCCATTTGGAGCCCAATCTGACACTCCAAACTATTTTTCTATGCAAACCAAATCCAAAAAATTGAAATTTTGCATCACATTGTGATCCCATATGGGTTGAGGTCTCCTCTCTCCGTTAAAATCCTTAATCCTATTGAATCCATTGCTAGCCTCTTCCTAGAAGAGTGAAAGTGGATTGGCCCCTGCTTGCAGAATAAGCTGAGGGTGCCTTGCATTGAGATGTTGACAATGGAGGTTTCTGCAATGATACCTCAGGCAAGTCCAGCCTTTGGTGTAGCGAAAGCTGAGGAAAAACATGTGAGGATTACCTTTTTAGTTGGGATACATTCCTCTTCATTTGGAAGGGCCTTCATGCCATTCCCAAGCTTTCCAAAGATGACATGGAAGATTTTCTATTGATGATAAGTTCATGACAATTAGATTTAAACAATCTTATTCAACATTTACAATTTCATGATGCTCATTTTTGGTTACTTGAATATAACTTCCTTCTTGAGTTCAAGTCTAAGAGGTATCTAGTAATGGCTATGCTTCCAGAATCATAAGAAGATCATGATGAACAACATGAAATTTTAGTTCATAAATCTCAACTTCTTGTGGATTCATTTGAGCCACTTTCTTATGTAGAAGTTGATGTTTTATAGGGAGGAATTCCTGTAGATTTTTCAACTATTCTAGGAGTTTGGTAGGAGATATTTTCATTGATATGCAAAGAAGTTTTTGATCCTATAAATTCTCTCTTTTTATGTTGCCCCAAATGATCGTTGAATATTTTTCCCTAACCCTGGTGAGTGGGAAATTTATTGTTTTGTTTTTATTTAATCTAGTAAATTTTGCTATGTATTGTTATATAAGATGTTTGAAGTATGATGTGAAACTTCCCTTTCAATTTTGTGGACTCTATAAAAGCATTAGGTAGATATTGAGCTTAGTGAATTTTAGTGCAAGATGTAGCCATGAAGGCAGTCACATCCAAGATGTGATTTTGAAAACATCATTGTGCTTCAACAAGTTTTCCTCAATTGTTAGGTAAAGATTGACCTTGGCAAATTTTATTCCAAGGCATAGTTTTGAAAGCATTCATGTGCTTTAACAATCTATACTCTATTATCATTTAATGTTTCTTTTTCGAATTGTGTCTGATAAAATTGTTGGATAAATATGTTCCACTCTCTGATATTTCCTTATTAATGAAGAAGTTTGTAATTTGTTAGTTCAGTTGACAAAGTATTCTTTGTGATCCAAAATTAGTGTTCCAAGATGCATGTCAAATACAAATAAAATCTTCACAAGTGTGCTCTTCACTCGAGATTGACCTCTATTCTCAGCACATCCTATCTTTGAAACTAATCTCTAGTTCGCTTGATTACATTAGAAAATTGGAAATAATAGATTATTACAATATTGCATTGCAACATTCATTCCCATGAACTTCAAACACAAGCACCATCAATTGTTATAACAAAAAAACAAAGGGAATAATGGATAAAACCTTGTCCATCTCTTCATAATGGTTCAAGAGGACACACCTAATCTTTTCTAGGACATTTGTGCGATTCTTTACCTTTTTTTCAATTATGGCATTATTGTCACCAATCTTATTTCATTTCAGATTGAAGCAGCATGACGAGGAAATCATCACTCGGGATGCTAATTTTGGTTCGATTTGTACCCAATTAGGCTCCTCTCTAAATTGAATTTGCAATTTACGGATCTTGTATTTGTGTCACAAACTCCGATCTCGTATTTGCGAAATTGAGCTTGTTTATGAAGTGTGTTTGTAAGGTAGAGGATTCCTGAAAAATGGGGTGCTGGGGATGCTGAGAATACATGGTGTTTTTGTTGAATTTTTTAAATTTCATTAAATATTTCATTGGAGAATTGATGATTTTGTAAGAAATATGAATTCTAACCACTAGAATTCTCATGTTCATCCTCCTCCGATTACACTTACACCCAACATTGTTGGTGGGTATAATTTACCAGTAGAATTAATGTCCTTTCATTCCTCTATGGGGAAATAACTTGATGTTCAATTTTCAAATCCTCAAATGATCTCGAGGGAAGATCAACTTCAGTTTTAGAAATTTGGATAACAATTTTGATATAGTGGCTA
This sequence comes from Pinus taeda, assembly GCA_000404065.3. Classification (NCBI taxonomy): domain Eukaryota; kingdom Viridiplantae; phylum Streptophyta; class Pinopsida; order Pinales; family Pinaceae; genus Pinus; species Pinus taeda. Next base: position 109,291 of record APFE031063241.1, read on the forward strand.
GAGTGAATCTAGATGCTTTAAGTCTTCTGGATCATTGGTAAGTCGTTTGTTAGTTCAATTGTTGTTTCATTTTAAAATTTTGTTTCAAAAATAACTTTATAAGATAGGTGTCCATGTTTTTGAAAAAATATTAACTGAAGGTTTCAAATTAGTGGTATTATTATGTGTTCATTCCTACATGTTTCGTTTTCCCTTACCTTGAAAGCAAGCCATTAAGAGTGGTACTCATTAGGTTTGGAGACCTCAGTTCAATATTGCTACAATTTTCTAGTGTCTAAGGTGTCATATATATATATATATATTTTACTTTTCCCTCACAAAGGTCATGTATTAAGCATAACTCCATCCTTTCTTAGGCACCCATCTTCCAATTCTTGCTTGGAAGGTCCTCACTAGCACCTTAAAAAATTATAAAAATCACATTATATCTATTTATTATGTCGTTGATAGCAGTCCTAGTGAACTGGGACACTCTTGAAATTTATTTTCTTAGAAGGATCTAACTGTGCTACTTGAAAGAGGGGGAGGGGATTGTTTGGACTGTTAAAAATGATACTAGTCCTGGGGAACTGGGGCACTCTACAAGTCACTTTCTTAGAAGGATCCAATTTTAATTCTTGAAAGAGGGGGAGGGGGGTTGTTTGAATTCACAAAAAGTAATAGTAGTCCCAGTGAATTGGGTTTCACCTTAAAAATGCCATAAAATAAGTATGTCCTATGTTGTACCATATAAAGTGGTATGTGAAATATTGGATTCTCATAATCCTACTCTTTGCTTACTGAAGAGCTAACTTAAATGGCTTCATAGAAGATAGGCTTACTACTCTGAGAATTCAGCCTAAACAAGCTTCCATACTTCAGTTTAAGATGAATTAAAGCATCTTACCTTTCATCATATTGTGCTTCAATAATTTAGATAGTGTACCTCAGAGCACCTGCAAATAGTTTGCATCAACATCATCTCCGTAAATCTAAGTAAGACATCAACTCCCTCTAAATCATAGCCCTGCCTGAATATTAGGAAATAAACCTTTCCCATTGAGTTATTTGCAATCGACTAGAAGTCCTTATGACCTTAGACATGGAAAACCTTCTTGAAATAATCATAGGGCAAAATAAGTTATTAATCCATTCGAACATTTATGTATGAAGAGGATCTAACTGATAGTATTTACCAGATTCTTGAATTATTTTACTTCATTTGAACCCCCCTAGAGGATATTTTGATGATATGGTTGGAAAGGCAAGAGGAATTCTGACATCAACCACTACTTAGGTTCATCCACATCATTATGGATAAAAGACGAGCACTGCAACCATCTTTGGCTTTTTCTTAGATAAACCTCTCATGGAGATACAAATAGTGGTGATGGCTCATACAATGGCTATTGAAGCCACATGACCAGTAGAGGATATTATTTGATTGATCCAACATATATTCTTGCATTCCCCCAAAAAATGGATACATTTTTAGTCACTAGATGGTAGAGATATTTTTCCATCACATATAATTTTGTACTTCATGGCCAAAGGCCTAAAGCCAAGATCTTGATCTTGAAGAAATAAGACTCTTAGTCTATGATGTCAAAGTCGAAAGTTAATGAAACTATTACTGTTGATACTATTACCATTAATATTGTGAGAATGCTAAGGTGACAAGTGGTTTACTTCAATAATTCCTTCCAAGTTATGAGAACTGTCATTGATTGACAAATTTTTGCTTAATCTGAAGTTACAACAAAATATGACTTCTTCATGTTGTTACCTCATGTATCATCATTTTCACCTTTTTCTTGTTTATAATGCTGTCACAATGGTGTCGTTGTAGTATCCATGCTCATAACCTTCTTCATATCCTTCCAGTATCTTGATGGATTTAAAGTCCCGTGCTGAACATACCTAAGCAACACTGTCATATGAAGCAGAGACCAAGAAATATCCCTCTAGTAGATCAATTTGACCTGTGAAAGAAGGTGAGAATGAGAAGGTATGATATATATACCGATTACCTCTTCCTTAGGTCCCAAATGTGATAAGAATGACCCTTGCTACTAGTTGCTAGGTGATAACAATTTGGAGATAACTATGACAATGACTGATTTCATGTGGCCTTCAAGACAAAAATTCTTCTTATTATATGAGGATCAAAATGTATGTCAACCCATAGGTTGTTGCTAATGAACCATCAAACTAAAAGGTAGTCCCATACACACTTTGGCAGTGGCCTTCTTGAAAATCCATGACATAACATCCCACAAATTTCATGCCTTGTCAAGGCTAGCAATGCCCAGATATATTCCAGATGGGTAGAATGCGAGATGAGAAAGACGATGGCCTTCATGTGTTTCCATCAGAACTCTTACATAATTCCATAGCAGTACGATCAACATAGGCAGTTTCTAAATGAAATATTGTAGGAGAAAATACCACATTAGTAACTTGTACCGTATGTCCCTTATAGTAGAAATATTATATCTTTGTTATAATCCATAGTATTGTGACATTATTCTGAGAACTTGTAGCTAGCATAGATCTATATGAAGAAAACACATATCTAGATGAGGTTTATCATCTTCAATTCTATTAGGCTTTGATTTTAGAAAGGATTCAGGTCTGAGATCATTAACAACCATTTATACGCAATTATGATAAAGCTCATAATGTGCTTCACGTCTCTTAGGAATTTTTTATAAATGATGACATTAAATTTAAAACCCCATACATCAGATAAACATATTATAGTTTGAACAAAGATGTCAAGGCTATAATTGATGAAAAGTCAGTTTATAAAAATGGACAGTCCTGTGAAGATTGCAGAACAATTTAATACTATACTGGAGGATAAGGAAACATGGAGACAAATACTCTAATTTCCATTAGTGTCAAAAAAATTTCGTACAAGGCAAACCTGGGTGATAACCCTGCTCTTTCTAATTAACAAGCCGAACCAAAGCATTTTGCTCCTGTGATAAGCGAAAAGGGCATGGTCCAAGAAACTCATAAGCGAACCCTGATGCACATTTCTTTTGCATCATCACATCCGATTTTGTGTTGCATAGAGTAATGCATTTTACTGCTACATAAGATGGAGGGAAACGAAAAGGGCATGGTCATGTTCCTAGCTACAAAAGCCAATAGAGGATATCCATAAGCAGATGATGTCATACATGATACATACAATGAAGTGATAGCCATGCGTGATCATACTTAAGACCCTGTCAAGTGATGCGAGACCTTATCTCAATGCGAAATCATAGAGATTGAAACCATATGCCATTCTTATGTTATTGTAGTTGTTATACTGAGATCATATATCAGTCATGCTTCAAGTGAGATTGTATGCAATTAGTGGTACTTGAGAGCGAGGTCATAATGCGAGAGTCTTGAGGTGAGAGAGTGAGTCTTGTATTGAGTTATAGTTTCTTAGGCATGTGAGAAAGAATATATCAGCATAGGGTTTATATGATGAGAAATAGCCATCATTCTTATGATACTAATCATGAGATCATATAAGAAGAAGATATTGTGCCACTGTCATGCGAAGAAATTTGAGCCAATCCATGCAAACATAAATTCTATGCTTAACCAACCAATGAGATTTGCCTCAAAGTAGTTTCATAAAGAATTTATCAATCTGAAATCATATGACTGATCAATATAACTCTACCTTGGGTTTGACTTTTCCCAGCTCCAATAGCATGTCAAATTTTGAGATAACATGTTCTAATCATGAGACAATTACTTCAGATATTCATACTGCCCATTTTTCATCAGTAACTACATAAAACCATTATCATGGTTGTAACTGAAGAAAGAACATAGACAAAGGAAGAAGAAGATAAGCCAAGAGAAGAGTACATAGGGTATGACTCAAGCCAAGGGAAATCCCCAAGATGGGGAAAGGCCTTGATCAATTCTTCTATTTTTTGTTATCGAAAATTCAGCACAGAGAGAGAGATAAGGTACAAAGGTACAAAGTCAATACTGACATGAAAACCTAAAGATTTAGACATAACATTCCTTAAATAATGATTGATCTACTCACAACTATAATCTACGCATCAACTGGAGATAGCCAAAAAGGATAACATGGGTTAAGGAAACATATAGTCATCCATCAAAATACTGAGTTTGGTTAGGGTTGCACAAGAATCATTAACATCCATAAAAAACATATCCCCATGATGTGACTAACTTTAAGATATAAGGAGCTTCCATTAGAGTGAGTTTTGATCATGAAAGGCATCTTGACCTCCTTTACTTGGGATACACACAACGACCCTTTCTGAAATAAGAGGATGGTGGTGTGGCCTCACAAGGAGAGGGTTTCTCCTTCATCTTATCCACAAACAATCCAGGAAAGAAACTCAGCATGTCATTTAGCTCCCTAACATAAATCTGCAATAGAAATATAGGCCATACAAACTTATTCAGGCCTGTGGTTGTCCATCAAGAGAGATTCAGCCCTAGAGTAGAAGTGAACCCAGAAATAGATCATCCTTCAACCTCCTTGAAGACTTTGGATGCCATAGACATAGATCTAAGCCTTTTTAATGTTCAAAAATGAGGGAGAAGGATCCTCTATATATACAATTCGATGTAGATGAAGAGATGTGTCTTTTGAGCTGATTGAGTCGACATATGGAAGAAGCCGACCTTGATAAATTAGTTGAGAGAAACATAAATTCAAAAACTCAATTTTCCTTATCCAAATTTGGAAATCTTTAGATAAATTTTCTTCCTCTCTAAAACATGAATTCAATGCTGTAATAATATTTCCCATAGGAGTTCTCCAAAGTGGAATTTGGCCCTAGTTGCCAATTTCAACAGTAACTCAGTCTTTCCCACAATTCCCTTGAATTTCCAATTCCAATCACATTCAATGAACTTCAATATCTTGAGGGCATGGAATTATCCTACAATAATTTATCGGGTGGAATACACTTGTCATTGGAAAAGCTCAAAATGCTCCGCCATTGTAATTTTTCTTTCAACAAATTATCACAAGCAATCCCAAAAGGAGGAATTTTCAAAAATATTCATGCTATGACATTCATGGGAAATCCTGATCTATGTGGACCTTGGATAATTCTACCACGATGCCATGCTCACAAATATCAAAGTGTTTGGAATACAAAAAGAGTTATCATACCTATGGTTATTATGGATTTAAGACATCTGTGGTTTATATCTTATGCATTCAAGAAGTCCTGATGATGGATCCCAGTTGGGATTTGAAACATTGACGAAAAAATGGTTTTTACTGTGGAATCTCTGGTAACTAAGTCAAAAAACCTATGGTTATTGCTGCCATGGTTTTTGTATTGTGTTTGTTTTTGGGAATCTTGCGGATTGAAAATAGCAAGAAACATTTTCATAGAGAGGACAAGATATACTTCACTACAGGGCATCAGAGAATTTCATATGGAGAGATCATGACCATGAAAAATGAATTTAGCGATGCCAACTTGTTAGGAGTTGGTAGTTTTGGAAAAGTGTATAAATGGGTTCTAAATGATGGCACAATTGTTGCTATCATGCTTCTCAATTTGGAAAATTAGGGGACTGACAAGGATTTTGTTGGCATTATGAGACAAGTGTTGTCCTTGATGGCAAATATCACAGATGACAAATCATAGTGCAGGAGGTCAACAGCAAGGAATTGATGATCAGTCTACAAGAATGAAGAGAAATTATATATATGCAGGTTCATCGTGACCGAGCCGCGTATACACGCGGGTTAGTTGTTACAAAGCCACGTATGCATATACACACACTTTCATGCAAAGAAAAGCGTTTACATGTTGGAGAACTTACCTTTGGTCCATGGTAGTTAGTCCTTGGTATTTGAACCTATGATTTTGGGCCGTAGTATCTCGTCAGATGTGTTGATCCCTAGTATTGGGTCCATGGTATTGATTTGTTATGGTTTTGGACCATGGTATTGTAAAAGGCCTAAGACTATAAAAGGAGAAGAAGATCATTCGACAAAAGTATTGAGAAAGTCTCGAATATTTGATGAAGGATGAGATCCAGTATGCAGGTTATGGGTTGCTTGATCTAAGCTAAGGAGGGATCTCACAAGTTCATGGAGAACAAGATCTAAGGATAAATCGGGATCAAATGGTTTGAAATGAACTATCTCTTTATAGTTGATTATGCTTATTATAGATCTATATACTGACGCATGTAATGTTATGAACTGGGCATAACTTAAGTCCGAAATTAGTACAAGTCATGATTAAATATTTATAGATCTGTATGCAGGTTGGCTTTGGTAAAAGTGCGTATGTACGCGGGTTTGGTTTGTCCAAGTAGCATATGCACTTTAATGCATGATTTTAATGATACAATTGGTTCTGAATAGTGTTGCAGAGTTCAGGGTTCTGCTCTGTGTTCTGGTGACTGCTTTTTGTTGATAGGGTTCAGTGATTCAGTATTGGGTGATTCAGAGATTGATAATGCTAGTGTTGATTGATTGTGTGCTTCTATGATATTGATGGGTCCAGTATGAAAATTGGATGAAACGTGGCCTTCAGATTATAGTGTTGTGCTCCAGTGTATCCAGTCTGAAAATTGATGAAACTTGGTTCCTGGAGGAAGAAAGAGAAGGTTGTAGCCTTCTGTAGGCCAGAACCTACGTACTAGTATCTTGGCTAGTGCAAGAGATAAGGGGGTTGTAGCTCCCTTCCAGGAGAGTCTGGAGAACGAGAGAAGGTTGAAGTCTTCTGCAGGTAGAAGCCTGTGTATTGGTATAAGTCTGCACCAGTACATAACTATTGTGAAAGGAATTTCTTATTAAAGAAGATTGAGACGACTTGCAGCAGGTGGTTTTCACCCACATTGGGTTTCCACCTTATATCATGGTGT
>APFE031063249.1:0-14803 GCA_000404065.3 Pinus taeda
AATATAGCTTACTTATATTCTAACTTTGAATCAATTATAAATCGCGATCTTACTTATATGCAGTGTCTGCATGAATCCCAAGTGTCAATTAGCAAGCAAGCTAGATACGGAAGTTCGTTCGCTGAAGAGAGGTCTTTGATCAGGTCGAAGCAATCAGGTGGGATCAGCAGTCAAGAAGGTCACTTATCCGCTTCATAACTGGTCGCACCATACGATACAAAGCACGCAAGTGAATCCATGGCAATGGCAGCCATTTCAGCTCTTTTGATAGCGGCCAGTAATTCATTAAATTCATGTACATTTAAGGTATCATAGTTTTCAATTTCATCAAATTTTGTTATTTCATGTGCATTTACTTGTTTTCTGATTTGGGTCATTGTTTTGTGCAGGGGAATGCAGCCAATGTGAGGAGGGGATCTATGTTTGCTTCATTCCCCATACTACAAGTTCCCTGTATGATCAAGCAGTACGTCAGGCGGTATCAGCAAGCGACGAGCTGTTCAGAGGCATGAAGGAGGCTTGTGTTAATGGCCGAAAGGGGCTTCTTGACAGAAGTCGTTGCTGCCCTGTTTTGGCCGCCTGGTTATATGCCGCCTACGCCTGCACAGTGCTCCTGTCAAGGAAAATCATGGAAAATCATGAGGGGTATGACGCTAATTACATTTCTCTTCCTTGCTTCTTTTACGCGCGCCGGAAAAAGCGAAACAGGAATTGGAATTCCAGAGGCTGAGGAGCCAGTGAGTTCGAATTACACCATACCTGCAATTCCAGTTGATCAGCAGGAGAAAAGGACGTGTCCTGCAGCTCAGAAAGGACAAGTTTAACCCATTCATTGCTATGTGTTTCACAAATTGAAATTCTACCTTCAAGAACGGTTCTAGAGAATTTACGCTGGTTCAACAACGGTTATGGAGAAATTATGCTGGTTAAATTCTCGTGGGATCGCTACAGGAAGGGCGCGTTGAAAGGCAGCCAAATAGCCATGTCTTGGCGGACTCGCTGGTACCATACAACCTCCAAATATTGGTGATTTTTGGCGAGTTTCTTTTTCTTTTTTGAGTTTAAACATGTAATAGGATTGTTAAGTGCATTTTGACAGAAGGCCAAGCTTTAAGCTTTTGTTATTATCATGAAACATATATAGGTTAAATTATATATGTTATAATCATATTACATTTGGTCTTTTTATGTTATAGGCGTGAAGGAGGCTTGTGTTAATGGCTGAAAGGGGCTTCTTGACAGGAGTCGTTGCTGCCCTGTTTTGGCTGCCTGGTTATATGCCGCCTATGCCTGCACAGCGCTCCAAGCTGGCGCCCTCTCCCGTCTCGTCCTCATCCTTCCCGATGATGATCATACATGTGTGGACAACTTGCAGAGTTCTCTCAAAACCTGGGGCATTAACATCCCCGAACCCAACGCTACCTGCGATCCGAATGTGAGTTTGTTGTATTTGGTCTGAAACTGTTTTTTTGTTCTAGTTTTAAAATACACTGTTTTTTCGTTCTAGTTTTAAAATACTTAGCTAAGTTCTGGTATATCTTTCCATGAAACTTAGAAACATAACAAAGGAGGACTAATGGATAAGAATAATTTCTCAGGCGACAAAAAATAGATTAAATTTCTTTTAGAAAAAAACAGAACTAAACTAGTAAAAATAGATTAAATTTTTCTAAGAAGAAGACCGAAATCTATGGTAGAGACAATCAAATTAGATGTATCGAAGGCACCATGTGATTTTACCATGTGATTTTATGTATGAATTGAGTCTTTCTCGCAGATTTTGGTATTGCGTTGGTAGTTAATTCCAGGAGCAGAACCGGGCCAAGCAGAACGACCAGGACGAAAATAAGTACCAGTGTAAGTAGCCGCCCCAATTGAAACTAATGGCATCCACTATGCAACAGCACAAAAATTATAGACTCTCTAACCCAACTGTTATGCATGATTAGGAGATGTGGAGAGAGTTGTGCGAAGCATAATGGCGATGGACAAAGCGGCGTTTCAGATGAAGCAAAGGGTGAAGGCGTTGAGCATAGCGGCTCTCTTCAAAGTCTGGTAATGCTGCTTCAAATATATGGCAGTGGAGTTTGAACAAGGCGGTGCCAAAAATAACTCCTGGCAGAACATGTACACCACTTCATGCAACAGCTGCCAACCCAACCTGCAAACAAAATACGCCATAAGTTCGCCATACATTTTCTTAACATTAAATGTTAGGAGATTAATGCTAAGGCGAAGATAGCATTACTTCATCAAGCTTTCAAATTGGTCTAATTATTTGTACTTCTTCGCATTGTTTCCTAACTTTTCAGCCTGCATACCTCGTTTTGAGGCCAAATAAGACAAACATTTCATTGATTGGTTAAATTGTATTGGTTTTCGTGTCATTCCAAGGAACTTTGTTTTAAGTTGAAATAGTTTTATTGATTCTCGTGTCTAAGTAATGCTAACTACGTGAATCGATTACTATAGTCCCTGCAGCCCGAAGGGGCAGGGACTAATAATAATCAAAAAAAGCAAAAAATGTCAGAAAAAAGGAGGAACAAAAACCGTAGACGTCTTAATATAAACTTTGGTCTTATACATCACATCCCTTTGATGAGTTCATATTTGTATACCAATCTCCTTATGATACTTAATACGAACCATTTTATTCATATTTTTATATAGCACAACCTAAATTTTTTATATAGTAAAGCAGAAAATATAATTCAGTATTCCATGCACTTATGCTTTTTCTTTTTTTATATAGCACAAACTAAACATTTTATATAGTAAAGCAGAATATATAGTAAAGCAGAAAATATAATTCGATATTTCACGCACTTCAGCTTCACGTTCTTTATTAGTCCTTGTTTTTGATAGAACAGAGACACAGTGATCGTTGGCCGTTGACCGAGCATTAAATTGCCATGATTAACCATTGTATTCACCTTTTTAACCTAAAATATTTGATCAAACAAAATTTTATCCAAAAATTTTAGTGGAGTAGTTCATAAATATGCAGTCTGGGTTCATTGTGTACTACAAAGTGTAGAACATAGTGAATTGCCTGTTGAATTTCAATCCTGAACTGCATGGAATTCAAGAGGGGCACGGCCTAATTATTTTTGAGCAATTGTATGAGATGTTAATACACCTTCTTTATCATGCATATGTTGGAATGTAAACGCGTCGAGATTGACTGTGTATGGAAAGCGTAATTGGTGCCCGGTTGGAGTTGGTGCATCAAAAATCGTTAAAAATAATGGAAAAGAAAGTCTAATTATTTTTTTCCTTTTAAAATTCGTATAGTCGTATGAATCCTATATCCAAATTGGGTAAGAAATTGTCCATCCGGCTCTTCATATATATATAATTGCATTAGCACACCATATTGTTTGCTTTTCTCATTGAAACAAGAAATGTCTATAACTTGTATTAGTTACAAGAACAAATCCTACATATAAATTCAAGATTGGTTAAAATTTAAAACTCGTGAAAACCGGGTATCTCAAATTATTCACTCGTGACCTTCATTGTCTGGTGAGGCAAGACGAGAAGCAATGACAGAATGATACATGATGTCACGGAACGTAGAAGTGTCTCGAAGGTTTTTCCTCAATATTTTGGCCTTCTCTGCAGTGAAGGGTCCCCTTAGAGACTTGGAAGGCTTGGGGGGCATTTCCTCCCTTGGTTTTTCATCATCAACTGATCTCTTATCCATGCCTTTGCCTTTTGTTTCCGACCCGTTTATGTCATCGTTTGCCCAGAGATCCTGATCAGCCTCGGACCAACCAAACAGAGGAAGCCACCATTTCTCGTCACATCCCTCGTCAATATGTGAATGCGAAATAACATCATCTCCTCGTCCTCTTCTGTTTGCCCCCCCATTCTCATTTTCTGAACAAACTGATCCATTATTGCTGTTCTTGGAGGAGCTGCATTCCCGTACTGAAATCCTGACAGAAGAGGCACCACCAACTTTGTGGTAAATAAAATTCTCACCACGGTAGAGAGCTGTTTTCTCAGAGAAGGGCCCGCACTCCAGAATTCCACATGAAATAACAGCCATTAAGGCAAACCAGGCCAAATAGCAGAAAATCAAGCCAGGCCAACTAACAGAAAATCAGGTTGTAAAATAAATTAGTCAGTGCAGCACGAAAAACTATAAAACCATGTATGCAGGACTTCTATTTATAAACCTACAATGTGTGATGATATTTTTATGATTCCCGTAATATATACTTAAAATATCTGCCCATACCTTTCTAATTTTCGGTCGAGGAATTTTACACGAAGCTGCCGATGCCAGCCGGTTAAGTTGAACAGTAGAAGATGATAGCTCTTCGAAAGGGACACAGAAGCGCGTTGAAGATAGTTTTTGTCGTTAGGCTGAGAATTCTGACCTGAGTACTACATTTGTTCACGAGGCGACTTAACAAGCGTATAAATTCGTTTATTCTCTGGATGGACCAATTTTAATCGACAAAATTTAAAGGTTATTGATGTATCGCCGTACGCTTTTCTTCAATTAAATTTAGTTTTTTGTGATATGATTCATGAAATTAGAGTTTTGGATTTTAGTATATTGAATATAAGACTAAATGCATTGTTTGCATGGAGAGAATGCACTATTAGTATACACATCTTAAACTATGAATAGAAGAACGACATGAGAGGATAGATTGCCAAATAATGCTTGCTTTGTACAAATAATCAAATGAGAGAAAAGTTGTTACATTAGCACACTTTAGTAAGCAAAATTTCATTTGGAATATGAAAACCGCCTCCCTACGTTAGAGTAGAACTTCTAGAATTTGAATTTAATTTTAATTTAATTACAAATTATTATATAGAGAATAAATATTTAATATTTTTAGAGTAGGTTAGAATATTTATAATATCAATTGTTAACTGTTAAGTTTATTGTAAAATTTATTAAAAAAGTTAATTAATATTTGTGATATGAATATGTGTATTGAAAAACTATGGTTTGGCCAGGTAAAGTGTTTCAATTCTATAGTAAAAATATTGTACATATTTTTAAAGTATATTTTGTTTGCCTTATTTATTAATTTAATATAATAAATTTTATATTAAGTTATTTTTTTTTGAATTGAGGAAATATGAATGCATTATTAATTGATGTTTGTATTTAATTTTATATAGCTATAGTAGTCTTATACATCTACAACATAACAAAATTATATTAAAGTTATATGAATCTTTATTAATCTATAAAAGAATATTACATCTAGTATGAAATTAATTGTAGTATTTAATAAGACTACTATAATATTGTAATAAGAAGATTTATTTGGAAATATAATTAGGTTGATAGGGATGCTTATTTTGGGATAGGGGTTGGGATAGGGGTTTTAGAGTTTTAATTTAATTATGAATAATTATTAGATGGTTGGTGGAGATTTAAACATTATGAAATATCTTGAAAATATTTTGATAGGTATGTCTATTTTAGAATAGAGTTTCTAGAATTTTAATTTAGTTATCAATAATTATTAGATGCATGGTGGGAATTTAAACACTTTGAGTATTATGAGAATATTCATAGTAATATACACAAATCAAAGGTTCTAATTTATCTCCAAAGTAGTTATGTTTATTTTTTTCCCTTTAACTAAATTGACTAATCAAAAAATATGTTCTATGAAGAGAAGTGGCTTATGAATTTTTTGGCATCTAGTATTGATAAGCCATGATATTTTAACAAAGCCTATTTATAGATAAAGGGTCTCCATAGTAATGTGGGGATAAATCTCCATGGTTAATAATTGTGTTCGATGTTTCTTTAAATGTATATATGTTTGACTTATAAATTAATTATTTTATAATAAATAACAATAATAATTTAGAATAAACTTACAATTTATTCAAACTTTATGATTTCTTAAATTTTAAAAACATGAGATATATAATGAAGTGTTTTGATGCTTATTTGTCACCATCTAGGTAAGATTCTAGCAATCAATTTGTACTTTCAATGCTATTGCTTTAGCTTTTATTGGACAAAAATTTGATATATTATTTCAGCCTTAATTTTATCTATCTCAGTCTCACTGAAAAACTCTACTAACTCTAGGAAGTCCTTGGTATTCATGGTCAACTTATGCCATCATGTTTCATAGTTTGACATCATACCATATTTATAATTGTTTACGAATGAAAAACAGATTTTATTTTAAAATTGTGATTGTTCACTAAATTGAAAGTTTGTATACTTTACTAGATGGAAAACCATTTGTACATGATTATGGATGCACCAACCTTATCCTTGTGTGTAACAACCTTAGCGAAAATTCCATGTAATAAAAGTTAAAAACAATAACCATGGATGAATGAAAGTGTTATAGCTCTGATACCACTTGTTATAGCTCTGAGCCAAAAATATAAGATAATAAAAATATACCCATAAATAACAAGATAGAAATAGATAGAAATGCTTCTTTATTGACCAAACCCTTAAGGTAGGGAAACACCATACATTCACTCATTAAGGAAAGAGAACACTCCACAAGCCATATGCCTATTTATACAATAATCCTTGACGTCTCTCAATGTGGAGTCTCTAGCCTCTATATAGGCCTCATACATACAATACCATGGATCATTACCATGGTTCCCTCAATACCATCTATCTAATACCATGGGCCTATTACATTATTACTAACTACTTGTGGTCCCTTACATGATACGGGTTAACCACCTTATTTATTACTATGGCTCATTCCATTATTACATTATTCCCTTAGGTACCTCCCTTTGTACCCCATATTATCCCCCCTAGGTACACTACATTCCACCCCCTTAACATGTTTCGTCCCCGAAACATGGGAAGAACACAAATAATAAGATCTACTCAAAAGAGTAGTCCACTGGTACCATGCATGTGCATCTAACCATCCAAGAGAAAGGTGAACCCTTGATCTCGCTGGTGTCTCACTCGCTTGAGATGGAAGTTAACCATGATAGCTCTTCTGTGTTGATGTGTAGTAGGTGGATCTTTGCTCCTCTCTATCTGTCCTGTGGGAGTCGTTGTCCTTGTGGCTAATTGGTTGCCATCTTGTTGGTTGTTGTCTTGCGGGGTGATGATATGTTGAAGTTTTAACCCATGATGTCTTTTTCTTTAATTCCCCCCTTACTGGAGCCTGACTGTTATGTTGTGGTGCATGCTGTGGTGTCTTATCTCCAATATTACTTCAACCACTGAGCCTTCATCTGATGTATTAGCACCTGTAACCTTTTCTGATTCAACCTCTGTTTGTGTTTGATTTTCAATCATCACTGGCTCATCATCTGATATGTCAGACCCTGGAACATCTTCTGCTTCAGCCTCCTTGGACTCTACTTGTTTATAATGGAAATATCCTATAATGTAATTTTCTTCTTTTTATACCAGAGCTTCAGGAATTTCTTTTGCACATTAATATTGATAGTACCCACTGATTCTATCCAAGGGTATTCCAAAACAAAATCCATGTTATCCATATCTAAAGCATAAAAATCACCATGCAACACATACTTATCCATAGACAACTTCAAATCTTTATAAACCTGCACATCCTGTGTGTTTTCAATGTGTTTTGCTAGTACTTGTAATTTTTTTTCCAAGTTGACATTTATGAGATTTTGCTTGCAACTCAGATTTATAGACACAATGATTTTCTCCTTCTGAATCAATCCATGAACCTGCAATAAGGATATACCAGTAGGAAATAACCCCACATGTTTCCCCTTATCTTGTTTTCTAGCCTGAGACCATTTGTCCATAAGGAGTTTTTCCATTTCTTCATTCGAGAATTTGGACAAGCCAATGATGCCCAGTGATTTCCACCATATGGTGGCCTCTTCTTTCAAACCAAGTGGTACTATACACTTCCATCCCTCCCCAAATATGTTCTTTAGATTTTGTATGAATTCTTCAATAGTAGGGCTATCATCTTTTCTAGTAAAATTTTCCATGAAGAGGGTTTGAGAAAATTCACTTACTTGGCGAAAATTTGAAAGGGCCACAATTCCGTCAATATTGCTCAGAATCCCTATTATGACCTATTTTTGGAAATGGAACAACCATTTTGCATCTACCCATGTGATAGAAATCTTGATCCAGGCACTAGAATTTCAAATCTGCGCTACAAATCTCCCGTTGTCACCAAAATTTCTGCAAAAAAGAGCTGATTTTAATCAGCGATATCTCCTTCATCTGGACTCCAATTCGACTAATTTTTTTTGTTTTGAAATTGGGTATTTTTTCACAAAGAATCCAGATATACAATTAGATTTTGCAGATCTTGCACCACGACGTCTAGATATGCACTGCAAACTCACTGCCCCGAAAAATTGTCTGCAACCCCTACTGATTTTTAAATTAGCGATATCTCCTTCATCCGGACTTCGATTCGACCGATTATTTTTTTGAAATCGGGTATTTTTTCACATAGAATCCAGATTTTCAATTAGATTTTGGATATATCACACCAAAACAAACATATCTGATCGGCAAACTGCTGCCCCCGAAATCCTGCAAAAAATAAAAAAAATTCTCCAATTTGTTGCCCAAGAAAGTGCTCTGATACCACTTGTTATAGATCCAATCTGAAAATATAAGATAGTATAAATAAACCCAAGAATAATAAGATCCAAATATAGAAATTCTTCGCTTTATTGATATCAAACCCTTAAGGTAAGGCAACACCATACATTCACTCCTTAAAGAAGGAGAACACTCCACAAGCCATATGTCTATTCATACAATATTCCTTGACATCTCTTCATCTAGAGTCTCTAGCCTCTATATAGGCCACATACATACAATACCATGGGTCATTACCATGGTTCCCTCATACCATCGAACTAATACCATGGGCCCATTACATTATTACTAACTACCTGTGGTCCCTTACATGATATGAGTTAATCACCTTATTTATTACTATGGCCCATCCCATTATTACATTATTACCTTGGGTACCTCCCTTTGTACCCCATAATATCCCCCCTAAGTATATAACACACCTGGAGGTATGGCTGCATGTGATCCCTCTACCCACTTGGCTCAAAATTCCCCCCTAATGGAGGTCTCTACATGAGTGGATGCCTCCACTCGATCTCCTCTCGGCTTCTCCAGGTGTGGCTGCTCCACAACCTCCTAAAGCTGATTCACCAATTATGGCTCCTCCATAATTGTCTGAGACTTCTTTTTGTGCTACAAGTTGAGAGGTAATGTACTATCCCTCTCAACCATCAAGTCTCCAACATTTGCCTTGCTCCTCAAGGCTTTGCATGCATCTTGAACCTCAAGAGCATATATGTTCTGTACCCGTGAACCAATCTATTTCACCTGACCCATGGCGATGTGTCTAAGGAAAACCTTTCCTTTAGTGAAGACAACATCGTAGCCTTTTTCCTCCACCATCACAATCAATACCAAGTTCTTCTTCAGTCCAGGCACATACTTCACATCTATCAAGGTAATGAGAGCTCCATGCTCCCTTTGAAGAGCAACCATGCCTACTCTTGAAACACTATACTTTTCATCATTTCCCATCTCTATGAGTATCTTGAGGTCTTTCTCCTCCAAGGTACTGAACAAAATCTTATCGCCGGTCATGTGGAATGAGGCTCCAGTGTCAATAAACCAACCACAACCCATCATCGATGAAACCATGCATGCGATAAGGGTAAAATCCAATTCGAACTGAGAGGCTAGGGCCTCACCTTTAGATCCTTCTGAGGATCCCTTCTTAGATTTCTTCAATGGACATTTAGTTGCATAATGACCCAACTCATGACAATTAAAGCATCTCACTTTAGATTTGCCAATCTTCTTCCCACCATGGGAAGAACTCGATTTGGAATAAGAATCATTCTCCTTCCCTTTCCTTGCCTTACTGGCTAAGGCTAGATTTTCTTCATCCTCCTTGGATGAAGAACTATCTCTGATGCTTCTCCTGATCTCCTCCTGCATTGGATCCGACCACAGTCGTTCCCAATCTGGCAGTTTCTCTCTTCCATTCACTGAGTCCTAGTAGCTATGCTAGCTCTTAGGAAGACCAAGGAGATCAAGACTCACCATGTCATCATCGGCTGTCGTGATTCCTACACTTCCAAGCTCATCTCTGTAGGTGGTGAGCTTGTTCAAATATGTATAGATTGTGTCGCCCTTTTCACACTTCATTTTCCGAAGCTTGTCTTTCAGCACCAACTCCCTTTGATCACTGTTGTTCTGATATATATCCTTCAATGTCTTCCACATTGAAAAAAGAGTCTCCTTTCCATGGAGACTCGAGATGATATGGTCTCGAACTCCCTATAGAATAATTCTCCTCGCTCTCGCCACACATTTCTTCCATTCCGCCAATTCTTGGGCATTAGCTGCTACTGGCTTGGGGATTTCTTGATCAATGAAGTCCTTCAAACCGTTGTCCTCTAATACCGCTTCCATGCGATCCTTCCAGGCTATGTAATTCGAGCTGCCATCCAAGGCATACTCGAGTCTCAAACCATTAAACACCATTGGTGAACTTTGAGATGTGATAAGAAATTGATTTTGTACCTACAATCAAGAACTTCAAACTTCAAACTTCTCCCTTCTTTGTATACTGTTCTTCGCTTGATCACCTTTTCTCCGATAAAATTGGCTTCGATAAACTTGGCTCCGATACCATGTAGAAATTCTCACTGTAGATTAAATTGATAATGCAATGTACTAAAGCAAAATACTTAATCTACTTCTACAATCAAACTTGCGGAAGCTTAATCGATTTTGAGCAAGATCAACCAGAACACATATAACAGAGAAGAAGATTCAACCACACATGAAACACAGAAGAATACTCTGGGGAAAGCCTCAGACAAGAACCCCGCTATATGTATTATCATACAAGTGGAAATATCTCAGGATTACACAAGTATTTAGTTCACAAGATATCCAGCTCTTAGTACAATCCCTCACTACTACTCATAGACATA
This sequence comes from Pinus taeda, assembly GCA_000404065.3. Lineage (NCBI taxonomy): Eukaryota > Viridiplantae > Streptophyta > Pinopsida > Pinales > Pinaceae > Pinus > Pinus taeda. The sequence continues at coordinate 10,972 of APFE031063249.1, forward strand.
ATAGACAACACATGTGCCTTCCTTTAGTCCTCCAAGCCTCCTATTTCCTTGTGCAGTTTCTCCCGGGTCCTCCAGCTGCAACCTGCGTGATTCTCACCTCACACACAACAATGAACTTTGAATTAACTGCGCAATCCTGAAGGAGTTAATTCCTTCTACATGGATGAGTTTCCTTTATAGGAAAATTCCTCCAACTGATAGTACACTATCCCTTCCTTTAATCTCAACTAGTTCTCTGTTTGAACTGACATGCATGAGTTATTTATGAGAGAATATTCAGTTATTTGGAGAACACTAGTTGCATGCATGCATGCATTAACTGACTGAACTCACAATTAATTCCACAAACTATTTGGAACTAATCTAACTGGACTTAACTCAGCTGAGATAACTAATTACAACTCAAATACAACTCATCCTTATCTCCTTAATTAAGGGATAACTTCCTCAATCAAAGGGATAACTGTTACATGTCTTCACAAAGACTTCATGTTTGATTTTCACCAACTAATTAACTCAAGATGAATTAATTAATTGTTTTTCAAACATCTAGTGAGACTGAATTCGAATTTTAATTCTCAATTTTGATTCAAGGACAAATCAAAATTAGCATATCCCGAAATGCTATTTATGGCAATGCTATTTTGAGCATTTCTATTTTTTGCTATTTCCAACAGAGTTGGAGTATATCCTGAAATGCTATTTATAACATTTCTTGTTGCTATTTTCAACAAAATTTACAATGATGAGATAAATGTACATGTTTCAAATTTTAAACATAATCCTATGCATTGATATGTACATGATTCATGAAAATATATGATTATGATTATGATGCCCATGCCTACGTGTATTGATGCATTGTTATGCAAGTTATTGACTTGTAGGAGTCTAATGATGGGAACACCATGTAATATGATGAATAACAACAAAAGCTATCTCATTTCTTCTTTTTTCCCCTTGGAAAAAATCATAATTTTCATTATATTTTGGAAAATTACATGTTGTAAGTGCTGATTGCATATGCATGATAAGGGCTGTAAGCTTATCAGGTAAAGAAAAAAACTAAAAAGTATGAGTTCTCCACACAGGGAGACTCTATCCTCAAAATATGTGTCTGTAATGTTTTTCAAAATTTACTCTACGTAGAGAGTATGTGCCTGTACATATAGCTGTTAATAATATAAAGTTTGACGATATAAACAGGTAAAAAAAAAGAGAAAAAAAAGTCAGGTTCCTGTAGAGCCTATACTGCAAGGTCCATAAAAGGCTGATGATAAAATTGAAAGTGTTCTCCATTCCTTTGTTCCTGTATCAACCATGTATCATAGGGCTTTATCGCTGCCTCTTTGGATAATTTGTCAGCGTGTGTGTTTCGTTCCCTGAAAATATGACGATATATAAAGATGTAAAAAATAGTGATGAATCTATGTGCCTCATCCAAGATGGCCCAAAAAGTGTAAGCATGACAGATAAATGTTTTATTGATCCAGCTGCAAACAATTTTTAAATCCCCAAACAATTGTATGTTTTTGCAATGTTTTTCAATAGCAAATTGTATAAGATATTTGGCTGTAATGAGCTCTGCAAAGTTATTGGTGCCTCCTCCAAGCCCCATATGTATATGAAAGTGGTGGTAAGTAGATAGGTAAAGGGAAACACCACCCCCACACATCATCTTACGTTGATCCATCAAAAAAATCCCAAGACTGGGTGTGATCTATGTTTTCTGGAATGATATGTCTTGGAGGTGAAGTTCCTTCATCTTCAGGTATGTTCCTGTAATCTGCTAGTAGTCTGGCAGAGATGGAGGGGCAGTGAGGGGATAGATCCTGAAATATGAGACGGTTTTGGGAAATCCAAATTTCCCAGCAGATAAGGAGGGGTAGGTTTTTAGTTTTCAACGGGGATGCCAATGACCACCAAATGTTCAACACCTCCCTGATAGACTGACCCCTCCAAGATGTTAGGCCCCTATACTACTAGTGTAACCCCATATTGTTATTAGTAAAACCCCCTTATTATATTGATGTACCCATGTAGTGCCCATATTGTTACTATTGTGCCCCATAGAAGGCCACTATTGTTATTATTGTGCCCTTACATTATTATTGTTATGTCGGTTCTAATTATATTATGACCCCTTAAACTCCTATATATAGAAAGGAGGTATTTTCATTTGTATCATCAAAGAATCATTCATTTTTGTAATGTAAAGGAGGTTGCCCCCTCGAAGAGGTTGAGTTCTAAGGTGTTGATCGATTTTTTTTATTATCTTTTTGTGAGGTAGTTTCATAACAGTTGGTATTAGAGCTTTGGATTCTGGTGTTTCGCTGCTCCAAATAGGTCATCGTGGCATTTTCGCTATAACTTTTGTTCTGCGATTTTTCAGAAGCGAAAAAAAACCCATTTGAGAAGAAATCACACTGAACCTCGGGTTCGAATTTCATAGCTTTTCGTGCTATATTTGAAGAGATATGATATGAGGAAGTTGGTATATTTGCAGACTCCTGAATTACATTCCAAATAGGGGACATGGGGAAAATCATTGTACTTTCTCCCTGAGCATTAGATTTAAATTTCATAAGAAGGTATAGAAAGAGGACGGACTGTAGTTTCTTGTATATATTTTTCAGAGCCAAATGTCGAAACAATGACTCGTGGCACATCGTACAAGTTCACTCTACTAAACTAGTCTATAATCATGTCACTGTGGGAGATTTGACATAACTCTTTCTTGGAGAATCCAATTTGGATTAGACTGGTGGCATTGGAAAGAGGACGTAGAGGGCTACTGCAGGTCGCAATTTCAGAACTTAAACATCCGAAAGTACAAAGTTACAGTAGTTTCAAGATCGAGCTCCTAAAATCAAGAAAAAACAAGATGAGGAAGTTTAATGGCAATGATCCGGTAAATTGGATACTTCAGATGGAGCAATATTTTGATCTACATGGTGTACCACTGTTAGAAAAGGTATGTATTACATCTTCATATTTAAAACCGGATCAATTTTTATGGTATAAAGGGCTTTGTTCTCGTAAACAACTTGTTACATAGTCAATTTTCATGGAGGAAATGATAGCACATTATGAGGATACAAAGAGCAACACCTTCTTTAGAGCAACACCACAACAATTGGAAAGAGTAAAAGGGCTTTGTTACATAGTGGAAAGTAAACTTATGGAAATAAGGAAGTTTACCCCTCACAACTATAAAGATGGAAGTGTTGTTTCTCCTAGCCTTCCACAACCTACAAGGGTTACACCACAACAATTGGAAGAAAAAAGAGAAAAAAGGCTTTGTTATAGTTGTGATAGCAAATGCATTAAAGGTCATAAGTGTGCTGAGAATAAATTATTTTACATAGAGTATGAAGAGGAGGAAGAAAAGGATCAAGAAACATCAAAAGAAGAAGATATACGCCAGGACCCAACCCCAGAGAAGGAAGAAATGAATCAGACCATATCTTGTAAAGCATTGGCAAGAATTACCACTCCTCAAACTATCAAGATAAAAGGAAATATTAAGAAGAAAAATGTTCAAGAAGTGAAAGATCATATCGTGCATCAAGAAATGAATCTGACCATATCTTGTAAAGGATTGGAAGAAATTACCAATCCTCAAACTCTGAAGATAGAAGGACATATTAAGAAGAAAAAGGTTCAAGCAGTGAAAGATCACAGTGAGCATCAACAACAAGTTCTCCAACTTTTAAAGGATAGCGCCACTTTGGTGCAAAATCGAATGAAACAACAGGTAGATCAACATCGTAGTGAAAAATGTTTTGATGTAGGTGATTGGGTATTTTTACTGCTACATCTCAAGCAAGCT
>APFE031063249.1:29499-41975 GCA_000404065.3 Pinus taeda
TTGATTATTTTGAAATATGGCTTTTAAAATTTTAATTTAATTATCAATAATTATTAGGTGGTTGGTGAAGATTTAATCTCCGAAAAATGTGTTATGATATTCCTGGTAGTAGTAACATATCAAAGGTTGAGATTTATCTCCAAAGTAGTATGTCTTTTTTGCCATGCTAATTAATTGATTATAAAAAATATCATATCCACGCAAGTTGTGGGTTTTTTGAGCATGTTGGCATTAAATAAGTCATGGATGGCCATGCTATTGGTAAACAAATCATATTTAAAGGTATAAATTTGCATAGTAAAAGTTAAGTTGAATGTATATATATAATATATATATAATATATAATTAATATATCAACGCACTCTATCAACAATTAACTTTTGCTAAAATTAAAAAAAAAAAGATAAAAAAAGATATTTAAAATTTAATGATTATTAATGACAAAAAAAAAGTTAATATAAAAGTTAAACATATATATACATGTATATAAGTTAAATATATACATATGTAAAAACATAAGTTAAACATATGTAAATAAGTTAAAAAACATGTAACAAGATTTTTAACCATGGAGATTCTCCTACTTTATAATAGAGATTATAAGCTTTGTTACAATACCATGGCCAATACTATGGCTTATTAATACCACATGCCCAAAAAACCATAACTCATTTCATATAGCACTTGTTTATATGACATCTTTTTTAAATTAATGAATTTAATTAAAAGACAAAAAAACATATCTACTTTGGAAATAAAACTTGGTCTTTGTGTATACTATTAACAATATTCTAGAATATTTTATGAAGTTTAAATCTCCACTGTCCACCTAATAATCACCTAATAATCACTGATTATTAAATTAATATTTTCATAGCCCAATTCCAAAATAGACATTCCTTGCCTATCAACATAATTAATTAATAATAATAATTTAAAATAAATTTGTAAAATGTGTATATTTTAGAATCAAAGTTTTAGAATTTTAATTTAATTATTAATATTTATTGGGTGGATGATAATAATAATAAGTGTTTATTTTTGAAACATGGTTTTAGAATTTAAATTTAATTATATGAACATGAACTATGGTTTTTTGGGTATGTTGTATAAGTAATCTATGGTATTGGTCCATGGTATTGTGACAAAGCCTATTTATATATTAACAATCTCTATGATAAAACAAAGTAAATCTTAAGCAAAGTCTTTAGGTAGAAATCACATAAGAGAAATTTTTGACAAAGGCTTAAATAGAGAGCAATTTAGAGACATAATTTCAAGTAACAACTATATTTGAACAATAATATTTAAATTATGATATTAATTTATTACTATATTAAAAACAAATATTATTAAATAACGGCTATATTAAATCTTATTGTTAAAGATCTTGTTACATATTCTTTTAAAATGTATATATGTTTAACTCATATATTAATTCTTTTTATGACCAACCTAGATTCATCTTAACTTTTCATCTATCAATTAGGACCAAATTTGTGAAGGTGCAAACCTCTTTTTTGAGTGTAAAACTTGAGAAGATGTTTACACCTCGAGAGATTTGATCCCCCTCTCGATAGGTCCAGAGTTAAGATGGATCTACACCAGTTTAATTATAATAATTATAATAATTTATTTTATTTTATTTTAAGATGAATCTACACTAATTTAATTATAATAATTATAATTATTTTATTTTTGCGTAATTTGATCGAGTGAAAATGTTTTAACTAATTATTAATTTTTTGTAATTTTACCGAGTCAAAATGTTTAGACATAACATAATTGTACATTACAATATCTCTTTCATACTGGGTGGACAACACCTCTCAATACAATTAATAGTGATAATAATTTAAAATAAAGTTATAATTTTGTTAATTGCATTGTTTTTTTTTTTTTTCATCTTGACATGTGAGTGTCTGGGAGGTATGTTTTGATGTCTATCATTGCAATACGACCCATAAATTTATAGACTTCACTAGTAGTTTTTTTTTTTTTGTTTTTAATTTAATTTATCTTTTTATAAATTTTGATAATGTAAGATGCATTATGAGGTAAGTGATTTGATGCTTGTTGATGTTTACTAGCCATTTAATTTATATAGTTGCCCTAGTTTAAACTACAACCACATAAAATAGATACCTCAACTAAAATCAATTATGGTCAATTAATTTAAATGATTATAAATAGCATAGATCTATTTTAACTTTGGATCTACCAAACTCGAAGAGGGATCAAATTTCTCAATATACATTTTTTTTTTTAATGTAAAACTTGAAGAAATATGTCAAGCGCATGGATCAAATCTCTCGAACCACAAACCATTCTTCAAGCTTTTCACTCAAAAAAGAGGTTTTCATGTTGAGAGATTTGATTCTCTATGCTTGTGTTGTTGTTGCTACAATTCCCTCCAAAACTTGACTACATTTAAATTTTGGAGCCTACCAAACTGTCATATCAAATGTCATGGCCCCACACTAGTGGCGACTCAAATTCCACTTGTGGGCATGGTGAAACAATGACAAAGCTTTTCGTTTCACTAATACTACGGTTCTCAGACTATGCTTAACACCAACACTTAGCCTTAAGTGTTCACTTTCTTCAATAATGCAACGGAAATCTATAGTTATAGTTCAATTCATTTATTTACTTCATAACATGTGTAATACGATTAAACAACAATAAACATCAATGTACACACATTCGTGAAGGGAGGGGTAACTCCCAATTAAGTCTACCCAATCAATTATTAAATCTTCTACAAAGCTATTTTACAAGTTTACAATGAAATACAACTGTGCGATAATCTGCCCTGGTGCACTAGCCTTTGTATCCTACCGTGTAGACCTGCCTGACTATCTAATCATGTTGTGCAACCCTCTGCACTGTTCACCTGAATCCCGATTCTTGTCATGCAACCTGTGCATAATTCTTGTTTAGTCTGCTCGGGTCATGCAGACTCGACTCGTGTAACACTTGTTCAAAACTCTATTTCAAAGCTTATGCAGGAAACTTGTACAAAGAAAATCGTTTCAAAAATTCATTTAACAAAACCCGTATCAAAAATCATGCACGAAACCCATGTTCAGAACTCATTCAGCCCATTTTAGAGCTCGTTCAAGAAAAGTCGTTTCGCTCGCCCATGGTGGCACATGCCTTGCCACGCCCTTGCACGCCCTGTAGTTCACTCGAGCTACCTGAATGCTTCAGACTCGTTTCCTTCCAAACTCTAGTTGAGTTGATTCCTTTGAATGAATTCCCTTCATTCAATATATATGGTTGTTTGCACAAACGAATTATCCATCCGATTTATTCAACTGACCTGCCCGATTCAACCAATCTGACCTGTTTGGACGAACACCCTCACTTCGTTTAGTCGACACGACTCGTTTGATTGAGCGTCTTCAGATTCCCTCACATGAATTCATCCATTCATTCGGGTGGATGCCCTCACACGATTTTGCCCATTCGTTCGGGTGGATGCCCTCGCACACCCTCTACTATTTGCACACTCAGCCGCACTCATCGTATGCATGCCTCGTCCGCACGCCTCGTCTGCACATTGGATGGGATCCTGCTGCTATGAATGCTACACCAGTCAGTTAAAAATGCCTCCTGTGGGTCACTCACCCATCACACACCCGTTTGGTTAAATGTGCCTGTCGACGAGTTTAGTTTTTCGACTCTCTCTGAGTAGGTGGGTGGTCACAGTTGCTCGTTAACTTGATGCCCTGACATCCTCCCCCGCTTTAAAAAGGTTTTTTCCCTCGACAACACCATCTCAACAAACTCCATTGCCAAGACCAAATGTCACAAAGTGTCACCAACTCTAACATAAAATTTCCATGCTGCATGAGCTCTCTGCTTCCATCGCTCGAACCTCCATTGAAGTCCATGACTCTATCTATGGGTAAGACTCCTTAATCCATAGCGATTGGCCACAACTCATCGTAATGTATTGCTGCAACTCATATCGTGTCAATCCACCGTGTATCATCGTCATGTGAATTGCTACTATAATACTCCAAATCAACTCCAACAAATCTCATCACTTTTGGATGCCCCATGACCCAAACTAGTTGGGTAGCTAATCCAACCATAGTGCCCAAATCATGAGAATGCACCTCCTCATGTCTTCGTCAGTTGTTTCTCCAATATTCTTCCACATCCTCAACTCAATCAAGAAATCCTCCCATCTATCTAATGCTTAATGTGCCATATCCAGGTCCATGAAGAAACTCCATCTCAATTGTGATATGTTCTCCATTAATGCTATCAAGGGGCAAGTCTACACCTACCTCATTGTCTCGTCCATGTGCTACCCATGGTCATAGACCAACAACCTCCATGTTCATAAAAAATAGGTGTCTCATCAACTCAACCCATGCCCAACTGCTCCCACCAAGGCACCTTTGTCCCTGCAACTCCATCCAACTCCAAGGTGTCTCCTCTTATTGTATCCATCAAGTCACTCCTTACGAACATATTCCATACTATGTCCAAGGTATGTGTTCCATGCCACATCAAAGTCAAGTACAAAACTGACCTCAACTCCTCAACGGATTAGATATTGCAAGACCACCATATTATGAAGTATTCATTGGTTGCAACACTCTCAAGTCATCATATTATCCTATGAACCATCCTCATAAAACACTTTAGCAAGCATAATTGACTCAGTCACAAGTGGCATCACAAGTTACCTATTCCCTCTTGGTCGACTAAATATTCTCATAGGCTACCCATGTCTCCAAAAACAACCATGGCCTTGTGGTACAAAATTCCAACATACCCATCGATCTATCTGCAACATGTCCTCATATCGCATTGATAAGTCCATCCTATCCAACATCCTTACCTTGGAACTTCTCCTCGATTCCCATAAGTGACATCTCCATAAGTGCACTCAGTTGATGCCCTTGCACAATGTCTTCCATGTGACCTTCCTCTTCAATTCGATGCCCATGAATTTTTCTATTCAATTCGTTCATCTACTAGACCTAACACAACTTTAGTCATCACATCCTTATCTTGATTCAGGTTAGTGCCCTCGGTCACTCATGTATATCATATCCTCTTCATGTCGGTGTGCCCTTTCTTCATTTTATCCACGAGCCATGTCAAAAGCTTAACCAATTCTCCATTTTGCTAAGCATGGCCCATCCATCGCAAATTCTATCATATTCCACCCTTGTTGCGGGTGTTTGCAACTTCTACCACAAGGTCACAAACTACCCTAACAAGTCCTGCAAATGCATGAGGTCTCATCGTAAACTTCCATCAAAAGTTTGGCCATTGCATCAGAAAATAGATATTTCCTTTGCCCATTCCTGCATATGGTCCATCTTCCAAAAGCTTTAATGAAATACAAGTCACATCTTCATGAGGACTCTCCATGTGAATGGATTTTTCTGTCAATGTCTACAACATGCACGAATTTGGTCCGACTTAGGAAAGTGTCATCACACCAAGTTCCTTCTCTTTCGTCGACACATATGTAACATATTCTTCATGTATTGCAACTTCTTCTTCCTCTTCATCACAACGAACAATTTCATCTTGTCCCATTTCCCAACCAGGTTGAAGAAGCTCTTCTTTCACATTTCCTTCCAAGACTTCAAGTTCATATCGAATCCTTAGCTTCTCTTCTTTCATGTGCTTCAACCTATACAAGGTTCACAAGTATCTCACAAAAGTCTTCCATCATTTAGCTTGACTTGGTCTGTTGGTGTGCCTCTGCCCAAACTGAACTTCCCTTATATCACACTGCAACCAACTACTTCAATATCTGCAAAGCCCACTTTCTGAAAAATGGGCTCTGATACCATCTGTCAAAACCCCACACTAGTGGCAACTCAAATTCCACTTATGGGCATGGTGTGACCCCGACCAACCTTTTCATTTCACTGCTAATACAGTTCTCAAACTATGCCTAACACCAACACTTAGTTAATTTTTCATTAAGTGCTCACTTCAATAATGAAACACAAATCAACAATTATACTTCAATTCATTTATTTACTTCATAACATGTGTAATACCACTAAACAACAACAAAAATCAATGTACACACATTCATGAAGGGAGGGTCAATTCCTAATTAAGTCTGCCCAATCACTTATAAAATCTTATGCATGGCTATTTTACAAGTTTACAATAAAATACAATTGTGTGACAATTTTCCATGGTGCACCAGTCCGTCCATATTATTGCGCAAGCTTGCCCGATTGTCTACCCGTGTGCAGTCCTCCACACTATTCACCTGAATCTTGAACTTGTTGTGCAACCCTTGCACAATTTTTTTAGCCTGCCTGGGTCGTGCAAGCCATCGGGCTCGTTTAGCCCACCCAGGTTGTACAACCTACCCAGGTCATGCAGGCCACTCGGGTGCAAACCTGACTCATCCAACACTCATTCAAAACTCCATTTCAGAACTTGTGCAAGAAACTCATACAAAGAAACTCGTTTCCAAAATTCATTCAACAAAACTCATGTCACAAACTCGTGCAAGAAACCCATGTGTAGAACTTGTTAAATCTGTTTCAAAATTTTAGGAAAAGTTGTTCCACTTGCTTGTGTAGGAACATAGCCTTCCACACCCTCATACACCCTACAGTTCACACAAGCTACCCAAATGCTTCAGACTTGTTTCCTTTTGAACTCAGGCTGAGTTGATGCCTTTGAACGAATTCCCTTCGTTCAGTATATATGGTTGTTTTCCCAAACAAATTCTCAAACGACCCGTTCATTTGACCTGTTCAGTCCACCTGTTCAACTGATCCGACACATTTGTTTGAACACCCTCAGTTGCCCTCACGTCGTTAAGCCAACCCAACCCGTTTGGTCAAACACCCTCAAATTCCCTCACACGACTTCACTCATTTGTTTAGGTGGATGACCTCTGACGCCCTCACATGACCTCGCCTGTGCTTTTAGGTGGATACCCTCTCACACCATCACCAAGTCACACTCATCATTCATATGCTTATTTGCACGCCTCTTCCACACGTTGTGTGGGCACTCACCGCTATGACCACTACACCTTTCAGTTAAACGAGCCCATTATGGGTGAATCACCCATCACACACCTGTTCGGTTAAACACGCCCGTCGGTGACTTCTATTTTTTGACTCTCTCTGAGTTGGTGGGTGGTCACGGGTGCTTGCCAACTCAAGGCCCTAACATCAAGGGTTATGTTGTAGCTTTTTCTAGCACTAGGAGCAAAAGTACTTCAGGAGATAGAAAAGCTTCTTAGAGACAAGCTCTGGGTTGATTGTAGACTAGTGCCTAGGACATCTTAAGAGAGTGCTTGACAAATTTCAGAGTAGAGGATTGCAACACTTCAGTTATGTCACACAAATACAAATGAATTTGATCCATAACCATTCATAAAGATACCAAATGGATTGCAGTTGATATACAGGAGTACTTAGGAAATAATATTTGATTTAAGGTGGCCAAATGAGGTCCAGAGCTTGCAACAATTTAGTGGTTAAAACATATGTAAATGGAGGGAGATAACGAAGGAGGAATATGTCATATAGGGATTAAGACATAAGAATCATATATATCAAGACTCATAAAGAAATGAGAAAGAGGGGACACTATGAACCGCTGAGATGCATGAAGCGCTTTTTAAAGGTTTGATTTCCACCTTGAAACAAGCATTATCCACCAACGTTTTTTATTTAAATGAATCTATATCTAAAGGGAAACACAATTAGCTGCCACTATGACATGCAATCTGTGAAGAATTAAAAAATATATATGAAAAATAGAGAGAGAAGAACATACTGTAATCCAAATCAGTTGGAATCACCATAAATTTTGTATTAATCTCCTAAGGAAAACCATAATACAACAAGCTCAAGAAGGTCTTTATGGAAATAGGAAATGTCCCGTAGAAGAGACATCTTTCCCAAAATTCTGAACCCTTTATGCCCATTTGGCTTTGAGCCCTTTCATTACTTTACGCTTTAAATACCGTGGGATTATGGCAGTTTATATTGTGTTGGGTGTGCGAATAGTCGGGAGGGGGGCTGATTCTTTGGAATACAACATCACTGATGGTCCCGATGTTTAACACATGGGACCACATGCTTGAGCACCTAGAGCTTTTGTAATATCACAATCGGTGATTTCATGACACTGCCTTTGGTGGCCACCCTCTAGAATTTGTGATCACCAAACGTCGATCACCTTTTGCTGTTCAACTCTTGGTGCTTCCGCTTTTCCTACGACTACAGGCCAGCCCCTATGTCGAAGCCACCTTATCAGTAGATCAAAATTGGAGGTTTCACTAGGAGCGACAATGCTCATCCTCCGATTGCCAATTTCCGATGTGATGTAATCCTCTACCATGTCTCACCTTGTGAGTGGTGACACATGTCGCCTTGTTTTGGCCCCTTATGACCCTCAAAATGCCGAATTTGCCTACCATGTGTCCACTGTACCACCACATATTTCTAATGTTAGCTACCCTGTGTCCCTTATTAGAACCAACCATATGCTTCCAAGTGTCATGTATCAAAACCAATCATGTGTAGCCGCATTTCATTTATTTAATCCAATGATGTTCAACCACGTAGCCCCATCGAGGAGAGAGAAAAGGTCAACCCTCTTCTTGTTTTGCAATTGATTTCCTTTGCTAAATGTTTCAAGGGCTTCCCGACACTTTAACGCTAGAGGCTCAAATCCCAACGAATTTAATCACAATCAGAAATCTATGCAATATTGCAACTTTGAAAGGGTGTCACCTGTTTGATTGTTGATTTCGATGCACCAATATCTTGATGCTTTGATGCCTTAGACATCCAATGTGTAGGACCTACGATGTGTGGGATATCTAATCGCATATTGACGAAATTATTCTACTATTGCATTACACTGTGGACCTCTTATTTCCAATATGCAGGATCGCCGATATGTTAGGACTCGAGATTTTACCCTTAGGCATTTCCTCTTTGTCTTCTGGTTTTTCAAGGGTAAATTCAATATACTCTAACTTTTGATTCTAGAGTCGATTTGAGGAGTTCCATATACTGTTGGAAATATAATTTTGAGCATTATCCATTGGAGGGGGTCTGATTTAGCTTTGGGTTCTTTTGTGGCTTGGAAGATGGATTCAACCCTCTCTTCTCTTTTGCATCCTTTAGACAACAAAAAATAATAATGTAGAGGGTGACAACAGGTCGCTTTGGTTGTCAAGTGTTGTTTCAAGTCATTCCACATGTTTCAAGTGTTATAGATCATTCCTAAGTTTCGTCGCATTGTTTAGAACATCTCTAGCACACTTTATGGTTACAATACCTTTGTTTGTTGTAAAACGACACTTTTGGTTGCAGTCACAAGAATTTCCTTTATTATTCTTGGGGAGTGTTTATAAACTAGAATTTTGATGTTTTTTTTCATTGTTCAATCCTGTCTAAGTCTTATTAATGAGTTGGTATGTGTCACACTTTATTTTGTTACTAAACTCATTGTGTTTATCCCTTATATTCGAGACGTAGTCAAATTTTAGTTGCACAAGTCATCCCACTAGGGATAGGAGAGCACATGGAACACTCTTAAGCCTTAGTAGGGGTCCCTTCCTTGTTCCAAAGTGTGCCCCACACCCTTGAGGAATGCATAGTGTGCTCCCAACCATCATCCCCTCTTCCATGTTCTAAAATTTTCCCTTATGGAAAGCCTTCCTCCTTGTTGATATCATGGTGCACCTTCGAAGCAACATCATGACTCCTTCGTCCTTTAGAGTTGCACCCTACACCCTCCTTGGCTCCATTAAGTGCACAATGCAATTGGAAAGGAAAAATCCTCATCCCTTCAGCTTTCAGACTTGCACCCTATGCCCTCCTGGATTCTTTTTAGCACACAACACACTTGGGAAGGCCCAAGCATGATCCCTTCAACCTTCGATAAATAGTGCACCTTGCAACCTCCTTGGTTCCCTTGAGTTCATAACAATTCTAAAGCCTTAGTGGCCTTCCTTCACCCTTCATACCTGTGCACTATTCCCTCCCTTGAGTTTCCTCTCTCTAGTTGAGCACACAAGCACATCCCAAAGTCTCAAAGCACTCAGTGCATCCCCCTTTGGAAACACACCCTGTGCCTAAAAGTTTCCCTTGTTTTTTCCGAGTGCACTAGTAAGTCATGAATAAAAAATTTGCATGAGACATGTTAGAATAAGCTATTTTTCAAACTAATATTTGCTTGCCATGAGTGATTTCAGTTGTAGGTATTCCAGAATAGCATGGCAAAGATGCATGAAGAGATCGAGCAAAGAGGAAAGTGAAAGGAAGCATTCAAGAATGAAGAACATGTGATGAGACAAAATGAAGAACATTGAAATCTCGATGATCGAAAATCCCAAAAGGAATCCATATGATAAAAGACCCATTAGAGGGTGAATACATCAAAAACATGGAAGTTGCATGCAAGATCGAAGATACAAGTGGCATCATTGTCATCCATCGAGAAAATCCATGTCATTAATCATTATGGGTCCACTTCATAAATGTTAGTGACTTGACATGTTCTCACCACATGATTATGTGGAAATCATGATGTAATTATGTAATTATTGTAAAGACAAAGAAGTGGGAGTCCAAGAGTCATGTGAAGAAGTCCATAAGACATGTAATCTCAAGAGTAATATTTAATTCCAAAAGTAATTTGGAAGTCCAAGAGGTATAGAGAAGTCCAAAAGTCATTAGAAGTTGAAAATTCATAAGAGAAACTCAAGAGTCATGAGGATATGAAAGGTCATGCCTCAATTTATAAAAGGGGCCTCATTACTCAAGAAAAATATTTTTCAACTTGGCTTCTCCCATAAGGCATTAGAGAGATGGAGATAGTAATTTTGGGGAGTGCTCAAGTGGCTCTAATGCTCCACTATTGGAGTTAGTGATGTTCATTTTACTCATGTGTCTTGGAAATTTTGCTTAATAATTTAAGCCATTCGGCCAACACATTTTCATGCATAGATCGTGGATGGTTTGAGACTACCCTTTTTATGTTTGTATTTTATGTTGGATTTCTTATGTACTAAAGCAATTGAACTATTTCAGTGCCTTTGGTGATCAAATTTTCAGAAATGCGTTGTTATGATTTTAATGATCGGTGCATCTATGTGAACTATTTCGGTTTATGTCTAACAATTCTTCCTTGTTTATGTACGTGCGTCTCCACTAGATTAGTACTATTACTTTTGTTTTAGAGACTCCATTTTCTTCCTTGTTGTGAAATAAACTTGTGTTGATCGTGCTAGACCTGCCAACATTCAGGGGGTCTCCTCGACATGAAGTACCAATTATACCTCACACAATTTGGACTAGGATCCCCATTTAGAATATGACCCAGTTGCCGAAATAGTGGGATTTAGTGTTATGCCTTGGTTGCGATAATGCATAGAATGATGTATTTGTGAATTTGGTGAAAGAAGTGTGTGACCTTGAGGAAGGTCAAGTGCATTACTGATCCGGATTTAAACAGGAATGCAATAGATTACATCGATAACCATGAATACAGAGATGCGATAACCATGAATAAAGAGATGCAGTGGAAATAATACTTCATTTCATTAATGGAAAAAACTGAAATATGCTTACAACCAGAAATGGAAATAAACCAACTAGGGTGATGGTAGCTTATCTCTAAGAAGAGATGTGATGGCTACATGCCTCTGAACTGTTCCAAAATTGTGTTACAATGAGGCTTGAAGGCCTATTTATTGTTGAGAAACAATGGAAAACCCTTCACATTCCAAAACCTAACCGTAGAAGATGAAACGCCAAATTGGGCCCCGTTTTGGGTAAATTGGTACATCAATTTCCCGGGGCCGTAACTTTGGCATACAATCTCCGTTTGACGCGTATGATAGCTCGTTAGAAAGATCTATTTGAGAACTACCACTTTGGGAAGGGAAACATCGGTCCATGGACCTATGTTGCCCCCAGATTTCCCAAGAAACGTCGTTTAGGGCATCAAAACGGCTCCGGAAGTTTAGGACCCGAAAAACTGCTAAAAATAGTAAACTGTGCTACAATTTAGGAAACTGAAAAGACTGAAAGAGACAGTTGTGGGGGTCCAAATGGGATAGGTGGGTGGCCACCAACATCCACTTGGATCATTCCTCCCCCCTTAGGAAGCAATGGCCCCCATTGCGTTGAGTTCCTCCTTGAGATGAGGAAGCTTTTGCTGAGCTGGGTTGCTGGTGAGCTATTCTGTAATCTCTGATGTGTCCAAAAATGGTGGGAAGCATGGTCGACGACGGTCCACATTGAACACTCGGTGCAAGCGAAGGAATGGAGGAATGTTGTGCTTCAAAACATTGTTGCCCGTAGCCTTGGTACTGGTGTAAGAACCATGTCGGAGTGGTCGGAGCTTCTGATGGGCTCTTGTAAGGTGTTCTTTCTGCAGATGCAACCAGACTTTGTTGCCCACCTGAAACTTGTGTGGTACCCCTGTGGGTGAGG
>APFE031063249.1:43918-108019 GCA_000404065.3 Pinus taeda
ACTTACTTTCATAAAATAAATTATTTATTAATATAATAATAATAATAATAATAATAATAATAATAGTAATAATAATAATATTGAATTAAATTTTAAACTAACCTGAATTTATTTTATATAATTTTACCAGATTTAACTTTTTTTCCATAAAATAAATTATAAATTATTAATAATAATATTATAATATTAACATTATTAAATTTAATTTTTGACCTGGGTTCTTTAGTCAAATTAGCCGTTAATTAGCCGTTGGAATCTCTGCTCAGTCTATTTAACATGCTATGCTAGATCTGGATCTTCAACTTGTCCTGACGATGAACCACACTGGTTGGTTCGAAACGCGTCGACAAATGGTTTTTTATGTGATTTTGCCGAAATTATTCTCTTACATGAAAGGTTATAACACAATGAGGGGAATTAGTGAGCCCCTTAGAAGCCTATAATATTACGCAACTTGAAAGTAACACACGAGCATAAAGACATCAAAAGTTGGCCTGCAAAATAGTTCACAAGTTAACCATGATGGAGATATACAAAAACATTCATTCAACAAGATTCATATTAATGCAAACAAAATATTTCATAAGCGTTAGCATAAATGAACATATATTGCAAACATAACAGGAAAATGCCTACTACATTCACAACATATGCATGAAAACGTCCGAGCTTTTATTAAAGTGAAAGTCCCAAGCATACATATACAATTGACGAACCACTAGTATCAATAGTGTAACATGAAGCCAACACTTGCTCCTCCAAAGAAAGATACTCCCTCTATTCTATGGAGAAGCCAAGGCTCAAAACTCCCAAGATTATGCTCCTAAGCCAAAATCTTGGCCAAATCCTGGTCAAAAATCCCTTTACATGATTAGTGAGGGTATATTTATAACAACAGGGGTGACTATTCATCTCCCTTTGTGACTCTTTAACTTCCCTCATGACTGTTTGACTTCCTTCAACCATGACCTTTGGACTTCATTTCAAAATGAAAATTCACATTTCACAATTGACACTTGGAATTTCACTTACAATTAATTACAAAAAAATTACAATATCGCTCATACACATGTAAGACAAAATTGGGTAGAGTCAACTAGACAACCTAATAAGACAAAAAAAGTTAAGCTTGAGTTTGGGGGAATCCTAGCTCAACCACCTCAACTTGTAGCTCCTTGGTCACATAGCGGTGCTAAGCCTTGTACTGTCCGATGAATTCCCCAAACTGTTCGATGGGATTAGGCTGGAAGCAAACTCTAGCCTGTATTGCATCCTTGTAAAATGAATTAGAACCAGATTGAATTTCCTTGTTCAGTAGGAGCAACATAGTATTGATCTGGACATGGCCACCAATTTACGTCTACATATTGTTATTATTCACCTTCAGATCTCTTGAACCTCCTTCCTGACTTGATTCCTGCGCTTAGCTTCAGTGGATGAGCCAACTGAAGGGATATTATGTGATTTCACCATGAAATCCACGTTGTTGTATAATCATGCATATGCGGACTGGATATTAGTGATGAATGAGGTGATTTGTTTGTTACTTTTGATGATCATCCATACTTTTTATTTCTCCAACTCTACCTATTGCCTTGTTTTCTTTTCCAATTTGGACGATGCCCCTTTTTGTTGCATTGACCACTCATGCACGACAACAATGGCTATATGGAAAGCCTTGAGAGGTTTAACATTATCCTTGCACTTCTATTGCATGTCGTGCAAGAATAAAACTTCTTTATTCATGGTGACAAGCTCCTCATAACATGGCTTCTCCCAATGCCGATACTTCAACAAGTATGGCTACCTTAAGTTCTTCTAGATATACCTATGTGAGAGCTGCTTTCTGGACCTTTGCTTGGACCTGCTCAATTTTTTTCTTTGAATATTGCAAGTTCTCTACCATTTTCCTATTCTCGACCATGAGGTACTCTGTGTTTGACTTGGAAGCACCTGCAAAGGCCAAGTTGGCTCCAACAATGGCCTTTGGATTTCTGTTGGTATTTGTTACAATCACCCTTTATCTAATGAATGCAGGAGATGTAAGATCGTGCATAAAATGTTTCTTTCTTGCTTGTACAATATTCTTTTGAAGCTCATCATAAGTTAGATTGTACGTATCCATGACCTAGACCATCATCAAGAGGAACAATTTCCTTTTCTTCGCTTAGATCTTGGTCTATTGCCAGAGGAGGGGGAGAATGGATGGTGATCTACTGAGTGCTCACCATGAGATCAACATATTGGTTTAGCAGCTTCGATTCCACATCCATTTCTTAAATCATAATTAGTTCTTCGATTTTTTTGAGTAAGTTCCTTCTCCTGCATCTATTTTCTCTCCTCTTCTAGTAGTCGGTTCTTCTCGTGTTCCTTGACTTGTTTCGGTGCCACTTCTTCTTCTTCTAATCTCAACCTTTATTTTTCTTATTGTTTTTGCCTTTCTTCTTCCAATCTCCTCTATTCTTATTCTTCCCTCTACTTAATCTCTTCTTCCTTCTTCCTCTGTTTCCTCCTCTTTTTTGCTGCTGTGGCTGCTTTCAGGATGATTGGATTTGCTTTCATCTTATGGCTCTACTCTTTCAATGGAATGTGTGCAACATTCCTCTTGCATTTTCCAGACACTCAATTGATCCTTTCAACTGGTGTTGCCTCCGGAGTGACTTATTTCTAAGAAGTAACTTGTGATGTTCTTGCGAAGCTAACTGGTTCACATGACTTGGAGGCATTGTAACAATTCTTGATCTCTTCCTCCTCGGGCCTGTAAAATGTCCCGCTTGGCCATTGGAAATGAATCCTTTCACAATTTTCTTTGCAAACATTCCTAGGATCATATAGATTGAAGTCTAAATGACCAGATGAAAATTTCTCTATCTCCTTGTGTTCGATATCCGTATCCTTCAAATTCTTGATCTCGTACAATATGATTTGCAAAGGAAGAATGAGCCAAGGTTCCTTCTTCTTCCTGTGCAAAACTCCTGATAACCCTATGGAGAGATGATAAGAAATTTCTTGCATGACCAACTTGTTGGTGGCATACCTCAATAGAAAATGTGGATATTTCTGACCTCCAAACACTTCGAGGAAAGTGCCATATGGTAAGGAAAACAAATCTGTCAACTTTGGCGCTGCTTCCATTGAACCATGGGACATGCAAAGTGGCTCTTCTTGAAAGATTAATCTATACAATGAAATGAGGAAGTGATCACTTAACTTTTCCATTACTCCTTTATAACTGCACTCCGAAATCAACTTGCAGTAAATGTGCATAGCAGGTTCTTTTGCTGACAAGGTCCAAATCATGCCAGGAAAAGAGTTCTGAGCACATATTGCATCTAACAGGTAGGGAGACATGTAGAACCTTGCTTGTTTCCCCTTGGTAGGGTTTATAACACTATTTACATGGGTCCTCAATTGTTGAGTCAGAAAATATGACCGGTTGAATGGTTTTCCTTCATTCACAACATGGTTAAGCAAGAATTCCCAACTTTCTAGAAAGGTCTTAGTACTACTTTGACCATAGTTTTGACAACGTAAGGCTATCAAGTACTGATAATCATTCCTGAGAGATTTAGTCTTGTAAGTGTTGTTGGGTTTTTGGTATAATTTAGAAGGATCTTTCACCCAACTTTTGATGATACCCTTTATGATCAAGTAGTTGGTGACTGCATAGAAGTGGGAATCCATGTAAGATCATGGAAATGACAAAATATACATAATCTGAAAGTCATGTGCCATAAAACATGAAAGCATTTGTTGATTGACACTATTAAGTGTCATTGTCTTGTTATCTGTATGGTACAATATGCAATTGACAATGTATGCATATGGAAAAACCAGGTACCTACATGCAATCTTGTGTAATCCCGACCTTTGGATATTGACATATAGCTACTGGTCTTCTAGATCTACTTTGAATCTTTTTTTTGAGAACACCTCATTCACCTTTTGCCATGTAATGTCCAACTCTTCCTCTATGAACAACTGAGTATTTGAGAAAACTAGAAAATTCACCGGAGTAATCTCAACTGCCTCCCCGGTGGTGCTCTCTGTAGTGTCCATTGAGATAGATCTCTTGGGAGCCATAATGACAGTAACTGATCAAGATAAGTGCTCAACATCTGCAGTAATTTTAGGAGAAAATTTCACTCTTGGAAAACATAAATTAGCTCAAGAAAAGTGACTCATAAATCAAGATCAAGGAATCAACCACAAGATTGAGAGGGAAAAATGTGAAATTCTTGGACTGATGGAAGAGAAATGCCTCATGAACTTGCATTGTGTAGTCTCAACAATTACGGGTGAGGCTTGAGGCTAGATACTGCACAATGCACAATCTCAACTTGAGAAAACTGAGGGACAAACTTCGCATTGCACAATATCAATGGACAAGAATGAGGTTTGAGCCCTAGAATTGTGCAATGTGTAGTTGCAAAAGTTGGGGACTACGCATTGCATAGACTCAGAGGCCGAGCATGAAGCTTGAGCCTTCGAGTTGCAGAATGCCCAGTTGATCATGGCAACTGCTAGCCAAGTAAAGGGGAAGATTTTCCCCAAAAGAGGATGGGAAAGTTGCAGATCTAAGTGATGGTGCAAGTAAGAGTGCATATATGGCTAAGGGATAGATAGATAAGTGAAAATCAAGTGTAGAATATCAACATGCAAAAGGAAAAATAAGCATGCATAGAGAGTCGCCGAAATGACGACCATTAATGGGTAAAAACAAGAAGTTGATGTGACACTTGTAAAACATGAACGGTGAATTGAACCAACACTTATATAAGTGAATATAAGATAATATAAGATAAAAATCCAGCAACTATATATGAAGAGAAACAAGCAAAACAATACTCATAGAAGTGATACAACAAAAAATGACAGAAAAAGGGACAAAAGATGACAAAAGCAAAAACCACCCGAAAAAGCATGGAAATCTCAACCAAAGGTTACTTAATATCCTTGGGAAGGCTAGAGCTCTAAATTCAAATGTGAAAATGAGCTATAGGTGCATCTATTATATAGATATAGGATGGTTAGGGTTTCTGATGCACATGCCTAAAATCAAGGAAAAAGTGCCACTTGTTTGAAAGTTATAATTAGTAGCTTAGTGGATTGAACTAGACATCAATTAGGAAACTCCTATTTATTAGGGATGACAACTCTAATTTTTTAGGAAAAATATTTTTCACACTAACAAAGGAGATTGCGTAATTCCCAGGTTCACAGGGTTGGGCAATTCCTTGCCTCAGTCAATTGTGCAGTTTCTTAGGGGAATGAAATGTTTACTCAATTTCCGAGCTCAAGGTTAGGCTGCCCTCTGGGATTGCGTAGTTACTGATCTCAAGGCTAACCTGCCTCTCTAGATTTCACAATTTCTAAAGGGAAGGCTGACAAAGCTGCAAAGTCAAGGCAAGAAATGGCTTGTGTTTGAAAAGGTTCCGGTCGGGATCAAAATGAGACATCACAAGCACCATATGAAAGATAAGTCTATAAGATAGCATGAATACTTGATGATAATGAATGATGAGCTCCCGTGGATAGATGGAAGGCTTCAAAATCTAAGCATGGGAAATTTTTTAGAGGGTGTTTGTAGCAGCTACAACACCTTGATACATCTATAATTGAACACGCAAAAGGTACACTCTCTTGCTAATTCAAAAGAACATGCGTGCTACTCTCTCATGCTAATTTCTTAAGCCAAGGAAAATTGCTAACTTAATGATAGCTGACCATATTTTTGGATGGGACTCTGTTGAAGTCTAGAAATGTCTCTTTTTGATCATCCTTTTTGCCATCACATTTCACCTTTTTGTTATTTTTCTACAAAAGCCTCAACATATTAAGGTCAAGATCAATACCTAAAAGGTATTAATCATCCATACTTAAATTCACTATTTTTTTGTGAAATTATGACAAAAGTATCTTGTAATTATTGAATTTTGTATATTCTACAACTGATATCCGTTTTTGTAACATAATCCATTGTTAGATAGGTTGCAACATTCCAGAAGAAGAAAGAACATTGTCTAAAGATGATATTTGGCTCCCAGTTGGATAACCACCTATTGACATTGCTTGACAAGCTAAGCGAAATAAGAGATCTTGAAGTCAAACACTGAGTCAAACTTGGAAACTACGTGTTGCAGTTAAAAATAGGAAGCAAAGAATCATGCGAGTGAGGCACTTAGCTGTCAAAACACAAAATCTCCTATGACTTTCTTTTTCAATAGCAAGTCATAAAGATATTGGAATCTCAGTTATCGATCTCGTAGTTGTCAAATTTGCTTACAATTTATCAACTTAAAACTCTTTCAAAGTCGTTTTTTATCATTTGTATAAATAACAATAAGCGAGACAAAGAAAACAGTAGTGGCGGTTATTGTTATTAAGTTTATAATCCTTTTGCGGACAAATTGGTACTCTGTTCTCTTAATACAAGTTCTTGATACTTTCTAAATGCATGCGTGAAGAATCATTGATTGTTAATTCAACCCTGCACTCCGGGAGGGCCCCATGTGAGCTGTGAGGTTTTGCTTTAGTTTTGTATTATTGTTAGCATTAACGTTTCTTTTAAAGTTTACTTGTAGCTCTGCTTTTCCTTACAATCATTTTTACAGGGTACTCATAAACCAAAAATACCAAAAAGAGTTTACTTAGGCTATGCATTTTTGATATCATTGTTTAGTTGTTATGGCATTCAATTTCAATTTCTCTGAGTCATTTCCTCGTTTACATTTAACTTATGATATGCTAAACAAAGCACATTTTAGAGGGTGATGTGCACATTAGTAATTAGTCTTGAGTTAAAGTTTCACATTTTAGATTAAATTGTCATTCTCTTTTTGAAACAAATTTATCTTTTGCAATCTAAATTTCGTTATGAGGTTTTTCATATTTGTCAATTAGCTTAAAGATTTCTTTTCAGCAACGAGTGTAGAATGAGTTCAATTCCACACTAGTAGAGTTAAATAATTTTCTTTCATGTTCAATGTTCAAGCATTTCCTTTTGATAGTTAGAATTAAGTGTGGATTTATGCAATATAGAGAAGATCTTTTATTTTCAAAAGCTTAGCTTAGATAGGACTCTAGATTGAAAGAAAATGTGCGTTGATTCTCTCCAAATTGTATAAAAAAGCATTCATTCATCTTTAAAATTAGTTTCATTCTTAGATCACTTAATTTACAAAAGAAATCCTAGCATATATAGTGCACATACACTTCACAAGTACACAAATCATGGTAGACATTTAATGAAGTAAATTAAGGACAATTAATTTACCAAACATTTTGGCGCTGTTTCCAGGGAAGTGTATATAAGATTCCATCCTCGCATTTCATTTTAGGAGTTTTTAATTTGATAAAATTGAAAAATGATAAAAAAATATTTATTCACAGAGAAAGAAATTCTTGGGGTAGATTTATAAATTTAGGTAGAATTTCAATTCCAACATCACCACTCACTCCACCTAGACATCGTAGTGCCACACCATCTAACCATACTCACATCCCACCATTGGCAGGTAGACATAGACTTCCTGAAGTGCATAGATCAGAAATCCAATCTATAGATTCACCAACTTATTCTATAGAAGTTGTAGTTGATGAACCCACATCCCCAACAGAAGGAGTAATTTTCCCCTCTTCAACAGGAGAATAACTTCTAGGACAAGAACTAGAGGTTCCTAGTGAAGAAGAAGAAGAACCTTAATTTAACATACCATTAGTAGAGGAACCAGAAGAAGAGCTAGATAATCCTATTATAGAACCTTATATTAGATTGAAAGAATCTACAATGGCAGAGGAAGGAGAAGGATAAGTGCATAATGTAGATGGTGGTGTATTTAGGATTGGAGGTCGAAGATGCAGAGGAGGAAATAGAGGAGGAGGTGGAGGTCGAGGTGGTGGTAGAGGTGGTAGGGGAAAACCAGATCTTTATGGATTTCCTATCTTTGATGAAGATACAACAACTATAATGGAGAACATCTCACCCTCCATTCTCCCTAATTTCCATGGTTTAAGACACGAGGATCCCGAAACATTTCTTTTTGAGTTTGAAGTTCTATGTAGAACTTATGATTATTTACTTGATCCTCAAAAGTTGAAACTTTTTTCAACAACTCTTAAAGATGGAGCACTTAAATGGTTTATGGTATTAGGAACACATACAATTAGAACATGGGATGAAATGAAAAACGTGTTCTTAGAAAAATACAAGGATTAATATATACCCCATAACCTCAAATATGAAGTCTTTAAGATGATGCAAAAATAGGATGAGAGCCTTGAAGATCTAGTTGAAAGATTGGCTTACAACATCAAAAGAGCTAAGATGTAAAATTTGGATGATAAAATACTAAAAGATCTTTTGTTAAAATCAATCAAAGATGAAAGGATTGAACTTCTTAATTTAATGGGCAAGGGAGGTGTGTCACAACTTTCATTTGTAGAAATCTGTGATTTATGTAAACATATATCTAGGGGTAAAACTAGGACATGACAAAATCCAAGAGATCTTGTGATGTCCAGAATTAATAAATCTGCAACTGGAACAGTAAATAGAGCTGAAATAGGCAATTTTGTCGATAATTTAAAAACATATATCTTAGGGAGCCTTAGTGAACAACTAGATACCCTTACGATACAAAACACGCAAAAAGCTGAGAATGTTGCATTATCTATTTCTGTCCCAAGTGTAGAAAGAAACATGCCCTAAGAGAATGTCCCCTTTGATAGTATAGAAATTTGTGTCATATGTGTTGAAAATCATAATACAAAGGAATTCCCTTCAATACTTGGTATTAAAGATGTTTTCCAAGATGAAATTGGGACAAGCCAAGCTGAATCTCTTTGTTTTATTGCTAAAATACCATGGCAAAATCAACGATAAAATATGACTCAAGGTTTCAATACTCAATCATATGCATAACCATAGAACAATTGGACTACACCCATGCCATGGAAGCATTGCCCCCCACAATATAAAAATCCATCTTGGGCTCAAGGTTGGAAAAATCCTTATGGAAAATATCCTAAATATCCTCAGTTCCAACAACCATAGCCTTCTTTTCCACCACAAGATTATCCTCCTCAACGAACTCAACTTCCTCAATTTCAAATAAGAAAATTTCATTACCATTTCTTCAAAAACCCAATCAACTACCTGCCCAATCACTTCAAAATCCAAACAATACAAATAAAAAAGCTATTTATAATGTCGAAGGACAAAATTTTCAAGCTTATATGATTACCCCATTAGGTTTAAATGATGTTCAACTTAGATCTAGTAGGATTTTACCAAAGAAGTCACCAACAATTGTCATCCAAAAATCTAAAGAGAATGAAGTTCCCGAGAAAGATGTAAATCTTGATCAAGGAAAAATTCCCCTAAAGGAAGATGTTCCTATATTATCAAAGGATGAACAAATAAAGAAATCTCCTACAGTTCCTCTAATAGAAGAACCTTATATTTTTTTGCAAGACCCACCTTTTTCTTGAAAGGCTTAAAATTGATAAAGGCATAGAGAGGCAAATTATTTTACTAGATTATGATATTCTAGATGAACTCAAGAATATTTTCATTACAATTCCTTTATTGCAGGCTATAAAGGAAATACCAATATTTTCAAAAACTATCAAGGAGCTGTGCACTAGAAAATGAGGAAGAAAATAAAAGATATCAAAAAGATCCAATTGGTAGGAAAAATTGCTGACATCATGATGGGAAAATCTAGTGTTCAAAAATATCTAGATCCTGGTAGTCCTATTGTGAAAATTCATATCAATGGTGTTGAGATTCCAAATACTTTAATTTATTTAGGAGCAGCCACTAATATTATGAGTAAACAAACACTGGAGCAACTTAAGCTTCCTAATCTTCACTATACTCCTACATTATTACAATTAGTATATTGATCTATTATCAAACAAGATGGAGTATTAGAAGATGTGCCTGTTTCTCTAGATTCTTGGGAATATCCTATAGATTTCATGATTTTAACTCCCAAGAATAATTTAGGAGGCCATCCATTGATCCTTGGTAAAACTTGGCTAGCTACAACTGATGCATTCATAAGTTGTAGATCTGGTGATATGTATATCTCTGATGGAAATTCCACTAAAATGTTTACCTTGTATCATCCTGCAAATACAATATCTGAAATAGAAAGTGAGATTTTGTTAGATGATGATAATGAAGACTTTAATGATTTGCAACCAATTTATACTTTTTTCACAATTAGATGAAGAATATCAATTAATTTAATGAATAATAATGATTCTTCTTCACATTGTGAGCAAGATCAAAGTTTTAAGGAACAATGCAATGTTGAATATTTATCATCTCACCAAATGGATTTACATTCTATAGAAAAATTTGGCAATTCTCAAGTAGAAATTTTCCCAGATAAAACATTGAATATTAACAATAATTTGGAAGAATTTCAAAAGAGAAAATTGATTCAGATGCTATATAGACACTCTTCTGCTTATGCATGGGAGTACACTGGCATGAAAAGGATTGATCCCAAAACTTGTATGCATCATATTTATATTGAAGAAAATTCCAAATCAATTAGACAACCTTAGAGAAGGATGAATCATAATTTGAGAGAAATTGTTAAGGAGGAATTACAAAAAACACTTAATGTTAATTTCATTTATCCAATATCAGATAGTCAATGTCTTTCACCCTTAGTGATTATTCCTAAGAAAAATGGAAAATAGAGAGTGTGCGTTGATTACAGGGAATAAACAAAGCTACTTTAAAAGATCATTTTTCACTACCTTTTATAGATTAAGTATTAGATACTTTGGCAGTGAGAAAATATTTTTCATTCTTAGATGGTTTTAGTGGATATAATCAAATCCAACTAGCACTAGAAGATCAATATAAAACTACTTTTACATGTCCATGGGGAACATATGCCTATAGGGTTCTTCCCATTAGATTATCTAATGTACCTGCCACACTTCAGAGAGCAATTTTAGGTATCTTTTATGATCTAATTCATGATTGTGTAGAAGTGTACATGGATGATTTTACAGTGTATGGTAATACTTTTGAAGAAGTAATGGAAAATTTGGAAAAAGTTCTTGTTAGATGTAAGGAGGAAAATGTTTCATTAAGCCATGAAAAATGTTTTATGATGTTCAATGAAGGGGTTGTTTTAGGCCACGATATTTCGAGTGATGGAATTAAAATGGATACATCTAAGGTAGAAATAATTTCTAAAATTCTAATTCCTATTTGCCAAAGTGATGTAAGAAGTTTTCTAGGATTTACTGATATTATAGGAGATTCATAGAAAATTTCACAAAAATAGCCTCTCCACTTTTCAAAATCCTTACAAAAGATTGTGAATTTGCTTGGAATCCTAATTGCCAGAAAGAATTTGAGACATTGAAACTAAAGACTATTGCAACACAAATTTTAAGAGGACCTAATTGGGTTCTTCCTTTCCATATTTCTACTGATGCTTCAGATACAACTCTAGGGGTTGTCTTGGGACAAAAATATTTAACTCCTTATGCATCTACTATACAAGTAAAAATTTGACTCCCGCAGAGTTAAATTACAATGTATTAGAAAAGGAGTTTTTAGTTGTTGTTCATGCCATTAATAAATTCCGACATTACATTACTAGTTATGAAACTTTTATTCATACATATCATTCTTCCATTAGATATCTAATGAACAAACCAATTACTAATGGTAGAATTACAGGATGGTTGTTATTACTACAAAAAATCAACATTACTATTCTTGATAGACTAGAAAAATAAAATACAATGGTTGATTTTCTTTCTAGGTTGTAGAATAATAATGAGGATGTTCCTGTAAAAGATAACTTTCCTAATGAATATCTTTTTGCAGTATTTACTAAAGCACCTTGGTTTGTAGATATTTCTAATTATTTCGCTACAAGAAAGTTACCTATGCAAGTATCAACTAGATAAAAGAAAAAAGTGATCAAAACCAGTGCACCTTATTCCCGGATAGATGGAGAATTGTACAAGACTGGACCTGATTTGATTATCCAAAGATGTGTTCAAGAAGATGAAGTACCTAAAATATTGAAAGATTTTCATGATGAACCATGTGGATGGAATTTTACAAAATCCTTATTTTGG
Organism: Pinus taeda; assembly: GCA_000404065.3. Classification (NCBI taxonomy): domain Eukaryota; kingdom Viridiplantae; phylum Streptophyta; class Pinopsida; order Pinales; family Pinaceae; genus Pinus; species Pinus taeda. The sequence goes on from APFE031063249.1 coordinate 56,045, forward strand.
GATATTATTGTCCATCTATTTTTAAGGATTCCAAGGAATATGTTAAAAGATGTGATAGTTTTCAAAGAATGGGGAACCCATTCATCAAATGAGATTGCCTCTACAACCTCAGGTACTTGTAGAACCCTTTGAAAAATGGCCTCTACATTTTGTTGGACCAATAAATCCTCCATCTAAATAGAAAATGTATATACTTGTTTGCACGAATTGTGTTACAAAATGGGTAGAAGCTAAACCTCTGTTATTTGCAACTGAAAACGTTGTAGTTACATTTGTTTTTGAGGATATATTTACTCGTTTTGGTGTTCCACGAGAAATTGTAATAGATCAAGGTAATCAATTCACATCAAAATTGGTGCAAAAGATCGTGGAGAAATACAAAATCAAGCATCAGAAGTCTACTCCTTATCATCCACAAGACAATGGGAAAGTGAAATCTACCAAAAAATTTCTTGAAGCAATTCTTACCAAAACTGTGCATTTACATAGAAAGGATTGGGCGAAAAAGCTTCTAGAAGCATTATGAGCATACTGAACTACATGGAGGAACACAAATGGACAAACTCCTTATGAGCTTGTATATGGGAAGAAAGTCTTGCTTCCAATTGAATTCCAAGTGGAGACCTTGAGAAAAATAGTAAAATTGGGCCTTGATCTCTGAGAAGCTAAAAAACAAAGGTTGGAATAATTGAATGAGCTAGATGAGATTTGACAAGATGCTATTCAAAGGACTAACATAGTTCACCAGCAAAGATCTAAGTGGCATGACAAGTTTATCAAAGATAAAATTTTCAAGTAAGGTGATTGGGCTCTTCTTTTTGATTCCAAGTTCAAATATTTTCAAGGAAAATTTCAAACTCATTGGCTTGGTCCTTATGAGATTGACACTATTTTGATAATGGAGCAGTTAAGATCAGAACTATTGATGGCGAAAAAATTACTTTCCTTATTAATGGTCATATATTAAGATTGTATCATAAACCACTAAAAAGGGAAGAATTTGTCAAATATTTGCAAGAGAATTCTGAATTCAAGTTGGTTAAGGAAGAGGATTCTTCTCCTCACCCTCAAACTTCATTGTAATTTTTGAAAGAAAAAAAGGTATAAATATGAAAACCATCTATGTTGGCATATTTATGCAGAAAATTTTAACTGAAAACCAAGGTTTCTTGGCAATTTAGATTTTCAAAACCCCTCTTTCTCGTCCCTATTTGTCCTCATCTTTCTTTTCAGGTGTCAAAACTACATTCATGATCAATATTTTTATTAACCATCATCACCATCAACAACAACAATAAGGAAGCCTTCTTCTAATCAATAAAGAAAGTATGAGAATAAAGAGTAGAGACAAAATTCTTATCCTTCTGTAGCCAATTCATAGTTCTGCAATCAAAATCAAATTCAACAACAAGGAGGATTTGTTATCCTAATTAATGATTAATTTTGAGCTGTTATCCTACCATTAAAATTGTTTTATTTATAACCTAGCTTATTATATGTATTTAGTCGGGTAAATAAAGATAAGTTGAACTTTCCTTAGAATGTAAGGTATTTATTTATTTCTTATTAAACCTAAAAAAATTAACGACCTATTGCTATTTAGAATTAATAATTAATTAATAAAATTGTATTGTCGAAATAAAGTAATGAGTTATTATTTTTTTCATTATTCATTTTTATTTAAAATAGAAAAAAAAATAAAATTAAAAATACAAATAAAAAATTAAAAATAAAATTAAAAAGTAAAATACTACTTAGAATTAATATATAAATTTATATAATAGAAATTTATTATTATCTAATAATATAAATTTATTTATATAAAGAAAATACTCGAAATGTTAGGTATTTGAAAATATTATTATATTAATTAGTTATATATAATTTATATATATATATATATATATATTATTATATATATTCATTTATAATTAATAAATTTAAATAGATAAATGGTTTGGTTTTGTTAACTAACCATTGATCTACTTTTACCTAGGTTAAATAATAAATATATTTTTATCTAATAAATATATAATATTTTAATAACTAAGCATCAAATAGGGTATTATTAGAAGATTAGATATAAAATAAAAATATGAGAATATACATATATATTTATATATTTAATGAATTAGTAATTTAAATAAATATTGTTATATATATATATTTATATATAGTGGATTAATATTTTAAATAAATAAATGAATTATTTTAATAAATTAACCTTTTGATTTGTTTTATTTTTCACCTGGTTAACCTAGCTCCATAAATATAATAGTAATTTAATATTAAATTAGTTAAAGGAAGTTTGACTAGGGTCCTTGAGTGGAAAAGTAGCCGTTTGAGTCTCTGCTTAGACTATTTAACACGCTGAACTAGATATGTATCTTCAACTTGTCTTGACGATGAACCACACTGGTTGGTTCGAAATGCATCGACAAATGATTAATTATGTGATTTTGCCGAAAATTCTCTAAACAAATGTTATGGATCACAGAAGTCTAATTTCATTAACAAGAAGGATATCAAAAGAAACATTAAGTTATGTAAGAAAACTTGACATCTATTTCATTTAAGAACTTAGATTATAAATTATGGATGTGATGATATCAAAAGATTGATGACCTTATAAATATGTTAAATATTATGATCTTAACCCCTCATCATTACACTGCTTGTCACATCAAGATCTGATCAATAGATTAAGCACATAACACCAGTCCTTTGAAATTAGATCTGGGAAGTTGTGTAAGTAAAAGTTGGACGCAACATAAATTCCTCCATCAATATCTTACCTTGCCATCATTTCAAACCCACTCCATATTCATTGTACTCATTCCAAAGACCTTCATTCTCTTCATTCTCTTCCATTTCTCAGTCGAAAAGAGCATTCTAAGCCAAAACGTTCTCCACTCTATGGGTACGCTTGTTCGTTATAAACCAAATGGTGTGAAATTTCTCTAGGCTTATCCAAGGGCTAAGGAGCAACTACAATAGGTGGGTTGGCTCCAGTTATTTGAAAAATTCGATGGGCATGAAACAAAGATTACTAAAGCCTTTGCTCGAGCATTTGATGGAGTGGAAGCTGAAATAGGAGATGTTAAACTCATCCTTACATAGTCAATTGTAGCTAAAACAACATGTTTACCAAGGAATGGAGAAAGTTGGTTCAAAAACAGAAGAATTAAAGAGAATGAGTGAGTTCACTTCTTAAGGGAACCATGTATGGACTTTTATATTTTCAAGAAAGGTATCCCAGTGATAGCATTAAAAGGAAAATGGCGAAATATCTTGCTTGTAATTCAAAAATTTATAACATGTGAAGGGAGGTGCGGAACAATGTTTTTCTATCATGCTAGGCTTATGATACATTTTGTTGATGGATTTGAAATAAATATACATTACTTTCTACTTCAAAGTTCAAAGAACATGGAATTTAGTATCCAGAGAGAATTTAGGTCCATAGGTAACTCTCTGTACCATAATGGACTTGTTAAAATTTTGGTTGAAGCACATTTACAAGCAAAAGGGGATAATTGGTAGGATTTCTTAGTAAGAAATCATTTTATATAAGTTCTAGAAAAAGAATCAAACAATAGGGTTAAGCGAAGTAGAAGAAACCCTAACCCTGAAAAGGAGAGAGTTGAAGAAGAAATCCAGGAGCCAAATATGACCGAAATTCCAGAAGACCCATTTGAGGACAATACTCCAATATTTCAATACCTTGAAAAGTATAAACAAAAAAGTGATAAGCAATACCTTAGAAGGAAGAAAGATACCCCGAGTCAACCTGTACTTGAACAAAAGAAGAAACTAGAGGAAAACATAGTAGAAAAGCAGAACATTGGAAGCTCAGGAATAAGTCTAAGAAGGAGTAAAAGAATTTCAAAAATGTCAAACACTTAATCGCCCGAAATGATAAATCTTGAAGATAAATATTTTCACACACCTCCTCATACAATTAGTCCAACAGTAAGTCCAATAGGTAGTCCAACAAGGTGGACTCTAGAAATCGATCCAGTTCAACAAGAGATCTACGATTATATAGAATCTCTATAGCAAAGGGCACAACAAAAAGCGAAGTCATCTTAATTTGAAACAAGCGAGACCTCAGCAACAAAACCAAGAAGTGAACAAGGACACAATATTGAAGAGAATCTGAAGAAATATATTTATGAATTGAAGGTTCTTAATAAATATCTAATTTAGGAAAGGGAAGCAGTTAAGGTTCAAAATGAGATACTCAAAACTTAGAATGAAAACCTATTTCTACATCTCTATCATTGGTACAAAAAGAATAAAAAACTTAAAGTTCAAAATAAGTTTCTTAAAAATAGGGTTAGAGGATTACAAAGTAGAATTTTAATGAAGAAATAAAGGACCATGTTTGACATTAAAAATAAGAAAGAGAATACTAGCTTGGATGTACTTGCACAAGCCTTAGAGATCATTCACTAAAGGAGGAAGGAAGAACCAATTTTGAAATTTTGGGTGCATGAGGACATGAAAAACCTTTTGGTGTGGGGGAATGTTGAAGTCTAGAAATGTCTCTTTTTTACCATCCTTTTTGCCATCACATTTCACCTTTATGTTATTTTTCTACAAAAGCCTCAACGTATTAAGGTCAAGATCAATACCTACAAGGTATTAATCATCCATATTTAAATTCTCTGTTTTTTGTGAAATTATGACACAAGCATATTGCAGTTACCAAATTTTGTATATTCTGAAATTGATATCCGTTTCTGCATTAGAATACATTGTTATATAGGTTGCAACATTCTAGAAGAAGAAAGAACAATGTCAGAAGATGACATTTGGATCCCAGATGGATAACCTACTGACATTTCTTGGTAAGCTAAGTGAAATAAGAGATCTTGAAGTCAAAGTTTGAGTCAAACTTGGAAATTGTGAGTTGTAGTTAAACAAAAGAAGTAAATAATCAAGAGAGTGAGACACTTAGCTATTAAAACACAAAATCTCCTATGAATTGCTTTTTCAATAGCAAGTCATAAAGTGATTGGAATCTTAGTTATCGATCTTATAGATGTCAAATTTGCTTACAGTTTATCGACTTAAAACTCTTTCATAGTCATTTTTATCATTTGTATAAATAGAAGTAAGCGAAACAAAGAACGCAATAGTGATGATTATTGTTATCAAGTTTATAATCCTTTTGTTGACAAATTGATACTTTGTTCTCTTAATACAAGTTCTTGTTACTTCCTAAATGTATGCGTGAAGAATCGTTGATTTTTAAATCAACCCCGCACTCCAGGAGGCCCCCATGCGAGCTGTGGGGTTTTTCTTTAGTTTTGCATTATTGTTAGCATTAACATTTATTTTAAATTTTACTTGTAGCTATGCTTTTCATTACAGTCATTTTTACAAGGTACTCACAAAAAAAACCAAAAAAAGTTAGACTATGCATTTTTGATATCATTGATTAGTTGTTTTAGCGTTCAATTTCAATTTCTTTGAGTCATTTCCTTGGTTACATTTAAATTCTAATATGCTAAACATAGTACATTTTAGAGGTTGATGCGCACATTAGTAATCATTATTGAGTTAAAGTTTCACATTTTAGATTTCATTGTCATTCTCTTTTTGAAGCAACTTTATCTTTTGCAATCTAAATTTCGTTATCAAGTTTTTCATATTTGGTAATTAGCTTAAACATTTCTTTTCAACAACTAGTGCACAATGAGTTCAATTCCGCAACAACATAGTTAAATCTTTTTCTTTCATGTTCAATTTTCAATCATTTCCTTTCGACAATTAGAATTAAGTGTAGATTTTTGCAATATAGATAAGATATTTTATTTTCAAAAGATCAGCTTAGATAGGACTCTAGATTGAAACAACACTTGTGTTGATTCTCTCCAAATTGTATAAAAAAGAATTCATTCATCTTTAAAATTAGTTTCATTCTTAGATCACTTAATTTACAGAAGAAATTCTAACATATATAGTGTACATACACTTCACAAGTACACGAATCCTGGTTGAAATTTAATGAAGTAAATTAAATACAATTAATTTACCAAACAGACTCCTACACCAAATGGTGTGAGGTCTAATTTTGTACCTCATATTGGGGAGATCCCTTGTATGTTGGAAGGATCCAACACCGTCAACATTTTGGCACTAGAGGAAGGGAAACCAATCTTTTATGGATGACAACTCATCGCTCCCAATTATTCATCTTCTGAACAAGGCAGTGATATCCCGAGTACCACCCTAAATCCTATTCTTGAGGTAGGAGGTTATTCTCAACCTAGTCTAGAGTCATCCTATGAAGTTACCTATGAGAAACTCTGGGAAATTCAGCCTATTTCCTGTCAGTTTATGAAAGATATTAGTTTGCTTCATGTTTCTCATAATCTTCCTCATCATCCAAGGAAGAAAGAAACAACTTGTATTGGTGTATTGGTTAAATCGGTGGAATATTTGGTTTCTACCACTCTTGAGGAATTAGAAGAGTCTTTAGAAGAAATATTCTAATAAGAGTTTCTTCCATCCATTCATGAAGAGTACGAGGAAAATATTTTTCTTTCCGACGAAGAATAGCTGACAATTTATTTTGAGTTTAACAAGGGATTAAATGGTGAAGTAGAAGGCTATTATTAGACTCAAACAAGGAGGAGGAACAAGGATACAAAGGCATGGTTGATCAAGACTTGGATTGGAAGGACTAAGGGCCACTCGCTCTTCTGGATAACCTTCATAAAATGGATAGACATGTGGAGAATCTGTTATCTAAGTTTGATCCTGGCATGAATACTAAGGCAAAGGATCATATTGATGATTTCTACATGCATCTACGAATGATAGGGTACAATACGATGATGTTGCTTGTAGGATTTTTACTTTTATTTTAGAAGGTAGAGCAACAACATGGTATCATAATCTGCCCGTTAATTCAATCCATGGTTGGATGGAGTTTAAGAAATTATTTTTGGAGAAATTTGTCGATGATAAGACTCCCACCATGTTGTTAAAAGAGCTAAGAACTATTAAGATGATGGAAAAGGAGAAAGTCAAAGATTTCAGTCAAAATTTCAATCATATATTGAACAAGTTCCCCCCCTAAAAACAAAGTCTCACGATTCCATCCCAATAGATTATTACACAGCTTCCTTGCCAACAAAAAATTATTCTTTTGTTAAGAGAGCTACAAAGGAGACATTAGCTTTAAACTTTAAAGAAGAAATCACCATGGAGAAAGACTTGCGTGCCATTGGAGTTATTACTGATGATGAAGAACCTAAAGATTTCAAGAAGATTGGAAAGAAGTCTCAAGCATCTTCAAGTAAGGTATAAAGAAAAAGATTATGTTGTTACTAAAAGATTGGCTAAATCTTTAAAATCACTCACTAATGAAGTCTCAAAATTAAAGAGAAAGTCAAGCAAGGCTTCTACCAGTAGCAAGCCCCCTAATTATTTCTTATTAAGAAGGAATAACAATAATAAACCAACTAAATCTTCCCAAATCTCAAATGTTGTGTTGAATGTTGAAATTATTGGCATGGATAACTATTTCTCCTTCCATCAGGAATGAAATTCAAAGAAAACTTGACCACAGTGGAACCACAACATGAATGCTCTGGCATCCCATATTGTTGATACTTTACTAGAAGATGAGTAGTCCGAGCAGAAAAAGGAAACAAATGAGCCCGCAACGGATGAGGAAAGTAAATGTATTGGACACTTAATCAATACCTTTGATTTCATCCTCAAGACTGGCAAGAAAAGTGTTGAAGAACCACCTCAAAGTGAATCCCCCCTCTCAGAAACAAACTGGTCGTTATAGTTTGAGGAGAAAAGGGCCCATGTTTGAATAGGAAGTGATGAGACAAGAACTAAAGAAGAAATTTTTAAGAAGGATCTCACTACCAATAAATCCTACTTAGAATGTGTAAAACAAGTTTAGAAATGTTTTTTCTTCTAAGAACACTTTCACTAGTAACAAAAAAAAGCTTCTCGCTCTAGAAGTTTCAAACAATGCTACACAACTAGAAACTAAAACACTGCATGCTAAAAATGAAACTATTGATTATAATATAGTCAATGAGTTGAAAAGAGCTTGTGCCAACATTTCCATCTCTGAGCTTGCAAAGATAGCAAGCCAGTGAGAAGTTCTTGTCCAAGCCTTAACAAAACCTTCATCGGGTGTTAAAGCTTCTAATTCTCAAAAGGTGTCTTGTCAGTCTCTTGGAACTCTCGAATCTATAGTTAATGCTATAACTTTAGATGCTAACAATCCATGCCCCCCATTTTTGCTAACCTTTGAAATCTTTAATTATAATTTCCATAATTTTTTAGTTGGTTCGAGTGCATTTGTGAACGTAATTCCAATTATCTATTGCTAAGAAAATTAACGCCAAATGGGATAAAATTGATGCACAAATCATTCAGCTAGACATATCACTTGTCCAGGCCATTGGTGAACTCAAGAATGTTATTATCGACCTGTCATCAGACCAAAGGGTAAAATAATGCATAAACATTTTAACTGTGGACATCCCTAAAGCTTATGGCTTACTCATGAGTAGAGACTGGTCTAGTAAATTACAAGGGTATTTTGCTACATATTTTTCACACTTATGGCTTCCATATAAGGGCAAAAACAACCAAATTCGAGTGGAAAGTGAACCCTACATGAAATATACTGTGACACCACTTGAGGGTCATAATGATCCTGTTAGCTTTGTAGACTTAATCTTTGGAAACTGTTTCTTGGAAATTGATCACAGATGTTATCAAGCACAACCATCACCCATCCCATCAGATACACAGTTGGAGCTCCTTCTTTGTACTCCAAGTGGTGCTAATGAATCCTGTAAATTAGATGTACATAGTAATAAAAGTATAGGAACCAATTTAGTAGTTGACAATATTTGGACTTTGTATTTTGATGGTCAAAAAACGTAGGATGGCTCTCGAGCTGGTTGCATTCTCATATATCCACATAACAAGAAGTACATCCTATCATTTCGTTTGGAGTTCAAGTGCACAAATAATACTATTGAATACTTAGCACTTGCTCTTGGGTCAAAGAAATCCTTCGACCTAGAGGTAAAACTACTCATGGTAATTGGTGACTCAGAAGTGGTTATTCGCCAGGTATGGAACACTATCCATTTTGTTTCACCAAGTTTAAAAAACTACCAATAGGAGGTATGGAGAATTATTACTTATTTCAAATCTTTAATATCATTTATGTTCCTAGAATTAGATTTGCCACAATTGACACATTAGCTAATGCATCTACTAAAATGTTGCCATTGAGAAATGTTACTTGATGCCATTCGGCCAACACATTTTCATGCATATATTGTGGATGTTTTGAGACTACTCTTTTAATGTTTGCAGTTTATGTTGACTTTCATATGTGCTAAATAAATTGAACTATTTCAGCGACTTTGGTGCTCAACATGTTGGAAATGTGTTATGATTTTAATGATCGTTATCTATGTGAACTATTTTTCTTGATGTTTAACTATTCTTCCTTTTTTATGTGCATGTGTCTCCACTAGATTAACACTATTACTTTTCTTTTAGAGGCTCAATTTTCTTCCTTGAAGTGAAAGAACCTTGATACGTCTACAATTTAACATTCTACAAGGAACAATATCTTTCTCATTCAAAAGAACATGCATGCTACTCTCTCATGCTAATTGCTTAAGCCAAGGAAAATCTCAAAGTTAATGGAAGCTAGGCCATATTTCCGGATAAGATTCATACACCAAAGGGCACGAAGTATAATTGGGACCTTATATTAAGGAGATCCCTTGTATGTTGGAAAGATCCAAAACCATCAACATTCTGGTGCTAGAAGGAGGGAAATTAGTTATTTATGGCTGAAAACTCATTAAATAATTCATCTTCTGGAGAAGGATGTAATATCCTCAGTACCAACAATGGAGATTCATCACCATTTTACCATGTAATATCTTAACCATAGAGATTCATCATCACTTTACGATGTAAATTTTTAACTTGTAAATAACTCTTGTTACAATACCATGGTTTATTAATACCAGATGCTCAGTATGGCATGTGTTAGTATGACATTTTATTTAATTAATTATTTTGAGGTAAATTAATTAAAAAACATAACAAACTTGGAGATAAATCCTAACCCTTTATCTATGAATAGTACTATGAATATTCTGGTATATTCCATGGAGATTAAATATATATCATCCACTAACAATTATTGATAATTAAATTAAAATTGTGGAAAACCTATTTTGAAATAGACATGCCTATTTGTGTAGTTATTAAATAAACCAACATAGATCCATCTCAACTTCAGATCTGCCAAAAGCCGACAGGGATCAAATCTCTCAATATGAAAACCTCTTTTTGAGTGCAAAACATGAGAAAATGTTTTCACCCTAGAGATTTGATTCCTCATGATTCTTGGGAGATACAAAAGTAAGATGGATCTATGTTGGTTCTGTTATCACTCCTCTGGATCTCCAAGGCTGAGGAAGAGTCCAGCTGAGGTAACCACAAACCAATCTTTTTACTTGGTAGCTAGCCCTACCAAGCCGGAGAGGGCTCTCTCCAAAGAATCACAGCCAGGAGGGTTGGATGGATTAGGTTTTTAAGATAGGTGTCAATTTTAGAGGTTGTTTTGTTTTGATTTGATTGGGGTAATCACTGGATGAGTGAATTAGGTTAGAGAGTGAACTAGGTCAAGGCAAAAGAAAATAAGAATTGCAGATATCTGATGGGGCAAGGTAGGCAAGTATTTTAAAACTTTGTAGTATATTGATGGAATGGTTTAGACTAATGAGGTGCTAAAAATAAAATGGAACTCATGAATTCTTTTTAAACTGAAGAAATTAAGCAAATTATGATGATTTTCCCAAAACAAAGCATAGAAGATGAATTCTGCTTATCACCCTTGAAAATCAAACATATTTAGAAGTGAAATGGATCATGGAAAATACAAAACATTCACACACATGTAACTGAAGAAGAAATAATATCAAAATACCATGCCAGAGGAATCCCACCAAAAAAGCTGCAACTCATCCAATATATTCCATGCCAAAGTCTGAAACACTAGTACAACATCCAATGGAGTCCAACCTCTTCCAAGAGTGAAGAAGGGAACGATAAAGACATAAAAAAAAACTCATCCTAACCTCAAGGGTTGAATCCATGAGAAGAGGAGCAATTCCACCAAAATCTAAACCGATAGCTAGAGTGTAGGGTGGTCAAAGTGACTCATCCCTAATTACATTGAAACTGATTCATCTAACTGAATGAAGAATATTAACCTAATGTATTTACCCCTAGGTAATAGTAAAAGGACATAATTACATTTATCATATCAATTACATCAGTGAAAAGTTCATTTCCCATAGGTGAAAATCAAATCTGGAGAAAAACAGTGAAAAATTAGGCCAACAGTTAAGTGTGCCATCTCTGTGTCAAGTGCGTAACGTATGTGGCAAGTGCGCAACGCCATATTCAGGCCCACTTTTTTCTACCTTCACGGTGTCCAAATTGAGCCTAGGATAGCTCATTGGAAAGATTTTCCTGTCTAGTTTCCAAATATACCTTCATTTTCCAAAATGGACCTGATTTGAGCCTCCAAAATTGCATTCTCCCAAGACTTGTCAAGTGCGCAATGCCTGAGCCAAAAATGAGGCAGAAACATGATTTTTTGCTAGTTTTTTGCCCTTTTCACCTACCAACTTGTTGGCCGGATAAATCGATCTTGTGGACAAGTCCGATCTCCCTAGTATCAACAGATGTCTAGCAATAAGCAAGACAAGCAAATCTACCTTTCTCTAAACATATTGTGATTCATTAATAAAACCTGAAGAGGTGTTTAGACCCTACCTTAAGTCCAACGCTAGTTTGTGACAACCATGCTCCAACCGTCTGAAAGAGTTTCCTTTTAAGAACCTGCAATTAAAAATAAGCACACATCAAATAACACCTGCATAGCTAATATAATAAATCATGTTCATCATGGTGATCAAATAATCCATGAAATAAACCATAAAACACAACTTATTGAGAAAAATAAACTTGATTGTATTAACTTTGAAATAGAAGAACTTTACAACCTTTGGTGCCTTGATGTTGTACAAGCTCTTCCCAGGGTCCAAACAGGGATCCCCTCTACATTGACAAGCCTCACTCTCTTCCAAATGAGATAAAAAAGGTATGTAATCTCTCCTCTCAAAAGCTCAATTAGGAAGACTAAAGTTCCAGCAGCATTTCACCTCAAAAATATTCAGCTTTTCAACTCCTCAGTAACCAGCCCAATGCTTCATTTTTAATAGTGCAAAGGAAGGAGGTTACAGGTCCACCTATGAAGGGATGAGTCCCTCCTTCAAAGGGATAAGCTCCTCACATCAAGGGGTTAGCTCCTTAAGGTATGGGATACATGAACCTTTAAGGAGCGAACTTGCCACCTCAAGATTCCCTCTAGAAGCTTCCAGAAATGACTCAAAGTGAGTTTTTAATAATGTATTTGCGCCTTTTTAACTTTTAAAGGGGTCTGCACACATAACACAGAGACAGAGTAGTCAGGTGCGCAGGGGACATGACCATTAGGTGCAGGACCACAAGTAATGCTAAGAGAAAGTGTAGAACTAGAGTTTTAGAGATTTTTAAGGTCTTTCTTTTATTTTCAAGGCTTGATATGAAGAATTGAGGTTTAAGACTTGCAAAGGAGGAAGGTATGAGTGGTGATAGACTCACACAAGTTGCAGAATGTCAAGGTGATAATTTTTATGCAACACAGTTTTGCAAACTAGGGTTGGAAACATGGTTTTATTAGATGTATTGGTCCTTTTTCATCCATTGGTGGCTCCCATTTCTCCAAAAAGTGTCCCAAAAAAGTGAATAGCGCCTAGGGCACTGCGCGTTTGACCATGCAACTGATATTTAAATTTCCTAAAAAACACAGAAAACATATATTTGATAAAATGTGCCAAGAGACTTCAAAATTGGCCAAGGAGTTGATTTTTGGTGTAGCTAGGCTTGGAGTGAAGCCTCTGCAAGTATGTCAAGCTTCTCCTTCTCTTTTTGGTGAGTTAGGGCTTCAATTTTTGCCTTTGCAGCCTTGAGTTTTTCCCTGGCATTCGTTTCTCTGTTAGAATAGTGTTTTGCCATCTTCTTCTAAATTTCATTTTATTGGTTAGCTTTGTCTAGGAGCTTCTCTAAATGCTGATTGACCTTATCAAGACATTTTTACCAGTTCTCATTGATCAAGATGGAAAATTTCTCATTCCATGTGAGCTCATTAGCAAGCTCAACCTACTTTTGTTTCTCTAGTTCTAGAGCTCTTTTCAGCCCTCTAGTTCTAGGTTTTTTTTCTAGGTTCTTTCTCTTCTTCAGGTTCATTATCCCTATCATAGACCTCATATAGCAATTCCTTCACATTCATTTATGCCCTCTTTGCCTTGATGAGCTTAATATCGATGAAATCATGTTTGGCTTGAAGCTTCTTATTCTCCTGTGCATAATATGAGATGATGTATTTTGATCTCTCTAGGTTGATTTGGAGCTCCCTGATGAGTGCATCTTTTTCTTTGATGATAATGCTTGTACTCTCACTATCATCATGATCACCTAGGTCAACAAAGTCAAAATCCTGCTCTATCTCATGGAGGTCCTCCTCCTCATGCTAAATCTTTGTCTCTGTCATCTTTTCCTTGCCCTTCTGTACCTTATTTGTTGATGAAGAAGGCAAGATGCCTCCCACAATTTGTGGGGAAAACACCTGCCTATGGCCTCTTTGAAAAATGTGTGTAAAAGTGCTCAAATCAGCCCCTTTAGGCTTGATGATCTCAACCTGTTCAATCTGCTCTTGCTTTCTAATTTCATCTCTATTAGGTGAATGAATATGATCATGAAATGGTGATGATGGAGGTGATGGTGAGGGTGACCGATTAGATGAGGATGAATGATCTGTGGGCTGAGATGGAGGAATGGAGGTGGGAGGATGAGATGATGAAGGGATACCTTGAACATTCTAAGTAGACGAATCAGTGAATATGGGAATGGCTATGAAGGTACTCCATGCAATGTTGAGCTCTTTGAGATGATAAAGGACTATGATTTTAATGAGGGAATGATGAAAGACACTTTTCATTTGATGTTCATACTCCATTTTCTGGACAATGTAGGCCATCTTATCAATGCTTCGGAACAGATAGTAGGGTATATTGAGCATTTTTACCCTAATGAAATGCATTAAAAGTTGTATGTGATAGGAATAAAGCCTAGAAAATCTACCTTCACATGAAAAGTATTTGATGATAATTTTCATCATGGGATCATATTTGTCTAATTGGTGAGAAAAAGGAAAATAGGCCTTTATTTCATTTTTGTACCTTGGTTTTATGAAAGGTTCATAATAATGTCTCTCCAAGTCACCTTGTTTAAACCATTTCTCCCCAACATCTGGGATTCCGGTGGCAGCTGATATAATGGCAATAGATAAAGTAAAAGTGACACCTACTAAAGTGACTTGGTTGTCTTGGAGTTTGGATATGAAGAGTCTAGTCAACATAGGATGGTGTTGGATTGCCTGAATTTGCTCACAGAAATCATAACAACCTAGATATTTGAAGGATGTCACAGGCATATGAGATGCCAAGAGTTCTCTGAGATCTGTTGGCTCAAATCTGAGTATCCTGCCTCCATTGTGTGTTTTCCTGACCTTTGTTTCTTCTCCCTCTGTTTCTTCTTCCTCACTATATGGTTTATATTCCTCTTATGCCATAGTGTTTTAATACAAAACCCTAGGGAGGTATAAGGTTGTTGGAATGTGGTTTTTTTTTGGGAATAGGGAATGGGGAAGAGAAATGTGAAGGATATGGGTGAAAGGATGTATGCAGTGGAGGAGGATTGTGATAGATTTTTCGGATGGGCAAATTTTTTGCAATGTAGGGGGTTTGGGAGGCTAGATACTTGTAGCACCTAGGACTTAGGGTTTAGGTACAAAGGTTTAGAGAGTATTTGGGATAAAAGGGTTTAGGGATAGGGAATGAAGGTGTAGGGGGGTTAAAATTTAGGAATTGAGAGTGCAAGGGTAGTTTTTAGGGAGATACTCGAGTTTAGATGTGAAAATAGCACCAAATATTCAAAAAACTTTCAAAACACCATGAGAATGATTTCAGGAGGAAGAAACATGTAATATTTAGTGGTTACTTACTTGTGGGAGGTCAAATGCAACTTTGGTTGAGTTGAGGAGGCGATTTTAGTTCTCTTGGACAAACGCGCCGTGCCTCTGGCAAGCGCGCAACGCCTGAAGGGACTGCCTAGTGCCTATGCAAGTGAGGAGCACTGGGAAAGTGCGTAGCGCCTGAAGATAACGCACATCGCTAGATGAGAACACGCATCGCTTGCTCTATTTTGCTGATTTTCGCCCAAAATTGTGAAAAATGGTATCTTGGGGTTTGCTCAAGAAATGATAGGAGGAAAATGGAGTTAAGTTAGATGCTAGGAAGGCCTTTATACTCAAACGAATTTGATATTTCTAATGTTTCATTTCTCCTTTTCGAAATGCTTGCTAATTTCCCTTTACTCTCTGATTTTCTTTTTTGCAAGTTGATGATGTATGGAGTTTTGGCACTCTTCACATTTGAACTTGCTTGGATGAATTTGGCACATAGTTCTTTGAGTTGACAACTTAGGAATAGTAACCTATTACATATAATGAACATAAAATTACGTAAATTAGAAAAAATATTACATCTGTTTTTTGAAATAAAATTACACTCTGAAATAGAACTGATACTTGGAATAAAAATTAGAACTTGGGAAAACATAGTCACATGTTTACCAATCCTTTCTTAAATGACAAAAGGGTATTATTTTTCTCACTCTTAGACTTTTTGGCTGGCTTTATGCAGTGAAATGGAGTATTATTGGACCTTGAAAAAATGAAACCTAGTGACCTAATGGGACCTTGAATGAGCAGACCCCATATGGACTTGACTGACACAAAACATGATGAAATGAGCCTTTATGGTCAATGTATGCTTAGTAAGGCACATGAAGGCAGGCCAACAAATATTGATTTTTGAGAGAGAGTAGAGCTTTTGACATAGGGCTACTATCAATGAGTAAATTTTTAAAGAGGACCTAGGTGGAATGAAAAAAAATTCAGAATGTGACCCTAATATGATATAAATGAGGGGTTTTGACCATTGATGGCAGTATGCAAATATTGAATCTAACAGGTTCTTAATAATATTATTTATATTTATAACAATTTTCAATCTCTATATATAAAAATATTCTTATTGGTCATTTTACTAAAACCTTTTATCTCTCTCTCTCTCTCTCTCTCTCTCTCTAATAATATATATATATATATATATATATATATATATATTTCTACTAATATGATATAGAGAGAGCTAGCTTGATAGCTTAGAAAAATAGTTTATTATAACAATTAAGTTTTTATATGTTTATTAATTAAATTTAAATATTGTAACTAACATTTCAATAATATATGCTATTGATGCTCTTCTTGTTTTGCTATCTCCAGGGTTTCTGCATGATGACCATCATCATAGGGGGTTCAGTCCCCTTGTTTTTTTCTTCTTCAAACTCGCTCCCACCGCCAATTTTTCCCTCTTCCCCCCTTGCAACAAATTTTAACACTTTGGTTAGTTCATGATTGAAAGGGATCAAAGCCCAAACTGGAAAATTCTAGGAAGAGGTTGGAAAATATCCCAAATGTGTAGGTGAATCCAAGCAAATCAAGAGCTACAACTATCAATCTTACCGAAAGGATTCTAGTAGGCTAGTTTATGTGGATCTAGCCTATAACACCCCACTCCACATTTAACTTCTTTTACAAGCTCACTAGGGTAAACATGAGCTGAGAGTTACTATACACGACCCAAAATTAAAGTTACGGTTATGGAAGTGGGGTCCACCATCCTAAAGTTTCTTCAACCTCTAGGAACACTAGATAACCCAGATGTCAAGCAACATCTACTGATCAAATTTTCCTAAACTGTAACTACCTTATTGACTCACTTCACAACCCAAACACATGCATGAAAATATGTGCATGCAACTAGAAGGCTCCAACCACACTCATAAGCCTTCATCAATGTGGCTACAACTGAAATTTCTCAGTTAAGGGACTGCGACTAGAATTCATGTTCCAAATTTTCAGGGCTGGCTACAAACCAACTAGGACCAAAATTGCCCATAACCTTCTAGAACTTTGTCAACAAGGTCTGTGTGTCTATATACGTAATTACAAGTTCTACTCTTGCTCCAAATGTAAACATGTGATGATCATTTATGAAATACTTGGTAAACATAGCACCTACATGTCATGAATGCATATCTGTTCACTGTATGCTTAGTTTCATTAAAAAATCATCAAGACAAATTACTTCCCTTTCTTGCTAGCTACAACAACACATTAGCTTATGCATTCAAATATATAACCAAGAGCATAACAAACCATGGAATGAATCTGTAACTAGAGCACATCATATAATGAGAAATATACCATGCATGTAACCAACATTTAACCAAGATGAAACCATGACAAACAAATCATAAAATTACACATCTAATCATAGCATGTGCTCATTAATCTCAATAAAAGATAACACATAATAACATATGCATAGTGCCAACTAAGTCAAGGACTTCCACGTACCACCCAACCATATATTGGGTTGAACCAAATATTTCTTTCAAATAATCACCCTCGTGCCATATTCCAAGAATGAATGTGGGATCACATGGGATAAACCAAAATAGATCCAACCAGGTCTTCTAGATGATAAACCACCTCAACCCTGAACCACTATGATTTCACCTAAAACAGTGCATAAATCACCAAAACCAAACAAGATTGGATGCCTCATACTTCTTCACCATACTCAAAGGAATTTTCTTGTCTCCACCCACCTGTCAAGAGTTCAAGGAGAAAACCATCTCCATCCTCAACCCTTGGGAATTTTCCTGAGACCACCTCAACTAGGATCCAAAATCTATCGACAATCCTAAGCTTAACCGAATAGGGAACCCACTACATCATGGCTATTCAAGAAATAGAAAAGGAAAGGTTGTACACCATCGTCAATCCAAGAAAATCCCATTTCAATGACAACAAACATAAACAATAAACCAATGCATAGACCATGCATCAAATCCTAACATGTTAAATCATACATGCACACTGTTACATGCAAATCCACAACTATTTTCTACCCTTACTTATTGTTGTCCAAACTTCCTCTTGTGCTCCCTTCCTTTCCTTGCTTGTGTGTTCTCTCTCTCTTGGAGTAAGATTTCTTCATTAGCAAAAACTAAAACTTTCAAAGCTAAACACCGATCAAAAGCTATCAATTGTTTCTGAGATGCATTTTTATCATTGGTGTCTAGTGTCTCTTCCTTTTCCTTTCCTCTTTTTCTTTCATTTTCCTTTATTTTCTCTTTAATTTCCCTTGCATGCATATTCTTGTCTCTTCATCATCCTTTTCTCCTATTTTCCTTTATTTTTTGAATTAATTTCCATTTATTGTCTTCTTCCTTTTGCCAATGCCAAAATTTCCATAACCATTAATTAACCACAAGTGATACCCTCTTTAATACCCCCCCTCCCCCCCGATTCAACTTGGAATATGTGTACCATGACTTTGGTTATTTTTTTTCCTTTTTCATGGAAATATAACCCAAGGCTGTTACATAGCCTTCCCCCACAACCTTGAGATAATGGGTTGATTGATATTGGAAGTGTTAATCAAAGGTTAGATTGAATGTGCATTATGTGGAAAAATATTCTATACTTTCTTCTTTGAATTGAAGGAGGATTAATATTTGATTTTTAGGAGTTGTCTGTATTTTATGGTAACTGAAGGGCCATATTTAGAGAGATGAGCACTAGACTTCAACCCAGGAAATGATGTTCCATCTATAATGCCAGTTTGGATCAAACTATCTCATCTTCCTCTTCACTATTGGGATGAAGTGAGTTTGAGAAATATTGGGAATGCAAAGGGGAAATATATTGATAAGGAAAAGCCCAAAGATTAAATGTATGCCTGTGAAAGAATATGTGTAGAAGTTAACTTAGAAAAATGTATTCTTGAAGTGAGTTGGCTTGGTTAGACAATTGGTATTTCATTTAGCTTATTAACTGTGATAAGGTCCCTTTTAATTGCAATCATTACCATGAATATGGGAATTCTTCTAGAAATTGCCCCCAAAAGGAAGTTTCATCAACACAAAAAGATGATGGTGGCCAAACCTAGAGGAAAAGAAAGGGACAAAACTGCCAAGTTTCTTAGAAAGGACAAGGATTCGAGTCTCATGAATTTCTTATCCCTCTAAGGAAAATATCAGTTGAGTGATTATCTAAGGATAGAGAAGTCACTAAAGAATCCATAATGAAAAATAAATTTTTTCTTTTGGAGAACAAATTAGAAGAGGGTGAAATAAGGGAATATCCTAACAAAAATCAAGAAGATTGGGTACCTATAGAGATAAAAGGAATGCTAACACTAGAGGATGATACTTTGTATAATATAGTGACAGAGGATTGGAGATGCAATGAAGAAGAAGACTTCTCATCCCCAAAAGTAGGGAATATCTCTTAATATCATTTTAACTTTGTTGAAGATTGGTCCAAAACCGAAGAAGAAGGAGAAATAGAAGGCCCAAACACAACCTGGAAAGGTGGAAGGAAATAAAACAGAAAACTTAGATCAACCCATGAAAAAAGAGATAAGGAGAAGGGGTTCTAGACAATAATCAATGTTCCTGCTTACAAGTTCCCAAGGAATCAAAAGAAATCTAATTCAATAGACCCACCCCTAGATGGGGGGTCTAAATCTCAAAATAATTAATGAATATAATCTCATGGAATTATAGGGGGATGGGAAGCAAAAAAAAGAGAAAGATAGATTAGAATCTTAATCAAAATGGAGCAACCCAAAATCCTCCTTCTCTAGGAGACAAATCTATGGGAACAAGAGACTCTCCTAAAAAGAAAAGTAATATGGAGAAATTGTAAAGCATTAGTGGTGAAATCCTAGGGGCATCACGGTGAGTTTTTACGATGTGAGTACCCTCTTTCTTTCAGTTATTGCAAGAAATAAAATCAACCCATTGGATCAATGCAAAGTTTCTTCATATTCCCACTGGAAAATTATGCAACATATTGAATATTTATGTTCCAAATGCATATAATGAAAAAATAGAATGTTGGGATTCATTAGCGAGGTTGAAGGACTCCCTCATCCATTCCAATTTCATCCTGGGTAGAGACTTCAATGTCACTATTCATCAGTGCGAAAAAAGGGAGGAAGTATGGTAAGATATCAAATCCAAGAGAGGATGGAAGACCTAATTTCAGATCTAGATCTTTTAGATACTAAACCAATATTTTCTAAATTTATGTGGAGCAACAAAAGAGAAATCCTATGACATATTCTAGCTTGTATCGATCGATTTTTGGTAGGCAACAATTTCTTGGATCAATGTATTTTTTTCTCACCCTACCATTTATCATTAGGAGGATCATATCACTGCCTCGTCAAGATGGCTTTGAAAAGGCTCAATAACAGAGGTCCTATCCCATTCATATTCAATCCTCTCCTGACCCACGAAAGATAATTTGGTCAATTGGTGAGTAGCGCTTGGTCGAGATGGATTGTTGGCTCACCCATTTATATTTGGGAGAAAAAGTTAAGGGATTAAAGGAAGCAATCAAGAAGTTGGTTTTGGATAGACAAAACCCAAATCATGCACGATTGTTCAAGCCACAAAAATTAGAAAGAACATATCAAATAATGGAAAACCAACTGGTGCTTAAGGAAATGATAGTAAAGGAAATGGAAGTCTTTGACAAAATGCAGAAGAAAATCATGGAAGAAGAGGAAATGTGGAGGCTCAAATATGAAAGTGTATGGCCTAAAGATGGATATAAAAACACTAGATCTTTCCACAAACAAACAAAAATGAGAGAATTTCATAATCAAGTCTCTCAAGTGAAGATAAATGGAGAACCAGTTTCAAATTCTACTAGAATAAGAGAATAAGGTATATTTGAAACCCCATATATGGAGGGGGATCGAGTTTCAACTTCCCGAGAGGAATTTTTTTTATCACATATATTTTCTATTTTGATTTCTGAGGAGAAAAATGAAAAATTGATGGGTCCCCTATCATAAGTGGAAGTTAGAAATGTGGTTTGACCTTTTGACTTGGAAAGAGCTCCATGCCTAGATGGTTTTTCCAAATCCTTTTATAAAAATATTTGGAACCAAATTAAGTTTGATCTATGTAGGATGGTGGATTTTATATGAAATTTGGGGAGAATGAGGAGAGATCTCAATTCTTGCTTCTTAGCTTTGGTAGCCAAAGAAGTAATGTCATCTTCCTTCAATCGTTTTTGACCCATTTCTTTATGTAATTTTTCCTATAAAATAATGTCAAAGATAATAGCACAAAGACTTCAACCTCTCCTCCCCTAGTTGGTATCATAAAATCAAAAGGGTATTCATAAGGCCAAGATAAATAATGGATAACATTGTTTTGGTTCAAGAAGCTATCCACTCTAGCAAGGCTAGAGGGGATAGCTAATACGTTTGACAAAGTAAGACATTCCTATCTTCTCTTGATATTTAAGAAAATAGGATTTTCTCGAGAGTTTATAAATTGGATCAAGGCTTGCATCTCAAGTCCATGTATAAATTCCTTGGTCAATGGATCTCTTGTTGGCTTCTTTAGAGCATCTCGAGGATTGCGGCAGGGATGCCCTCTCTCGCCCATCCTATTTATTTTGATGACATATTCTTTGAGAAGAAAACTAGAGTTTGAAAGATCTAACAACCTCCCAAGGTTAAGGTTTATGGAAGGGATTAGGAGCATAAATCATTCTCAATTCACTGATGATGCTATTATGCTTGGGAGCTATTGAAGGCCCAAAAATCGGGTCTACAATAAGGGGGATAACCATCCGGTTCAGACCTTGAAAGAAACTCCTTTTCCATTTGGAATAGTGGTTCCAACTGGGGGTGATGGGACTAGTTTCCCTATCTGTTTATGATGGTACACTAACGGGATGATGTTTTTCTTTTTGGGTTTATGGGGTAAATGGTTTATTCTAAATTTAATCTATCTCTTATCTAACATATGCAATTTATTCTAATGAAGGAAAATATCTAACTCTAAACTATCCCGGGAGTAACACTTTGTTTATGCGATCTAAAATAATTTCCAACAACAATTGGTAATAAAGATTATTCAATCACTATGAGAAAGGAATCCATTAAAAATGATTGTTTCATATAAGAAATTAGCCAAAACAATTATGATAAACACATCACATAATAAGTTATTCATACACTCAACATAAAAGAATAGTTATCATCATACAAAAGTGCAATAATGACAATTGAACATTCAGGCTTTCATATATCAATAACTCAAAATAATTTATCGCTTGGCACATAAGCAAAAAGTATTAGGAGATAAAAGTACCATTGGTAATAGGTTCTACTCATGAGCTTCAACGATATAGATTTATCTTCAAATAATTCAATCTCAACTAAGAGTACAAAAGTGCATTTCAGTAGCAGACATCAAACTCAGATATAAATAAATCTCGTTCCATTAATTTATCAAAACCTCCTCAGTGGGGGGAAAACTGCACGTTCTGAAGAATTGTTTTTGATAAATTTCTGGACCCCTCTCTAAATGCATGGGAGGGGTTTAAATACTACTCTAATGAAAACTAAAAATAAATATTACAAAAATAGATGAGGGGGCTGAAAAAGAACATCCTCTTTTTAAGAAAAAGAACTAAAATCAAACAAAAACTGTGTCTATGCTAAATCATGTATTTGTTCTTTTAAGTTGAAAATGTCCAGCATGGGCTTCAAGAGTGTCGGTTGGCCGACTTTAGATTTTAATTGTCCTGTGAATACAAAATTGGCAAGTGCTGACGCTATCTTTTCGATGGACGTTATGAGGCATTTCAGAGTTATCCACTTGCTATGTGGTTTTACCAAGAACTGCTAGTAAGTCCCAGTTTAACTTGCTTATCTGTTTAATTGACTTTGCCTTTTCCTCTGCCTTTTGCTTCCACTTACTTTTAAGCTACTACGTCTTTGGGAGAAATCCTGGAGTAGTCTCTGAAATTTAATTTGCTTTATGCAGATTTTCATTGATGCAGTCGATTACATTGTTTGCTGCTGTTGCTGCCTCCTCCATCGCTTGCTCTGCTTCCTTGAGCTATGAATCCCATTTTGCAAGAATTTCTTTGTGGGATTCATCAATCCTAGGCAATTCTTCTCTTTTTCCTTCCTCTAATTTCTGCCAATTCAAAAATTCATAAAATTTCTTAAAAACTGAATCATAATCAAGTCATAAATCTACGACTTGATTTGTAATGTTATCGCTTTTTTCGCAATGGGAATTCCATTGCGAGATCCTTTGGCAAAGCATTTCTTCCTGTTGTAAGAGTTGGTCATTAAGGGCAAGGGCTTCTATGACAAATTCTTCAATTTTAGGGTCATCCTTATGCAGTTCTATTGTGGCTTGTAACTGTTGTTCTTTATCGGCTAGATTGTTTTGATAAACCAACTGCATTTGCTGGAAGTCTTGTTGTAGCTTTGCCAATTGTATTTCTGCTTCTTGGCTGATGTTGGCCTGCTGTTCCAAAAATAGGATCTTATCCTCCTTTTCTTTTAGCAGTGTTTGAAATTCTGATGCTTTATCAATGATTGCAGAAGCATATGCCCCTGCAATCTGAGAGAGCCTAGTTAGGTTTTCCGATGGATCGATAGTTGGGTCTTGCCAAAGGACGTCCAAAGGTTTAGCTTCTGGAGAGACTACAATATCTATTTTTCATTTCTTCCTTTGTCTCCTAACAATAGCCTTATGTTGTGGGCTATAAAATAGATCCAGAGGAGGAATCTCCTCTATTTTCAGTACAATTTCGGACGATGGAGCAACAATAATATGATCTGTGTCTTGAGTATTAATAACCTCTTCTATTATCATCTCTGTGGCTGTCTCCCCTGGGCTTATCAGTGGCCTTGCGCTCTATTCCTCGGTGTTGATTATTTCATTAAAATTCTCCCACTCCTTTTCTAGATCTACTATAATTGGCTTTGTTGGCTTTGCGAGGGGAGCGGGGGTCTCGGCCTATTTTGGGGACAAAACCTGTTGATCAGGCTTCTTTGTGGATTGAGCTATATCTTTAATTGACCCTTCACTTCTGCTATGTTCACTCTTTGACTGCTTATTTGATTTTTCAGCTGATTCCCTTCCAGACTTTGATTTATACTTTTCTTCTCCTGAACTTCCACTTATGCTAATACTGGGAGTGGGCTCCCTTATTGGTTCAATGCGCAATTTGTCCAATGGGACATTTGCCAATGTTTTTTCTCTGTAATGGTTAAACTCTTGAAGTTTTACTTGATCAAATTGAAGTTGTTCCATATGTAGAATCTCTCTGAGAGTGCTCTTTTGCTGAAAGACATTGTCGAAGAGGTCATCTTCTTTAGTAAACACTTTTATTTTGACCTTCATTGTAAAATTCTTTATAACATCAAAGGGATCGTATTGCCTCCCTCGAAACTTTGGTAGCTATAAGAATAGCATATTATCAACCTCTTTAAAAGCATGCACTAAATCAAATAATGCAAAAGCCTCACAGACTATAGGGAACTGAGGCCAAATGGCCTTTTTAGAATTCTTGAGTTCTTTGCTCATTTCCCCAACACCACGCTTTTGCTAAGCTATTTTGCGGGCCATTAGTTTGTTGGGGACATACAGAGGAAGCATGTGAGGCGAAGAAATGCTCCCAAATACCCTGTTGTGTGTGAAAAACTCCTCCCCGAACCACCCTCCCACAGGGAGAATGTCAATTTTAGCTTTTGGGGAGAATCTTGGGGCGTATTTGTTATATAACATTTTATGAATAGGAAGCATCGCTCCATGACAAATCCTGTAGAAATGTGGGATGAAATTGGATTCCCACAGTTATTTGTGATAAACCTGAATAGGTAGAGGGTTCTATACTGTCCATTTTCACCCCATGATGGGAAAATCAGAGATGAAACAAATGGCATCCATGACGTAGGCAGTGAAAACGAATGGAGGGTAAAACCTCTGAGCAAAACTTATTTTAGTTCAATAACTTAAAATAGCAGAAGCTAAATTATCAGATAAAATTTAGGCCCAATCCTTTATGATGGCATTGGTGGCATCATCCAATAAAGGCAACCATTCTGATGAAAACTTATTGATATCTAGCTTCCCAAATAGTCTACACAACATTGCAGTAGCAAAACAATAGGGAGAAGAGAGGGAGCTAGTGGTGTACATACCATTTTTATCCTTTTTAATGGTTCCTCCTTTGCAGACCATCTCTTTGTGCAGTCTACCAAATCCTCGTTCTCTTTGGCGAAAATTTTCACAAACTGTTTGTTATAACTGACCCGGGGTTCTGGCAGGTGATACATATGCCTTAAATTACTTGGGGTAAATGACCCCATGACCTCCTAGTTCCATGTCTTGAATTCCCTGTCGGATATATCAACGTGGTCTATGATCCATTTTACCATATCCGTGTAAGGGAGTATCTTCGGCCTTGTTGCAATACGGTGCAGAAACGAGCATGCAAGCTCTGTTAGTGATGCTTCAGATGAGCCACGTCCATCTGTCGTAACTGTAACCTTCATAACTCTCGGGTTTTCTTCTTCTAATAGTCAGTACATGCCTTCCCAAGTATATATCCCTGCTTCCTTGGTACAAGTGTTGTCTGTAAATAATGGAGTCATCTCTGATTTTTGAGATGCGGGAGC
Organism: Pinus taeda; assembly: GCA_000404065.3. NCBI lineage: Eukaryota > Viridiplantae > Streptophyta > Pinopsida > Pinales > Pinaceae > Pinus > Pinus taeda. Next base: position 81,886 of record APFE031063249.1, read on the forward strand.
TTTGCCTTTCTTTCCCATTACGTTCTGTGTGTTTTTCTGCGTACTACTCTTGAAAATAATAAGTAGAGAACAAAGATACAATAAGGATGATGGTGAATAATGAACAACAATAAGGTGATGGGAAACTTTTAATTTTTAAAATGATATCAAAGATATCACCTTACGTGAGATGGTCCTTTAAACTAGTTCTGATATTTTTTTAATAAATACCAACAATGGACCGTTAAGCTAACATTAATGCTCATAACTCTTGCATCGAATGACAGAAAGTACTATCATTGAACTCTGAGCCCTTAGATTTTTGATAAAGCGATTTTGCTATTTGCTTCGCAATATCGCAAAACCTATTATCTTTAACACCATTTGTTTCATCGTGTGGCTGTGAGATGCGATTTGCGAGAAGCTTTATCGCATTTCGCAATATTTGGGCGTTTTGTATTAAGTGGCGCTGCGGTCAATAGAATCTGCGATATGCAATGAGTTTGTAAGGCTCACAATCTCGCTTTTTCTCATTTTGAAGAGTTTTTTTGTAAATGATGCCCGTCATTACCCTTTTTGCGATGTGATGTTTATCATTAAAAGAACAGGTTTATTAAAGTTTTGTTTAGTACTCAAGACTTACCGCTTACAAGGGTTTTCCTAGCTTTTGTGATTGTATAGCGCTTTTCTTAATGAAGCTTAAAATTTATAATGTTTTTTGTGCACATGAAGCATGAAAAGGTAGGAATTCATATTGTTGGGAGGTTTGCTTTGATATCATGTTTTATAAAAAACAAAAAGGCTATATTAAGTGATAAGTTTTGATTTTTTAGAAGGGTCCACATTTATTAGTGTTATTGCTAAGATTAATAAAAAGGGGGGTTGTTGATGGTCACAACAATTGGCGATTCACTTGAAAGAACCAGTTATCTATGATAGTTTATTGAATTTTCTAAAACTTCTAAAATAGAAATGGTTTTGGAAAATCAAACTTTATTGTAGAAATATAAGGTACACAATGCTATTTGCTAACAACAACATATTGTTCCATCTATCCTAATTCTAATTATCTTCTTCCCAAAGTTAGTCATTGTACTTACATCAGTCATTACTTGGTTTTTAAAGATAAAAACAAAGACATCTATGTAGGTCAGTTTTAGGTGTACTCATTTGTCGTCGGTAGAGCCTCTGCTACCAACAAGCGTTCATAGCCTCGATATGGTTACGTGTTACCCAACAATGATCCAGTATCCTTCTTAAGAAGCATGCAGTTTTCAAAGATAAATCCTCATTTTAAACTTATTGCTTTTTCTTTTCTTTTAATTCTTAAAGAATAATGTCTTGGTTTGGTGGCCAAATTTGACAGTGCCATTCACTTGATTTATAACTTAACTGAACAAGCTGGCTTGTGGTGAGACCCCTTGCCTTTTGATTGAAACAATCTCAAGCCATTACCCTATTTCGGTATGCAATTTGGCAATGTCAGTTAGTTATATTCTTTATGATCATTATAAGCCGACTCTTGATGATACCCCTTATTCTTTAAGTTTATAGTGCATAACTGGATTATTCTTTGAAACTTGCACTTTCCTAAAGTGGGGAGGAAGTCATTGGCTCCTTAAGAATTCTTTTGGATGACAACTGTAGAGTTTTAAAATTAGTTGTTCTTTAGAGAATCTTTGTCTTGTTATTGATGCTTTTCATGACTGATATGAAGCAAACTCCTACTAAAGGTTGTTTTTAATCAAAATTCATAAAGTTGAAACAAAAGAACAAGTAAAACCTCTAGAATTATAGCACTTGACCGTATTTTTCAAAAATAAAGATTAATTTTCCTAACCACTTCCATTTATACAAGCGAAAAAACAAAATTGACAAGAGACACTAATCTTTTTCATGGAAACCAAAAGGTAAACATTTTCAACCCGTTTTATTATAAAAAAGAAAAATAAGCTAGAAATAATAATTTACAAAAATAGAAGAGGTTATCTTCTATGGAAAGTATTTTTTAAGGATCTGCCCATTAACAGGTAAAGACTCTCTTTTCTCTGCTAAGTCTTGTAACATGAAAGTCGATGGACCTATGATTTCAACAATTTGGAATGGTCCAAGCCACATCCATTGGAATTTAGTATGCTTGCCTTTCTCTTCATGAGCTTTATCCCATTTCAATATTAAATCTCCAAGCTGAAAATATTTTCTAGATACCAGGTTTGAATCAAAAGAAGCCTTTACTAATTGTTGATGATGTGCATGGGTAATTCTGTCATGTTCTTGTTGTTCTTCTAGCTTAAGAATCTGCAATTGTCTTAGTTGCAAGGATGAGGAAGGAGTTTATTCGATGAACTGAACTAAGGCTAAAGAAGGAATAGCTAGGTGTGTTGGGAGAACCACTTCTTTCCCATAAACAAAATTAAAAGGAGAAGTGCCAATGGAAGCTTTTTGAGTTATTCGATCTGCCCAAAGAGCATACATCAAAGATTTGTGCCAATTTCTATGATTTTGATCAATAGTCTGTTTAATGATTCTGATCAAGTTTTTATTTGTTGATTCGGCCAACCCATTCCCTTGTGGGTAATAATTTGCAGAATATATTTAAGTTTAAAGCCTCTTTTGAGTGCAAATTCATTCATAGAATTACCAGAAAAATACGATGCATTATCAAACATTAAAGTCGAAGGTAAGCCAAACCCGATGATTATGAATTGATCTATAAAATCGATGATACTGTCAGAGTTGGATGTCTTGAGAGGAACTGCTTGTACCGATTTAGTAAAGTAATCGGTAGCTGTAAGGATGTACTTATGCTATTTGGAAGAGTGAGGAACAATCTCACCTATTATATATACTCCCCATTGCTCAAATGGTTGATCGATGTTGACCGACTGCAATGGAAATAATGGTTTCCTCTGTCTTCCCGTAGCAGTTTGAAAAATCTGACCCCTTCTTACATAGCTGTGTGCGTCCTTAAATAATGTTGGCCAGTAGTACCTTGCGGGCAAGATTTTGTGTGCTGTTGCATCTCCTGCGTAATTCCACCTGCTGGTCCATCATGAAGTTCCTGCAATACTTTTTCAGCTTCAAATTTCTCAAGGCATCTAAGAAGAACAGAATCATAATTCATCTTAAAGAGTACATCATTTACAATTTGATATTGCTTGGATTTTAATCTCAGGGCCCTTTTCTTTGTATGATTCAAATGTGAAGGAACATATCCATTCTTTAAGTAAAACATGATATCAACATATCTGGGTTCATTATCGTTTAGGCTTACCTCATACATTTGTACCTCACTATCTAGGGACTATATCTCTGATATGTGTGATGCTCCAACCAACATCATGCAAAAACCTTGACCTTTTACAATATTTTCTGGCTTGATTTCAACGTCATATTCTTGCAAGGTTGTGACCCAATTCGCTCTCTTTTCACCCACGTCTTTCTGTATGAAAAGATTTCTTACCGCTAGAAATGACACTATTATTTTGTATGGGTCTTGAGAAGAAAGGGTCTAAAGTGTTTGATCGCTTTGAAAACAACATAAGCCTGTTTCTCAACTTCGAAGTAATTTAATTTGGCTCCTTGCAAGTTTGAACTGAAAAAGGCAATTGGGGCTTCTGCTTTATCTTGATTGGCTTGCGTGAGTATTGCAATGTACAATTTTTTAGAGGCAAATGTATACAAAATGAAGGGATCAGAAAAGTTTGGAGTCGCTAGAGATAGGGCATTTATAATTGCTTGTTTAATCAGGTTGAACGCTTCATACTTTTCCTGACCCCATTTGAAGGGAGTTTTTCTTGATCATTGCTTAGAGAGGTGACACAATTCTTGAGAAGTCAGGGACAAATCTTTTAACGAAATTGATTTGACCAAGGAAGGATTGCATTGCTTTTTTGTTATGGGGTAAGGATATCTCAGAAATCTCCTTAATTCTATCTGGATCAATATGGATTCCAAATTTAGACACTATGAATCCGAGAAGCTTTCCTTCACTTAATGCAAAAAAGGACTTTTTTGGATTAAGTGAGATCCCATACTTTTGATAGCGTTGAAAGATCTGCTTTAAATCTATGAGGAGATTACTACATTTTTTAGAATACACTGTTATGTCATCTAAGTAAATCACCACTAACTTATTCATTAATCCTTTAAATGTAATATCCATGGCCCTTTGAAATGTGGCACCAACATTAATCAGTCCAAATGGCATATTTTGATATGCACATGTGCCCCATTTGGTTCTGAATGTCGTCTTCAATTGATCATCTAGATGGACTAAAATTTGGTTATACCTCGAGAAGCCATCTAAAAAGGACATCAATTCAGACCCTGCAACTGCTTGTAATATCTGTTCCATAGGGGGTAGCGGAAAATTATCCTTTTGGAAGGATTTATTGAGATTTCGAAAGTCAATACAAATCTGGATGTCTCTGTTCTTCTTTCTGATTAGTACCAGGTTGGAAACCCATCTAGAATGTCGAACAGGAAAAATAATTTTGGCTTTCAATAATTTATTCAGCTCAGACTTAATCTGGCTCTCCAGATTATGATGGATTTTCCTCAACTTCTACTGGACTAGTTTTTTGTCAGTTATCATCGGAATTGTCTGTTGTATGATGGAAGTGTTGTAGGTTTTTAGGTCATCGTAATTCTAGGCACAAACATTATTATACTTCATCAAAAGTCGAATGAAGGCTGATTTTTCCTCGGGAGTTAGACCAAGACCTAAGTTGACATTCTACGGCTTTATGTCAGTTCCTAGATTCACTAATTCATATCTCAGAGTTGAACTTTGAAGTTTTGAATTGGTGGACCTTTTGAATATGTCCTTTAAATCATATAGGTCTTCCAATTTGACTACAGATTTGGGTATAGCATTATTGGTGCTTCCTTGTTGTAACTACTTGTCATGTTGGTCTTCATCAATTATCTTATTATTGTAAGAGCCTTTTGATGTCATAAAACTTACAATATCAGGGTGATCGTTAAAAACTCTCCAGTTGGTAACATTATCCGGGATGGAGGGTCTAAAGATCAATTCGATTGAGAATCTGTCTGGACTATAGTCTTTTGAGGGAATAATCTTGGAAGCTACATTAGGCAAGAGGTTTGCACTAGCATTTTGGAGTCTAGGAATAGATGAAATATTAAATGCTATAAAGTGTGTAGTCAGGTCTTGTACTAATGATTGATAATGCTTTAAGTGACCTGATAGACAACGTATAGTATTTTGTACCTGCTTAATAACAATCTCAGAATCACCAAAGACTTGCAGATACTTGATGTCAAGTCTGATCGCCTTGTATAACCCTTGAACTAGAGCTTCATACTCCGTAGTATTATTTGTGCAATCAAACTCGAGTCTACAAGTTAGCATGGTTTTCCCTTCTTCTAGACTAATTAAATATACAACCTACTCCTGCTCCATCATTAGACTTAGAACCATCGAAAAATAATTTCCAAAACAAAGATTTATTTACAGGCCTATCTACGAAATTAATGCATTTAGAAGTATCCGTTTGAGAAAATTTTTCTATCTGAGATAAAACTGAATTTTCTAAAAAAGGTGAAGTATGAGCATTGAAATTCCCTAAGAATGAATCAACAGAATAGTTTCCAATTATATTATTGTTGTACGCTATAGGTTCATTTTCTCCTTCTAGCTCCGTTACTATGTACTTTTGGTGTCTTTCTCGCTCAACCTTTATCTGATTTTGTTTACCATTGTAAGGGAACCACATGTGTGACTAGTCAGTTGCAAATTAACCGTGAAGCTTTTTTGACCAATCCCTGCTAAGAATTAATCCATAAAACTCAGGAATATCTACAACAAGAATATCAATAACTTGACATACCTTTGGATTCGATGAAAGCCTTATGGTCACTTGATTGAGTTTTCCAATAACTTCAACTTGAGACTAGTCCAACTGCACTATGCGTACTGCAGACTTTTGCAGTTGGACATTTAACTTTGTGCAAACTATCTTAGGAAAAATGTTAGATGAAGCACCAGAGTCTACCAAACAGTTATGTAAATTTTTATTGAAAATTTCAAAGGTAAGGAGGAATGGAGGAGTATGGGATTTTGACCTTCCTCCAATTAAAGCAATGTCATTTGTGTCAACTTTATTTGACATACCAGTTGGAGGTCTCCCCATTTCATGAGTAGCTTGCGAGATTACAGTGGCAGGTAGAGGTGCAACAGGTACTGCATGCAGCTCTTTCAAAAGTAGTTTCTGTTAATGCTTCAATTTACTTAGCTCATGAAAAGTAATGTTGGCCCTAGTCTTCTTCATGTCTTCAACAATATTATACTCCATTCATCGGAAATAATAAGTGTTTTATATGGAGTTGATGAATTAGATTGGATTAGGTTTTTATGAGTTGCCTTTGGTGATGATTTCTTACCTGCAATTTTATATTTGGAAGTTGGGCTTGGGTTTTTCTGTTTAGAACTAGATTGTGGAGGATCGAGTTGATTTCTACTTTTGGTAGTCACTGGTAATGCATCTTGATCTTCGTCATCTAGGAGAATGAAGTCCCACATTCCTTGTAGTTCTACAACTTCATCATCATCAGTGTGTTCCTCATTCAAAACTTCTTCTTCTTCCCCTTCCGATTCTGTGTTTGTTATAGCATTGGGAGGCTTTAGATTAGTTGAAGGATTCTTCCTAAAAGGTTTGAAAGGTTTCTTGGAAGAGGTTTCTGCCACTTGTTTTTTAATACCAACCATTTCGTTGGACATGGTTTTTAAAACTTTCTGTAACCCTTCCAAGTCGAATGGGTCCTTTGATTGTTTTTTCTTAGGGTCATCTCTAAAAGAAACCTTTTTAGAATTTCTTTCATCTACAACATTTTTATTTTCTAAATCTAAGATACGTTTTTCCACCGCTATTGCTTCTTTCATATTTTCAGCCAATGTTGGCTTGGCAACCCTATCTACAAAGATTGCTATGTCTGAAGGTAACGTAGATATGTACCATTCACTTCTAACTTCTTTGCTAGGCTTGGATGCGGTAGGGATCTTATTTAAGAGTTTATTAAATCATGAGTTGAAATCTTTGATAGGTTCTCTTGATTCAGTTTTAAGATTTGAGAGGTCATTGATTAATGTCGATGTAGACTTATCATCACCGGATTTTGTCAAGAAATGCTCTTGGAAAATATTCCAACTAGTAATAGATCGTGATGGTAATGAAAAATACCAGGACCCAATCGCTCCTTGTAAGGTATACAGGAAAAGCCTAACAACATCGTCTTCTTTGGTAACTCCATTTAAGTTTATTGACAACATAAAGTTGCTTATGTATTCTTCTACTAGTACGCCTATATTTGGGTTAAACTTTGGCAACCATTTTTTGGGATGAGCCGGCAATTGACTTAAGGGTGCAGGGATTGTGATTGCTCCTGGATTGTTCCATGGTATTAGTGGAGGATTTCTTGCCATTGTTGAGATACTAACGGAGGAAAGCGCAGATGAAGTTACAAGTGGTTGGGAAGACGATGCTGAAGTTCCAGTACCCTGTTGAACAACAATATGGATTTGGGGAGTTGATGGTTGACTTTGCAATGGATTAGATGAAATGGAGATGACGATGAAAGAGTCTCACTATCAGACCCTTCCGGTGTCTTCCTTGCTCTTTTTCTTTTTGGCAAAGGGAATTCTGTTGGTTAAATACCAAGCTTTTCACTTTGTAATCTGGTAAGAGGATGGGAAGGAATGTATTGTGAAGTCACACTGCCTTGAGATAACTCAAACTTCTGTGGTGATATGGAAAATCCTTAAAGTTTATGAATTAAAAACTGAACTTCAGGAGGTTCAAGAGTGGAATTATCTGAGATGTTCAGGTTTTCAGCAATGGTTGTTGTTTTCTCAACATATCACTTGTAACTTGGAGATTTAGAATGCGATGGAGAAGTTGGGGGGAGATGTTTAGGGCAATTTACTCCCAGAATGGGTTATGGATTTAAATTTTCTCGCCATTCATAGTTTAGGCCCTTCTTCTAGTGCTGAATATGTTGAAGGCCCGAAAATTGGGTCTACAACAAGGGGGATAACCACCTGGTTCGGACCTTGAAAGCAACTCCTTTTCTGTTTGGAATAGTGGCTCTGAATGGGGGTGATGGGACTAGTTTCCCAATTTGTTTATGATGGTACACTAACAGGATGATGTTTTTCTTTTTAGGTTTATGGGGTAAATGCTTTATTCTAAATTTAATCTATCTCTTAACTAACATATGCAATTTATTCTAATGAAGGAAAATATCTAACCCTAAACTATCTTGGGAGAAACACTTTGTTTATGCGATCTAAAATAATTTCCAACAACAATTGGTAATAAAGATTATTCAATCATTACGAGAAAGGAATCCATTAAAAATGATTGTTTCGTATAAGAAATTAGCCAAAATAATTATGATAAACACATCGCATAATAAGTTATTCGTACACTCAGCATAAAAGAATAGTTATCACCATACAAAAGTGCAATAATGACAACTGAACATTCAGGCTTTCATATATCAATAACTGAAAGTAATTTATCGCTTGGCATATGAGCAAAAAGTATTAGGAGATAAAAGTACCATTGGTAATAGGTTCTACTCATGAGCTTCAGCGATATAGATTTATCTTCAAATAATTCAATCTCCACTAAGAGTACAAAAGTGCATTTCAGTAGTAGACATCAAACTAAGATATAAATAAATCTTGTTCCATTCATTTATCAAAACCTCCTTAGTGGGGGGCAAACTGAAGATTCTGAAGAATTGTTTTTGATAAATTTCTGGACCCCTCTCTAAATGCATGGGAGGGGTTTAAATACTACTCTAATGAAAACTAAAAATAAATATTACAAAAATAGATGAGGAGGCTCAAAACAACTAGCCTCTTTTTAAGCAAAAAATAACTAAAATCAAACTAAAACTGTGTCTATGCTAAACCATGTATTTGTTCTTTTAAGTTGCAAATGTCCAGCATGGGCTTCAAGAGCATTGGTTGGGCAATCTTAGATTTTAATTGTCCCGTGAATATGAAATTGGCAAGTGTTGGTGCTATCTTGCGGGTGGACGTTATGAGGCATTTCAGAGTCATCCACTGGCTATGTGATTTTACCAGGAACTGCCAATAAGTATCCCAATTTAACATGCTTATCTGTTTAATTGAATTTTCCTTTTCCTCTGCCATTTGCTTCCACCTATTTTAAAGCTGCTGTGCCTTTGCGAGAAATCCTGGAGTAGTATCTGATATTAAATTTGCTTTATGCAGATTTTTGTTGATGCACTCGATTACATTGTTTGTTGTTGTTGCTACCTCCTCCATCGCTTGCTCTGCTTCCATGAGCTATGCATCCCATTTTGCAAATAACATTTCTTTGTGGGATTCATCAATCCTAGGCAATTCTTCTCTTTGTCCTTCTTTGATTTATGCCAGTTCAAAAAGTCAGAAACTTTCTTAAAAACTGAATCATAATCAAGTCGTAGATCTACAACTTGTTTTGTAAGGTTATCGCTTTTCTCGCAATGGGAATTCCATTATGAGATCCTTTGGCAAAGCATTTCTTCCTGTTGTAAGAGTTGGTCATTGAGGGCAAGGTATTCTGTGACAAATTCTTCAATTTTAGGGATGTCTTTACGCAATTCTATTGTGGCCTATAACTGTTGTTCTTTATCGGCTAGATTGTCTTGCTAACCCAACTAAATATGCTGGAAGTCCTGTTGTAGATTTGCTAATTGTATTTCTGCTTCTTGGATGACGCTGGCTTGCTGTAGTTGCTATTCCAAAAATAGGATCTTATTCTCCTTTTCTTTTAGTAGCGTTTGAACTTATGACGCTTTATCAATGGATGCAGAAGCATATGCCCCTGCAATCTAAGAGAGCCTAGTTAGGTTTTCTGATGGAGCGATAGTTGGGTCTTGCCAAAGGACGTCCAAAGGTTCAGCTCCTGGAGAGAGTACAGTATCTATTTTTAATTTCTTCCTTTGTCTCTTGACAACAGCCTTCTGTTGCGGGCTATAAAATACATCCAGAGGAGGAATCTCCTCTATTTTCAGTACAATTTCGGACGACGGAGCAACAAGAATATGCTTTGTGTCTTGAGTATTAATAACCTCTTCTATTATCATCTCTGTGGCTATCTACCTTGGGGTTATTAGTGGCCCTGCACTCTGTTCCTCGGTGTTGATTAGTTCGTTAAAATTCTCCCACTCCTTTTCTAGATCTACTATAATTTTCTTTTTTGGCTTTGCGAGGGGAGCGGGAGTCTCGGCCTATTTCGGGGACAAGACCTGCTGATCAGGCTTCTCTGTGGACTGAGCTATATCTTTGATTGACCCTTCACTTCTGTTGTGTTCACTCTTTGACTGCTTATTGGATTTTTCAGTTGATTCCCTTTCAGACTTTGATTTAGAATTTTCTTCTCCTGAACTTCCACTTATGCTAATACCGGGAGTGGGCTTCCTTATTGGTTCAATGCGCAATTTGTCCAATGGGACATTTTCCAATTTCTGTAATCTGTAATGGTTAAACTCTTGAAGTTTTCCTTGGTCAAACTGAAGTTGTGCCATATGCAGAATCTCTCTGAGAGTGCTCTTCTGCTGAAATGCATCATCGAAGAGGTAATCTTCTTTAGTAAACACTTTTATTTTGACCATCATTGTAAAATTCTTTATAACATCAAAGGGATCGTATTGCCTCCCTTAGAACTTTGGTAGCTATAAACATAGCATATTATCAACCTCTTTAAAAGAATGCCCTAAATCAAATAATGCAAAAGCCCCACAGACTACAGGGAACTGAGGCCAAATGGCCTTCTTAGAATTCTTGAGTTCTCTGCTCATTCCGCCAACACCACAGGTCTGGTAAGCTATTTCTCTGGCCATTAGTTTGTTGGGGACATACAAAGGAAGCACATGAGGTGAAGCAATCCTCCCAAATACCCTAATGTATGTAAAAAACTTCTCCCCGAACCACCTTTCCATAGGGAGAATGTCAATTTCAACTTTTGAGGAGAATCTTGGGGCGTCTTTGTTATATAACATTTTATGAATAGGAAGCATCACTCCATGACAAATCCTGTAGAAATGTGGGATGAAATTGGATTCACATAGTTCTTTGTGATAAACCTGAATAGATAGAGGGTTATGTATTGTCCATTTCCACCCCATGATGGGAAATTCTGAGACGAAACAAATGGCATCCATGACGTAGGCAGCTAAAAATAATGGAGGGTAAAACCTTTGAGCAAAACTTCTTTTAGTTTGATAACTTAAAATAGAAGAAGCTAAATTATCGGATAAAATTTGGGCCCAATCCATTATGATGGCATTGGTGGCCGCATCCAGTAAAGGAAACCATTTTGATGAAAACTTATTTATATCTAGCTTACCAAATAGTCTACACAACATTGCCGCAGCAAAACAATAGGGAGAAGAGAGGGAGCCAGTGGCGTACATAACATTTTTATCCTTTTTGAATGGTTCCTCCTTCGCGGACCAACTCTTTGTGAAGTCTTCTAAATCCTCATTCTCTTTGGTGAAATTTTCCACAAACTGTTTGTTATAATTGGCCTGGGGTTCTGGTAGGTGATACATACACCTTAAATTACTTGGGGTAAATGACCCCATGACCTCCTGGTTCTGTTTCTTGAATTCCCTGTCGGATATATCAGTGTGGTCTATGATCCATTTTACCATATCCATGTAAGGGAGTATCTTCGGCCTTGCTGCAATAGGGTGCAGAAACGAGCATGCAAGCTCTGTTAGTGATGCTTCAGACGAGCCACGTCCATCTGCTATAACTGTAACCTTCATAACTCTCAGGTTTTCTTCTTCTAACAGTTGGTACATGCCTTCCCAAGTGGATATCCCTACTTCCTTGGTACAAGTGGTGTCTGTAAATAACAAAGTCATCTCTGATTTTTCAAATGCGGGAGCTTTGCCTTTCTTTCCCATTACGTTCTGTGTGTTGTTCTGCGTACTGCTCCTGAAAATAATAAGCAGAGAACAAAGATACAATAAGGATGATGGTGAATAATGAACAACAATAAGGTGACGGGAAAGCTTTTAATTTTTAAAATCATATCAAAGATATCACCTTATGTGAGATGGTCCTTTAAACCAGTGCTGATTCGTTTTTAATAAATACCATCAATGAACCATTAAGCTAACATTAATGCTCATAACTCTTGCATCGAACGATGGAAAGTACGATGGAAGATTTGCGATAAAGCGATTTTGCGATTTGCTTCACAATATTGTAAAACCTATTATCTTTAACAACCATTTGTTTGATTGTGCACCTGCGAGATGCAATTTGTGAGAAGCTTTATCGCATTTCGCAATATTTGGCCATTTTGTAGTAAGTGGCGCTACGGTCAATACAATTTGCGATATGCAATGAGTTTGTAAGGCTCGCGATCTCGCATTGTCGCATTCTCGCTTTTTCTCATTTCGAAGAGTTTCTTTGTAAAGGATGCCCGCCATTACCCTTTTCGCGATGCGACGTTTATCATTAAAAGAACGGGTTTATTAAAGTTTTGTTTAGTACTCAAGACTTTCCGCTTACAAGGGTTTTCCTAGCTTTTGTGGTTGTAGAGCAATTTTCATAAAGAGGATTAACATTTATAATGTTTCTTATGCGCATGAAGCATGAAAATGTAGGAATTCATATTGTTGGGAGGTTTGCTTTGATATCATGTTTTATTAAAAACAAAAAGGAAATCTTAAGTGCTAAGTTTTGATTTTTTAGAAGGGTCCCCATTTATTAGTGTTATTGCTAACACTAATAAAAAGGGGGGGTTGTTGATGGTCACAACAGCAACTCATCCTACATAATTGCAAGAATATTTAGATTCGTATTAAATGATTTTATGTGTGTCTCGGGTGGTAATATTAATGAAGGAAACACTCATATTTATCATGGAATATCGCTCAAACATTATAAGGTCGAATATTGAGAATTCTTGGTATATTAGGCAATGAAACGTGGTCAAAATTTAGATATTTGGGGATCCAATTGGCTTGAAGTCTTTTCCCAATCCTTCATGGGGAGTAAGAATAGAAAATTTTAAATCCAAATTTGAGAAATGGGGAGCACAATGGCTAAACCCAACTAGAAGAGTAATCTTGATCAATTCAGTTCTCTCATCTCTCCTACTCTATCAATTATTTATGTTATTGGCCCTAATTTCAATTAGAGTTCAAATGGGTAAGTGACAAAAAAAAATTGTGGAAAGGAGGAAAAACAAATATAAAAAATTCCATTTAATAAACTAGAAAAGTATAATCTAGGAGGTTTGGGGATAAGAGATCCCCTTTTAATGAATACAACAATGGGGCCAAAATGGTTTGATGCTTAATCTCAGGGGAATTATGATTAGTGGAAATAGTTTATTCATGGGAAATAGTTTGTTGGAAAAAGATAATCATGTATCATTCATCCTCCCCCAAATAGAGGAAACTTATAGATATGGATGTTATAAATGGCTTCTATCCCCATAATAAGATAAATGCTAACTTGGATCCCTAGAAACACGAAATGCATTTGCATATGGAATTAAGCAATCATGGGGGGTCATCCTAATGGCTCCAATCCAATATTTTCCCCCATCTAGGAATGAATATATGAACATAAAAAAACAACACACTCGGATATTTCATCCTAAACTAGTGATGGATGATGGAAAGGATGGAATTGGGGTTGTGTCCTGCTTATGATGACTATTGCGTGCCAAACATTGGAAACATTTCTTATGGGTTGTGCTTTGAATTCTTTTATAGATCATGATATTCGTGGCTAGGGAAATATCTCAAATTCAATTTAAAGGGGATATGGATCCTTTTTATTTTCTTGGCATAAACCTTCAACTTGAAAGATACGGGGAAAAATTTGGAATCCGGATGATTTTCCAAATATAGATATATTCTGTTGGACTTTAGCATAAAAAAATTCACATTGTAGAGAATCTATTGAAGTGAGGTATTTATGGTCCCTCTGGGTGTGCCCTTTGTAAGAAAAGTCAAGAATCTACTAAGTATATTTTTCTAGAATGTCTGTTCTCAATTTCAATTTGGGGTCATCTTCTCTCTGAAATTCGATTAAGAATAGTTTGGCCTGGTTGTATTTGAGATTTTTTGGGAAGATAGGACAAATGTTACCAAGGCTGCTTTGCAGGGAAAAAATGCTGAAAAGAATTTACGAGGCACTCCTAAAATGATTTGTTGGGCAATATAGTTGAAAATAGATCAAGTTATATTCCATAATGAAAATGGGAACAATTTCAAAACAACAATAGAAAATATAGGCCTTGTGGGCGAAGCTCTTAGAGCTAAAGAAGTAGAAAAGGAAGATCAATATTTGGATGAGATGGAAGTAGCCTGGATTAACATTTTTAATATTAAACCCTTCCCCAAAGAACAAAGGAACGAAAAGGAGAAATGGAAACAAAGGATTCCCAAAGAATAATTATAGGAATGGATCCTCCACCAAAATAAAACTATTTTATGATTTGATGGCACAACTAAACGAAACCCTGGGGTGCCGAGAGAATGGGGGGGGGGGGGGGTGTCTTTCATAATGAGGAACAATAGGATATAGTTTCACAAGGGAATGGGTTTTGCCTCAAAAAATGTTGCAAAATTCTAGCCGGATACGATATTGAGATATTTTCCTGGAAGAAGACCGGTTCATAGAATCCATCATCAAATATTCCTTAATCATAATCTCTCATTTACTTGATGGTTTTCAACCCTTAGATATGAAGCTATAGTATATTTTTGAGAGGATTTATCAATTATTCCACTCTAACCCAAGGCGACAATATTTTAATGTGTTCAAAATCAATAATTCTAAGGAAGATAAGTTGACTAATTTAGGCTTGTATCTTCTAAAAGGAGAAATAATATGCCAGGGCAAGTCAATTAGAGCATTTAACCTTAAGTTATTTTAAAAATTTCAATAAAAAATATTTACAAAAAAGGGGAGGGGCACCTCCTCATCATATTTGGAGATTTCCTCATGGTAATCACACATCTTCAGTCGTTGTAATTAAAGCCCCTCCTAGGTGAGATCATAGGGCTTCTGTGCATACATGCTAGGGAGTAGTCGAGCGAGGAGCCTGTGTCTAGTCGCTGAATATTTTAACGACTTGTAGTGTGGGTGGGCGTTGGTAGATACTGGGTTTATCATTCCAATTATGGCTTGGTTTGATTGCAAACACAATTTGTGTACTCCTGGGATGTGGGAGCTATGTTTCCCAAATATTCATTAGGGGAGCATCATCATATAAGGGTATGCTCCATTTTTTTCCAAGGTGTCAGATTTCTTTATAGAATATGGATTAGAGGATAGAAGGGTGATATATTGGGACTTTGTTGCACTGTTTTCACTTCCAAGGCTTGTTTAGGTAGGGGTGCATTTTTATATGAGCTATAATTTCTAGTTATTGTTCTAATTGAGTGCTTCCCTTGGGGTTTTTCTTCATAGTTCTAAAAATTGGGCAGAATACCAAAACCTAATGGGATCCATTGTGGCTATTGGGTGCTATTAAGAAAAGGAATATTGACTCATAATAACATTAAGAAGGATTAACTAGTTCATGGCAGTCTTGTGGGTCTTAATTGTCAACACATGGTGGGAATCAATACTCTATGGTTATAAGGAACCATGTAGTTAGGATAACAGATCCCTCTCTAGAAAAGACCTCCTGATAAGCTCTGCTTTGGGAGTTGACTGGGGTCTATGGACTCATTATTTTATGTCATCACCTTTCAAGCATAATTGGTCATTGATGCCATGGTTGTTAACAAACCATTGCACCCCATTTGGGTTCTTGCTACACTATGGTTGGATATTGGGTTTGCTTGCTATTAAGTTTGTTCATTGTGCACATGAATTTCAAAATTCAATGCCCATTTCATTATTTTGGGTTATAATTCCGTTGTTGTTTTGTCTAAATTGGGGATTCAGTGAAAGGGAAAGGGAAACTATCGCTACAATTGAAGTTATTTGCAAATTTCACCGGCTTCATATCTTTGGTCTGTGTTTACATTAAACAGTTGAGAGCCATGAATCCATGGCTCAGGGAGGTAGTAGTAATTAGGAAGATTCCTCTCTCCCCAACATGCACCATGAAATCCCTAGGATCTTAGATAACATGCAGTCCCTTCAGAATCATCTATAAAGGATCAAAGACAAAATGGGTTATATAAGATCTCAAATATAAGAGCTTATGATATGATGGGAGAAAAAAAAAGGGAAGACGACATGACACAAAGGCAATGCAGAAGAGAGGCCATGCAACACTTAAATTTTATTTTCCATGGTATATTGGATTTTGATCGATAATTTTGGTGAATATATAGCTGAAAAAATAAGGCCAATTACTTTATCAACCTAGAAATAGAATGTAATATTGCTAGTGTTAACTAAACATGTATATCAAGACTAGATGATTGTGTTGTAGATATAAAATATTTTGATGGGATGTAACTTATATATATATTATATATATATATATATATATAATTATATATATAATGATTTTTTATTATTTAAAAATTGTTTGTAATTTATTAATAAAACAAAATTAGAGTACAACAAATTGTATTGAATCAATTTATATTTTTTTTTGCTTTTTATTATTATTTTAATTAAGCTGAAATTATGTTTAATTATTGTTATTTTTTTATTTAACACCTCATTTTACGAGTTATGACAACATTTTCCCCACATCGACTCATCTTTGCATAATAATATATATTTAAATTTAATAATAAAAATGAAAAGTTACAAAAATAAATTACAAGGATAAGTTATTAGATATTTGGCTCCTTGAAGTGTAGCTTACTTAGTTAAGCATGTCATGAAGTGTTACATAAATTATGAGGTCCAAGGTTCAATCTAATCCCTCATTATCATGTTTGTGTGCTATTCTAAAAAACAAGATGATTAGAAGACCAACCTAATTATGGATTCCGTTAATAATTAAAAAATATTAATTAATTGCATTATTATATAATTTACTTATATATCATATATACACATGGTCAACATTTTACAAGATAATAAATTAAATTTAATATTTTGAAAAAACAACCTTTTCTTAATTTTTTTTAAATGTGGTTCACGAACTAGGGAGATCAATGATCACTACATCCATGAAATATTTGTACGAGGAAGATCCACCCAAAGGGATTACTTCCTAGTATCTCAACCATAGAGCTTGACCCCGAGGGTGTCGATAAAATTGAACCTGTATCCTCTCACAACAAAGGCGCTTTAATGACAAGGACTCGACCAATTAAGCTAATCCTCAGTGTTGACCCTTTTTCATCAATTGAAAAATTAACTTGGAATAAATAATATATATATTCATTTATAGACTACTTCTCATTGTACGTTTATTTTTTAAATGTCTAGAGGAATCAGTGACTGGGTTAATCTCGTACTTGCATGATAGGGGGTTCATTCTAGCTATTCGCTTGACATGGGGTTGATTCAGACCGCTACAATCGTACTTGGGTGCCACGACGTCGATACCATTGTACTCATATGCCAAAGGGTCGATTCCATCATACTTGCATGCCACGTGATTGTTTTCAACTGCTACCACTATAATCCCTTGGTGAACCACGTTGCCCCCAACACATGGCCACATGTAAGAAACTAAGGATTTGAATATGGGACCTTGTATTCACATTTAATTTACTTTTGCATGTGCTTGCTAAGTGAGCTCCTCAAGAAGACTCCCCATAGAGGCTATTTCTCACTATAGGTTATATGTATAAAAATCATTGTTTTTATTTTTTATTTTTTTGTAAGTTGTCTTTGCATTATAATAGAAAATATTTACATTAGATATTAAAAATTATTCTCTGTCCTAACACCTTGGAAACTAGATTAGAGACAATAAAGCTGAGAGTCAAGGACTATAAAAATTAAAAGAGTGTCCATGATGAATAGACACCAAAACTAGTTGCTGCCCCACTCAGAGGGAAACTAGCAATAAGAGACAAAAATAACAACCTTATTGAAATTCAAGGTCTAAGCTAACAAGAATATTAAACCAAGAACAAAGTTAAAATAAACATAACTATAGCCTTGAGGGCTATCTCGAGATGGAAAAGATGAGATAAAACTGCAAGGAATTAGGGCATCATGATGATAAAGAAGTATCCAGTTTGATAGATTGTTTCTCAACCTTGCATGGTGGAGGAATTGGAGAGCTTGGTGGATAACCCATCTCTAATCTGGCTTGCTAGCCTTCCATGTCAAGCATGAGATCTTAGAGTTCATCTAACATGTGTAAAACATTGGCTTGGGATTGTTGAGTTTTCCAGGATATTGGTGTCTAGGATAGAATCTTAAATCATTGATGCTAGCAAACCAAATATCACATCAAGACTACTCTGCACAACGAAATATAAACATCAGCAAATATACTAGTGCACAAAATATACAAAACTTTTTACAATAACCAAAATTAGGTATATTAATCAAATTGATAATATAATAGTTTAGGGCTCTCGTACCATGGATAATGACCCTCATACATCCAACGATACTGGACAACAACAACAACTAGGGCTTGGTTTCTATCGTGATGACCACCAATCTACCTTAGACACTATACTTTGACTGTTTAGCTGATGTAGAGCTCCTCACAACTGCCTTGGTCGTACCTTGTACACATCTGCTAGGCCCTTTGGCTCTCGATCTGCAACACCTCCCTTTATAATTCCACCAACTCCATCCAACCATTGGATCTTGGCCCCAATATGATCTCTAGATGACCATTCATCCTTCAACGCATCAACACATCCAGACTCCTATTGAGTTGTTCACAACTCTATTTATGAACAACTCTCATCTGCCCACTGCTGCTCCTCATCTACTTAGGGACTTCAACCCACTACAGTATTCCTACATTACTCTAATGAAGACTAACAAAGGGCATAGGGGCTTCCACCTATCACTGCAAGATTTCCTTCTCCCATAATAAACACGGGTTAGGTATACTGTAGATTTCCTTCTCCACAAGGCAAGTCTAGGGATACTCAAACTGCTCTTGGCTGAGTAGAACTATGAGCTCTTTTTCTGCCACATCTAACAATCCCTTAGTCCTTCAAGAGATTTTTTTCTTTGGGCTTGAAGCAAGCCTCTACAATCCTCCCAAGTTGTTCTTTAGGCTGCTCTAACTCTGCCTTATCTAGGCCCACACTTGATCCACTCTCATGCTACCCTCCAACAAACCATTAGCGTCCAATATAATGTTGTAACATCTACTCACTGGTTAGGGCATCCAACATTAGCGTCCAATATAATGTTGTAACATCTACTCACTGGTTAGGGCATCCAACTAATTCATTTACCCTTCCTCTTGGCTACTAACATACTTCACAACATGTCCTCTTCTAGGAAATCATCCTCCTAGCAAATCTCATCAACTCAAGAGGGTGACCAAATTGTCCTACAAAAATCTACTACTCTTACTGACATACATGCAACTATTGATGTGAATGCTCATAGGATGTCCTCAAAATTGTCCAACTGGACCCTCATTCACCCAACATCAGTCAAACATTAGATATATCTCAAACGTACATATGTTATGTCATCAAGGGTCGATGTCTTCTAGTTGCAAATCTAAATTCTGGTTAGGGCTTGTTAGCTCATTGCTACAACTCCTTTTCTCACTTCCATACCTCCTTCAAGGGTTGTGACCTCCCTTCTAGTAATTCTATCCACTCTTCAAGGTTGATCTGGGCTAATTCCAGCCCTCTAAACTACATGTAGACCCACCTGCTTCCACAAGTCAAGGTTAGTGGCCTATGTGGGTTGTTGCTTACCCTTTTGGCGCCTTGTCCAAGCTCTTTTAGGCTTGTGACCTGCCTGAATTAGCCTCCTAGTGCTGCAACCCACATGCAGAAGAGAATTCCCACACAAAACAACCCCAACACACCTTCTAAACTTCCCTCAAGCCTGTGGCTACCTACCTGTAGCTTCTCGACCCTACAAGAGATAAATAAATTCACCCAAAATAATCCCAAGCTCCATGTCTAGTGTCCTTCTCTACTCAACTGCCTCAGAGATGCATTTGCTATGGAATGATGCACATGGGATGTGAAATGACATCACACAATCGCCTTATATTTATACCAAACATAAGGGTTCCATCAAACCATCCAAGTGGGCTTGTCTAGTTGTTATTAGGCCTCTTAAAACTAGGCTGACTTGAACTCTCCTTGTGCAAGGCCACATAATAACTTCAAAAATTAATATCTCCATTTCTACAACTCAGGTTTCGATGATTTTCATTGTCTCCTATTGCTCTCTAAGTCCTCTACAATCGCCATCACTCTCATGTCAAATTATCATCATGGTTTCACACCAACATGCTTGGGTGTAAACCCCATAAGCTTGGGTTCTAAGCCCACAAACATATTTGTGTGCCCATTCCTCCAAAACCCACTAGCCTAATTTGGTGTACCTCCTAAGCTACAAATCTCAACATGGATTGTCTTATATCCACTAAGATTTTCAATAGCATCTTGACATTCTAATTTAAATAAACAATATGCAAATATTGATTTTGATGACTTGTGAATTACCTATAACCAAAACCTTAGGATCAATGGATGCCATGATGTTTGAATCAAAAGTGACTTGTTGTTCATGGTGGATTTTTTCATCCACTAGTTGAATTTCTTGTTGAATGTTTTGGAGCATGTTGGCATGGAAGTTATGAGTTGAGGATTCTACTTGAAGGCCCAATATGGAACCCCCCAAGGCTCCACAAAATCCACTATTGTGCCGATGATGAGCTATTTAACATGTCATGGCTACTAAAGGCAAAAAGACACCACATGGACCAATACTGAGGTGAGAGGGAGTTGCATGAGATAGCCATGAGAGAGGGAAGCAATTACAAATTTCCAATTAGGTTGCAACTGCATCGAACAAGAGACAATGCCCTTCCGTTTTGAAAATACCAACAACACCAGGAGAAAACTTATTGAAAAAGACATGAGACAACCCACCCAAACAACTCGCTGAAAGTCCAAGTGTATGGTCGATGAAGATAAGAGCTAAAAAAAAAGTGACAAAGAAGAACCTCATGGTCGAGCCACCAACATGAGATGGAGATCATATTGGAGAGTTGATAGATGTGAGAGACATGTATATCATACGATTTCCAAAGGGCCTTTTGCTCCCATCTTGGAAAGTAAAGCCCCCTAAATATATATAATAGATCATCGGGAAGAGTAATATTGAAGTTGTATATTTAGTAAGTCTTTTTTCGAAATTTATTAAAATCATGAATATAATGTATGATCCAGCATATGAAAGTGTTATAATAAAATTGTTTCTTAATTAATATATATTTCTAATAATATATAATAATAAAATAAATAAAATAGGGATCTAATTTATAATGAGAGAAAAATATTTTGAAATAATTGATAATAATAAAATAAATAAATAAATTGATGTAAGTGAAATTACACACTAAAAACTCATATCATTTTATGATAGGATAGGACGTGGCATAAAGGTCAACCTATCAATATTATTATGCAATATTTATAAAAAATAATGATAAACTTGAATAAGATTAATATGTTAATTATATTTAATGTTTTCTTTGTATCGAAAGGTTATATATATTTTCTCAAAACACGAATATTTGTAATAAAATAAGTTTAAATTTAAATATATTATAATAATTATATTAAAAATCGATAAATTATTATTTTTTAAATGAAAATATAAAGTGATGGATAAAATTGATTTAACTAAGTATATTTTCATTGTGATAGAGTATTTTGTTTTTTTGGGATTAATATTGTATTTTTTTCAAACTAAGATTTATATGGATATTCTAGTGATGTTAAGTTAAATTTTCACTAGGGAGGCTCATACTATAGTCAAAAGTGCACTCTTAGCAGAGACAAGTGAAACCATGGTTTACAAAAATGATTAGAAAGTATATATACTAAAAAACTGGCCAAATTGGCCTAGAGATAGAGCTACTTGGCTCAAAAACAAAATAGCCATGAGCATATCAAATTAAGTGTAGAATTCAATATCTATAGCACCACCTAAATTGATTCTTTTGTGTTGCCAGGGGTGTTTCCAGCTCATGGAGGAATGTCTAGATGGTTCTCAATGCGACTCATACACTGATCGATGTCCCTCAAATGTCGGTGGAGGTGCTATAGGGAGTGTAGGATGTCAGCCCTATGCTCATAACGATATAGAAATATTATGTATATGAGGAACTTCAAATTCCAATACAAATGAATGGTGTGAACACATTGATTAAACCCGCCATGAGTGTGCCCAACATTGGGCACCCAATAAGCTAGATCCACTAAAACTTATGTGTCTGAATGTTGTTTCCAATGGGACACCCCTTCCCTTTCTAAGCAGGAAAGTTCCTCCTGACTAGTTCCAAGGGTGAGGTCCTGAAACTAGTAGGTGGAATCCTGAAGCACGTGATGCACACGTATATGTCCCCAAGAGGCACTATTTTGATAATAGGCGGTCCCTCAGTGAACGTACACTTGCTGATGAGACATGTCTTCGAACCAAACTTTGATATTGAAAAGGACAAGAGAAAAGGTGATTAGATGGGAATTGATTTCATGGGAGAGATCCATAAAACGAAGGGGAGTGGATACATAAGTAAGAATATAGGGAAGGTCAAAGTGTCATGCTCCCTTCCATCCCCTTGTTCTTCTTGGGCCATGGGAGGAGTTATTTTTGACTAACCCAAACTCCATGGTCTTGTTATGAAGTTAGGGTTACAAAAATCCTCCTTCTCCAAAATTTGTGGAATTAACTTTGGATAACATCAATGCATTCATCTCATAAAGATTTTTATGACCATATAAAATTTACCTTAATTTGACTCCTGATTGAGAGTTATGCCCAATCAAAGTTGAACTAATCACATGGTGCCACACTAGAAATATGCTACCACATGGCACCCATGTGTGGCCCGCGTGGCTATGCCACATCACTCTGAATAGTGTCATGTTACCCATAACATCTACATGGCATCCACACAGCCATAATCATACATCCATGTTGATTTCCACCTTAACTTAGATCGGAGGTCCTACAGGGTTTGAGCCCTTCGTTTTTTGCAATGCTTCTTCATTATATTTGGGTTTGGGAAAAGTATTGTGCGCAAAAAATTTCTAGAGCAACACCCTTCCTGGACTCCCATACCTCCATATACAATCTTCATTTGCAATGTAATCCAGCCTTAGCTCACATCCAAGATGTATTTTATTTTCTCTAGACCCTCGTCACTCGATGTCCCAGATACCATATATATCCTCCCTTTATAGCACCCAAGTGGAACCTACCAAATACAACCCTACATTCTACGAAATCTAGCTCCATTCCAAGCTGGGCTCACACAAATGATTCCACCAAATCAAGCCCACCACTTATGCTCATACAAAATCAAAATTGTGAGGAAAAGTTTGGCTTCATGCCTTTGAACACCAAAGTAGTCCCCACCACAGATATCACCTTTTTTTACTTACTCTCTTCGCGAGATATCTATACCATTCCAAATCTAATGCATTCCCAAACATACATAAGTGCAAACCAACTGAATGCCTGAATTCCTGGATACATACGCTAGGCCTAAAGTGCATCTAGCCCAAATATAAAATCCTACTTATAACTTATCCAACCTCATATACAAGATGATATTAGCAATACTCAGACTTAGAAATTCTAAGAACTTTAAGGATCTTTGCCATGGTTCCCTTGAATCCTGATATTGCTCAGAATATCAAATTCCACAAGATTAAAACTGTCATTCAAACAATAACATTCGAAATATTATGCATAGTGATAATAGAATTAATGGAGTTAAAAACATGCCTACTATCAAGCCGTGAAACAAGTTTAACCATGGATAACACTACTTTGCAAATTCAAATATGGTAGCTTCATATTAAATCACAACATGGATCGCAAGCAATACCATCAGGTCCACTAATATATCATATATTATACCAAACATAACCATTTCTTAGGAGAGAGATTAAAAATATTTAAACAAATAGACAACCATATTATTCACAACTCATTAGGTAATAAAAATCACAATCTATAACAGTTTAGTCAGATACTTCCAATTGTCATACATGCCCATATAAATACATTTTCACCTCAAGAACATATCAACAAGAACATAGGCCTCCAGGCCTCTCATAACCATGAAAACATACACATAAAACATCTAAAACCTCCACCCAACCATAGGACAACTACACTTCCAAGTTTCTTGCTGTTGACCACCCCCAAGCTAGATTCAAAGTCTGAGGAGTTAATTTCTCAAGGGTATTTACACCAATATTTAGTAAAACAAATTGTCAAGAAGAGGAGTCCATTTTTCAGATGGGTTGTCAATTGCCTCACGTAGTAAGCACCATAGTGACCCTCTATCCCAATAAAAATCAATAATAGGGATTCATCCAAGGCTTAATGAAGTACCATTTAGTTCCAAGATAATGAATACAGTATATAAGTGGTTTATCAACTGGGTCTTCTAGGAAAGCACTGTAGGATTCAAGAGCCCACTATCAAGTTGGTTTATCCACTTACTTGAGAAAGCACATAAGTGGTTTATAAGCCCCAAGGTGAGCACTTAGTGGTTTATCAACTCCTTTTCAATAAGAACATGGGTGTCTCAACCTACCAAGTGGTTTATTAGCCTTCCTACAATCACCCCAGCAGTTTATCAACCCCAAGGAAAGCATTCAGTGATTCAATTCTCCACTCAACCTTCATTAGCCAACCAATCACAAGCACACACCACTTGCCTCAAAAGGTCACCAAGAATGTTGTCCCAGTGATAGAGCATTGGCTAGAGAAAGTCATTTCTCCCTTGCAAATCCTCATTCACTACCACTTTTATGCTCTACATCTTTTTGTGTTCACTTCTATGCCTCCCTTTTATGAGCTCTCTCACATTCTCCATTTGCACAACTGAGCACATCATGTGTCTCCTAGCGATCCTTTTCTTCACATCCCTTCTCTTGCATGCTAACCACACCAACATGCTCCATAAGAATAGGGACTATATGGGATCATCCTTTACTTAGGTGGTCCATACACAAATTCAATGCTCTCACTAGTGGGGCCATCAATTCCTCAGGGAGATAGGTGGTAAAATAAATGCAATAGCTTGGATTTATACTCAACATAAGAAAATCCTCCTCCTTAGACCTCTGAATCTGTGTCCACTGCTCCAACCCAGTCATTATTCACATTTCCACAATATTTACATGGATTACAATTCATAGTGACATTTACAAGAGGACTAGAAAAAAGGGCGATCATGGACCCTGCCCCCTTAGAGGGACACTGTCCTTGGTGTTTTATACACATAACATAAAATTCAACAATAAGATTTTAATACACAAAACTCCTTTTACATTCATTTACGCAATAAAAAAAAATGGGTATGATACCCTCACTTGATCAATTATCTCCAAAATGGCTTCATTTGGTCCAAAGTGCTTATGTTGTACCTTGAACTGCTCAATGACTCAATTCCAGAGTGCGATCTTCCTCCGATCCAAAATGCACTATAACTTTGGCTGAATTTCTCCCTCCAATTCCACCTATATCACATACCAATCAACAATATGATTAGCATCATGCACATTCATTCTAAGCAAAGAAATATGGAAAACATCATGTGCTTTCACTGTAGGTGGCAAGGCTAGTCTATAATCCACTAGCTGCACTCTTTCCAAGGTCTAAAATGGTCCACAAAATGTTGGTCCTAACTTAGCACATGACCTAATTCTCGGGGATATTTTCTTTGGTTTGATGCAGATATGAACATGTTCCCCCACTTGGAATTCCTTGTTCACTCTTTGTTGATTCACATAGCACTTTTTCCTATCTTGAGCTACTTTCATTTTCTGCCTGATAGCAACTACTTCCTATTCCACTTCCTTCAACATATCAGATCCAAGAACCATACTGTTCACTAGATCATTCCAACTAATGGGTGTAAATAACATAATATTGGTTGTAAATTTAATTAAATTTAAACATGTAAATATAATTATTTAGTTAATTAATTTAAATTGATTAAGTTAATTACAATTAATTTGT
>APFE031063249.1:108936-144760 GCA_000404065.3 Pinus taeda
TTATATATATATATATATATGAAGTCATCTTGCTTGAGCCACCTCATAGGTTTGATATTATTCAACATTCACACCTCTCGGGATCCCATCCCCAAGATGATGTCACAGTGCGAGGGACTTGAAGGGAATTCACATTAAATGGAGAATAGGGGTGAGGGCTTCCAAAGTTTTAAAGTTGGGTACTCTTCTTCTCCACGGGCCCCCAAGCTGTAGTGGGGTTGTACAATCGAGGAAGCATGCTATCTGATGGAGGTGATCACTCTTTGGCTCAAGAGTCCCCTCTCTAAAGACCTCCACCTCACCAAACTCACTATAGCTCGTAGTCACTCACAATAACATAATATCATCCATCCAACGATGGGGTAAGAAAAGTCCCTTCTCCCATAGCTTGCCCCTTATTTTATAAGAGGCTTCATAAGTGACACTTGGCAATTCATACATAATTAGTTATTTGTTTATTATTAACCTACCCATGTGTCACCCTCTCACCAAGGCTCTTCAAAATTGTTTACTTAGATTTTAATTTAAATATAATATTTTTCCTCACCCAACAAGACTCCCTATTTCTTCTCCTAGTTGTCTCTTGATCCCCCTTCTCTACTCAATTTGTTTTCATTACTAAAGTCAACTGACAAGTCTCAAATTTAGTCCCCTAACTACCTCATAATTTAAATCAATTTTCCTATTAGATGAATATTCTTATGTTGGCTCTTTCTACATGGAGGTTCTTTAAATTTCTCTAATTTAATTTACTATTCTTTATTTTTATTCACTCCCTTATTTTCTTAATGAAGTTTAATTAACTTATGATTAATATTTCTAATTAACTCTATGTCCCTCTTCCCACCTTTACTTATTAAAATACTTATGTACATTATCTACCTAATACTTTCCAACATGGGAAGGGTAGAGTTCTCAAGTTGAACAATGTTTATATTTCTTCCTATTCTTCCTTTATCCCAAGTTTTATGCTTGATTTAATTGCCTTGGTTCTAAAAACTCATTTACCACCTTATGTGAATTAGTAGTATTTTCGTATATTGATTATGTTTAATCATTTTTTCTTGATGCCAAGGATGCCAAGTCAGTCGCACCCTTCAAGAACTTCCCTTCAAATTTCCAAGGGTGCCACGCTAAGCAGTTTCTTCTTGATGCCAAGGGTGCCGAGTCGGTCATGCCCTTCAAGAACTTCCCTTGAAGTTCCAAGGGTTCCATGCCACTTTCCATTCAAGCATATAGTGACTACGGGGGGAAGATTTAGGTGTAACAACATATATTGCTATCCTCTCTTGTGTTTCCATCTATAGTAAGACTAGTGGTGCAGGGGATTGAGGAATCCAACTCAATGCATACCACCCAGTAAAATTCTCATGGGTGGCCCAAATCCATGACAACGTGATCTTCAAGGTGAAAGTATCCCAACATCTTCCAGCCCAAGTCACAACGAGAGTGGTTGAGGGTGAAATCAAGGACACTATCCCACCCATCCCATGAGGTTCCATCTATATGTAGAACCCCATCACCCATGCATGAGTTTTTCAACCAAGAAACTAACCTATGCTTGCAACCACTAACATGCCATTATAATTTACAAAAAAATTCAACTGAACTTTAAAATTTCAAAGACAAAATATTCAATTCCATCAAACTAGATGTCATCAAATCATCACATGTGAGTGCATTTGGTCGTCTCCTTCCATACTCGATAATCATCAGTAATAATGTTTCATAGTGTTATTAATTGACATAATAGCATATGTTAAATCATAAACATGACATAGTCATCCACATCATTGTTCACTACGAACAAGAACTAATGTAAGTAGCCAACATAATGAACACATCCATCACAACTATTATCATCATAAAATCAACTAGGAAACAAACACGTCCATCACAACTATCATCGTCATAACATCAACTAGGAAATAAACACATCCATCGCAACTATTTCCATCATAACATCAACTAGATAACAAACATAACCATCACATCCACTAATAGTAGAGTCAAGTGTCTGGATCCTCAACGTAAGGTCCTCAAAAAATAATGATTAGGCCTTAAGGCTATATCAATGCTAATGTCATATCAGGTTCAGTAAACTAGAGAAAGGAACTACAATAGACTTCGACTGAATTCGTCAGAACAGGTAAGTAAAATTGTGACGCATCTCCTCGACGTCCTCCCAAGTGGATAAACTAGGAGTATAGTTGTCCCAGTGGACCTTAAATTGGTTCACTAATCATTGTCTAATAACAGAGTGTATTGGTCCAGTAAGAAAATTGGCTTAGGCATCATTGTTCCCTTGTCCGAGACCTGCAAATGTCCCCAGTTAATAACATGTGAAGGATCTGAAATATAATAATGTAATACAGACACATGAAACACTTCTTTCATATGTTCTAGTGATGTAGGTAAAGCAAGCCTATATTCCACTGACCCCTTCATTTCTATCATTTCAAAAGGTCCCACAAATCATGGGGATAATTTTTCTCCCTTCCCAAACCTTATGGAGCTCTTTTGGGGTCTTATTCTAAAAAACACCCTATCTCCCACTTCATAACTTCGATCCATCCGGTGAGCATCAACATAAATCTTATATCGATCTTGTGCTTCTTTAAGCCTCCCCTTAATCATGGCCATTTGTTCCTCCATCTCTTATACTTCATCTGGTCCTATTAATACTCAATCCTCTAATCAATCCCAATAGTTAGGCATTCTACAAGGCCTCCCATACAAGAACTCAAATCACTACAACAAATCTTTGTGATTAGCTCCCTTTTTTGCTTCCAAGGATTGTTTTAGTGTATTTTTCTTCAATTTTTTGAAAAAGTCGGCAATATTTGTTGGATGGAACTATATTTGGCATTGTTTGCAATGAAAAAAACATTTAGGTGCTAAATTAGTCACTAATAGCGCCAGAAATAACTCCATATTTATCATTGGATTTAGCTCCCTTTTTAGCACCATAAATAACGCTGAATGTGCCTTAATAGTTAATTAATTGAGGTGTTTGGGGTTAAGTGGATAGGGGTTTTGAGGATTGTGGGATTATGGGATTTGGGGTATAGGGATTAAGGGTTAAGGGATTTGGGTTTAATATTTAAGGGATTATGGGTCAAGAGCTAAGGGATTTGGAACTTACGTGTTAGGTAGTTTAATGGTCAATGTCTTAGGGATTATGGGTTAAGGAAGTAATGTTTAAGTTCTTAGGGAATAAGGGTTTATGGATTAAGGGATTATGTATTAGGGCTTAAGTGTTTAAGGGTCGATGGCTTAGGGGTTAAGAGATTTAAGGATTTTGCATTAAGGGATTAGTGATTAACTAGGGTTGAGGGGTTAAGGGTACTATAGGGATTAGGGCTTAAGGATTTGACGGTTAGTGTATACTTAGGGGTTAAATAATTTAGGGATTTATACAAACTCTCTTGAAATGTCATGGAACATATTACAACATTCCCATCACCAATGTCATCCACCGATGTAGCATGGTGAGCAGTGAATGGGTCTAACATTGAAATTTATTCAAAATATTCTTGTATGTGTCGAAATTCGACATGGTTATACTAGACACATTCCTTGATAGTATGTGAGGGTTTGAAGACTCAAGCCTTGGTTGATGTCCTTGCCTAATATTTGACATCGTCTACGTTTGCATCAATGTTTATCATGCAATCTCATTATCATCATTCACCATTCCCATCTATGGAATCTAAATTGTTGAAATTCTCATGAAATGTC
Source organism: Pinus taeda (assembly GCA_000404065.3). NCBI lineage: Eukaryota > Viridiplantae > Streptophyta > Pinopsida > Pinales > Pinaceae > Pinus > Pinus taeda. The sequence goes on from APFE031063249.1 coordinate 112,678, forward strand.
ATGGAACATCTTCTAATACACCCATCACTAATATCATCCATCGATGTCGCACATTGAGTAGTGAGTGGGGCCAACACCAAAGTTTCTTCAAACTATTCTTGTATGCATCAAAATTTGACATGGTTGGAGTAGACACATGCCTTGACGATATGTGAAGGTTTTAAGACTCAAGGATACGTGACGTCCTCACATAATATTTGAGATCATCCACGTTTGCATGAACGTTCATCATGCATTCTCATTGTCATCATTCCTCATTTTCATCTATGGAATCTTTGTTGAAAATATCTTGAAATGTCATGGAATGTTTCCCACCATGTCCATCACCAATGTCATCCATTGACGCTACGCGATGAGAAGTGAATGGGGCCAAAGTTGAAATCTCTTTAAATTGTTCTTGTATATATGCGTCGAAATTTGACATGGTTAGACTAGCTACATGTCTGGACGATATGCAAGGGTTTCAAGACTCAAGGATTCTTGACATCCCTACATAATATTTGAGATTGTTAATGTTTGCATCAACGTTCATCATGAAGTCTCATTGTTATCATTCCTCATTCCCATCTATGGAATCTTTGTCGAAACTCCCTTGAAATGTCATGGAAGATCTTTCAACATGCCCATCACCATTGTCATCCACCGACGCTGCTCGATGAGCAGAGAATGGGGACAACTTTGAAATTTCTTCAAACTATTATTGTATGTGTCTAAATTTGACATGGTTATACTAAAAACATTCCTTGACATTATGTGAGGGTTTCAAGACTCAAGGATTCCTGACATCCTCGCATAATCTTTGATATCATCAAATTTGCATCAATGTTCATCATGCAGTCTCATTGTCATCATTCCTCATTCCCATCTATGGAATCTTTGTTGAAACTCTCTTGAAATGTCATGGAACGTCTTCCAACAAGCCCATCACCAATTTCATCCATCGATGTCGCTCGGTGAGTAGTGAATGGGGCCAATGTTGAAATTTCTTCAAATTGTTCCTATATGTGTCAAATTTGACATGGTTAGACTAGGTGCATGCATTGATAGTAAGAGATGGTTTTAAGACTCAAGGATTCCTAACAACTCACATAATATTTGAGATCGACAATGTTTGCATCAACATTCATCATGTAATCTCATTGTCATCATTCCTCATTCACATCTATGGAATCTTTCTTGGAACTCTCTTGAAATGTCATGGAACGTCTTCTAAGACGCCTGTTGTAGCTTTAGACGACACCTTCAACACGAGTGCTTAGGGGGACCCAGAAAGCCTTCTAGAGACAACCTATGGGTTGATTGTAGGCTAGTGCCTAGGAAATCTTAAATAGAGGAGTGCATGGAAGATTATATGTGAGGGTTTTTTTGCAGCACTCCAATTGTCATGTAATAAAAAGATGATAAAAGGGGATTTTTTCAATAGGCATTAATTAAGGTAGACTCAAGGCAATACATGGATCTAAATGCGTGGGTATATCGGGGCAACCTCAAAAACAAATGTCTTGCTTTGGTGGCTGACACACAACAATGATACAACATAATACTGAAGTAGTAGTGATGGTGGAGAGGAGGAGAAGAAGGAGGGAAATAGATGCGTAGGGATGTAAACAAACATAATCCTTAGCAACAATGTTCCAGCAAAAATATGTAAGAGGAACGAGGTGAAATGGTAGAAACAATGGTGTGCTAATTTAGGTTTCATGCCTGATATAACATATGTATCATTAGCGCCAAACGACATGAGTAAATATAGGCTCAGACAGGAACTGTAGGTTAATCCAATAACACAAATCAATCTGTAATTACTATAGGTATTGTAGGCTATTGAATAAAACAAGTAAATATGTAATATAACGCAGGTACTATTATCTATTTAGTAGCCTAAATAAATCCACGAATCAGAGAGAAACCAACAGCTTCATTACACTATTTCAGAGAAGGGAAAACACAAATGAAATGAGATTATAGAAGGGAAAACATATTGCATATTGATCATGCTTGGAATCACGAGGATTGTCTCATTAATACTAGGACGGTCCAAATAACTAGTCCATAACATTCAACACAATATCAGTCCAGTCTCCCTATGAGCAAGAAAATAGAACCAAAAGTGGCATCGCAGAATTCTGACCCGTAGGTGCAGAATTATGGAACCTATGTTAAGTCTTTCTTCCCCCTATATATAAGAAGAGGGGGAGATTGGGTTTTAGTTACAAAAAAAATATATCTTCGCTAGAGCTCCAGCTGTCTACTAGACTATCTGTCTCGGCGTGCAAGGTTATGTTGCCCAAAATGATTACAATTAGGATTTGGTCCCTTCTTGGAAATAAACAAAAATCAAGAAAACTAAAAGATGATGGAGGAGGTATCCCTCTACTACTCCTATGAAGGCCCCCCTGATCAAGCCACATTTCTAACATGATGTGCCGGTTAGTTCACCTGTTGCTTTTGAATTAACTACTTGAGTAGCTCATTCTCTGGACTTGGGAGTGGGTCGAATGTGAATGCCTATCGCGGAGTGGAAATGGAGCATGTCACGGTAGTCCTTTGCTACGTGACAAAGTGGAGCACCATGTTGAGGTGCTAAGTCTTCATGAGCCTCCCATACTATCATTTACTCACAACGGTCATGCAATGAAGCCGTCGAATCCATTTTTGTGGCCTATGTAGTCCTTGGTTTCTTGCTGCAGTGGATTCTACAAGATTATCCCATATCAGTGTGCCACTTCCCCATGCCTTCATTCAATACCTCAGCTGTCGAACCATCTTCCCTTTAAAGCTCTGTAAAATGCTATCAGAGCATTACCGCATCGGGACCTTCACTCTAAAAGGCATTGTAGAATGACGGGTTCTGGTGTTCCTTGGCCCCCCTTTGGTTTAGCCCCTTCCTACATTTCTTGTCATACGACCAGGGGCTATGACTAGGTGCTTAGTCCTTTGGCGTTAGGGCCTTTGGACTGCCTTTCGGGGGTCTTTTTCCTTTGTTACGAAGAATATCACATACTAGCTATTTGTAGTGCTTTGTCTACAACATTTCCCTTGACCCTTGCGATCGTCGATCTACGGGATCGGGCCAACCAAAGATATCACAATCGCAACATAAGAGAGGGGAACCTTTTACCTAATTTCATAATGTTGTCCAATTGTCTGGATGTGAACTCCTTAAAATATAGAACACATGAAATATTGCAACCAGGAGGATCCCCCACATATTGCAATACGGGAGAGGGAGACCATTTACCTTCTTTCATAGCGTAGGCCGACAGTCTGGACGTGAAATCCTCGTAAGATGTAACACATAATATATCGCATTTGGGAAGTTCCCACATATCGCAATCGCAAGATGGAAGGGACTTCAGCAGAGGAGAAAATTTGACCTGTGCGATCGCCCATTGCTGATTTGCGCCTTTACTGCATGGCCGTTGGTTCTTTGGACCTTCGTGTGATCATGGGCTAGCCCCCTTATTGGAGCCCTTTTTACCACAAATCATAGTTGCATATCTGTAACTAAAGTTGCGACCTTTTACCTTTGCAAATCATTGATCTGTGGGATTGATGATGTCATTGGTGCCACATGGCATCTCCTAAGTGGTGACACTTGTCACCTGGATATGCCCCCATAAGACCCCTGAAAAAGCCAGATCGACATGCCACGTGGCCTCCATACCACCATGTCATGCTGACGTTAGATGCCATGTCATTTATAAGGACCAGTGGTATTCCGCCACGTGGCCCCCTGGAGGAGAGAGAAAAAGGCATGCCCCTCTGTGTTTTACGTCGATTTCCTTTGTTAAATATTTTCGGCCTTCCTCAGTGATTTAACACTATATGTCCATTTTTTTATGATTCCTGCAATATCAACATTCGACGATGATTTTGGACCTACGTTTGCGTGTATCCATTTATGCCTATGATATTGGCGTTTATCATCATGAACCACCGATAAATCGTAAGCCTGTGCCTGGGACCCCACAGATAACCTATGCTGATGTTGTAATATTGCGGGATTGCGAGATTGCGATATCGCTGGATTGCGGGATTTTGATATGGACGATATGCAGGATGCAGGACTGCAGGATTTCCCAATGCCGATATGCGGGATTCACTATGCCCGGGGCCCTCCAATTTCCGATATGCAATATTTTCTCTGCCTCAAACCCGCCGATATGCAATTTTCAATATCAGTGATGAGCTGATGGAAAATTCTTGTGTCTCTCATTTTTTTTTGTTTAGTAAGCCATGATTTGCGATTGCGATGAGCCTGACCCTTAGTTATTTTCTCCTTGCTTTCTAAGTTTTAAAACGATATCTTTAATCTTCTTTAAATTCTGATCCAGGATTCCATTTTTGGACTTCCATATACCATTGGAAAGCTTATCACGACCATTATGCAATGGAGAGGGACTGATTAAATTCTAAGAGCTTATGTTGCTTACGAAATGGCTTCAAAATTCACTGCTTTTTTGCACCCTGGGCAACTGATAACTTTATGAAGCAGTGAGTGACAACAACACCCATCACTAATGTCATCCACCGACACTACTCGGTGAGCAGTGAATGGGGCTACCATTGAAATTTCTTCAAATTGTTTATGTATGTATTGAAATTTGATATGGTTAGACTAGGTGTATGTATTAACTGAATGAGAGGTTTTTAAGACTCAGGGACATCATTCTCATCATCGTCACCATCGTCATGGTTTTCATTTCCATCATTTTAACATCCAATTTAGCTTTTTAGATTCTAGTTTGGATTCCTATTAGGGATTAAGGGAAAAAGGGTTAATTAGGTACGATATATATGGATAAGAGATTATTATGATTAAGGGTTAAAGGTTATATATTTTAAAAGTATCGGAATAAAATGGGTATGGGTTAAGGTTTTTAGAAGTTATGGTATTTTGTAATTATGATCATTGGTGATTGGGGTTTAAGGGTTATAGGGGTCATAGGTTATACTAGTTGGAAGATATGCACCAAAGTTATATGGATTTAGCGTATAAAAAATATGGGTTATTGGGTCTTATAATAATTGGATGGGGATTAAGGGTGATAGGGGTCTTAAATCTTGGCAACTATATATAATAAGCATTAAATATGACACTCATAAGTGATTGGGAATTATAGGGATTAAGTGTTACAAAGTGGGGGTGAGTAGTTATAGAGTTTATGGGTTACATAAGTTAATGTCAAGGGGGTTTTATGCCTAAACATATTATTGGCTAAATATTATTTTAAAATAAGGGTTAGTAAAGTTGAAGGGTTAATTAGTAGGTATATAGTGGTTAATGTTCATGTGTCCAAAATTGTGAAGGTTGGATAACGCTCACCTTAGGCTATGTGGCATGCCACATACCATACAAAGATATCAATTTCCATAAATATACTAAAAATTGATAACGAGATATTTCTTGACCATCTCGGTAGTAAGAGAAAATTATTTCATACTTATCATTGTATTTAGGAATGCATCTTATGTCCAATGTCAATGTATCTTGATCTAGGGTACCTCAGTCTAAATTTGATTCATATCATCATTAATCAATAAGTGAAACACATTAGGAACATTAGTAATGAAATGTTTAGAATCATGAAGACCATATAACGCTCACATTATGTTAAGCAAAACACCATGTACTAGAAGAGGGTGCGATGTCCTTGACTATAGTAAGAAGTAGGAATGAAACGATTATTCATAAAGAGGGGGGATTATTATTCCTTTTGCATTGGGATTTTGACCAAATCCAACTTGATTTATTCAACTTAGCTTGAATTTACGCAAATGAAAAATAAAAAAAACAACATTTCATAACATGGACTATTTTCTACTTGGGGAGGGGCTTTCGATATGCACCTTATCGTGATCATAGTGCGTATTAAGCACTTCTCAAATTATATTGTAGTGATATATATGATATGTGAGAAGTATCCATTTGTCACCAAATTTAGTACAACAACAACATAAGTTAAGTCTTCACTAGATTAATGAATCTTGACGAGTAGATATTCCATTTCGCACTTTTGACAAATTGACATTTCTTCAATTGTGCCTCCTCAACTCCAAATTTTCTAGCCTAGGTAATAAAGTCTCATCATTGAACACCTCAATGAATAGACAATAGGAAGTTTCCATCATCATAAACCTCATATTAACCGTGAACAAGACTCCACAAGATGCACAACCAAGTCTTGTCATGATAAAGGCACCAAAATAACAAATTTTTCCCCACTAATAGGTTGTGCTTAGGGCTAGTGCATTCTCATATTGGATGGAAAAGTAATCTACCCAGACGTGGAATGTTTTCACTAAGATTTTGTAAGATTCAATCAAGCCTCAACACCCCTTGAGATTGTAACTCCCATAATTGGATCCCACATTGACTTTCCCATGAGATTTGAACAAAAGGCTTGATAAAAAGTAAACTCCACACAAAGAACCTTATTTACAAATTAATAAATCACATTTAAAAAAATGAAATTTTTAAAAAAGATGAAATAGTAAAATTTTGAAAGAACACAACATATTATATGTGATAGGTTTTTCAATATATATCAATATATATATATATATATATAAATTTCCCAAATATTCATCCCTGACCATTGTAAAAGCTTGAGAAAGTTCATTTCTAGGGAGCAAGAGTTCGAGTATTTGACATCAATCTGGTTAAATTCAAATTACCTTTCAATCAAAGTTGAATTTGTGCATTGAGTTTTTCCCATTCATTATTTCAATGGACGATGTCCTAAATGTTTTCACCACCTTTGTATTGTGCTTGGAAGCCCCCTTTGTTTTTGGTGTTGCTAGCTATTTGGTGGAGCCCCTCAATGCAACAGTTGCAAAAATGGGTTTCTTTAATGGAAAATTTACCAGCGGAGAGGATTTGTGCATCTTGGCTCTATGTTTTCTGCTAGGGTTTTGAATGGCGGCGGGGAAGGATTTCATAATTGGAGGCAAGAGCGGCTGGAGAATACCCACTAGCTATGAACATGAGAGTTTCAATCAGTGGGTCAAGAGCCAAAAAAAAATGTCTCATCATATGGAGACTCAACGGATTCAATTGAAACCCCAAATCAACATATTTAATCCAACCCTTGGGCCAAATTCATCATCCAGTCTCTACTTTTACCATACTAGTTGACCTTCTAAGCTATATTTTTCCTCTTTGCTCTAGTTGGGGTTTTTAGTCATGGCGAGTAGGAGAGACACGATACTTGCATTCTTAGCTGACAGTAAAGGCAAATATGCTCCCTAGTTTCTTCTATTGCATATTTTGTAACAGAATTTTATGTAAGCGATCATCACCCCCTCATTTGTTTTGGAGTGAAGTTGGGTTTTATATGAAATTGGGTAAGATGATGCTTGGAACTTGTCATGTATGAAGGTTTGAGATAGAAGTATTTGTGCATTCAATGATTTACTCCAACAGGAATGGGGAAATTTTCCATTTTGTTCCTAATTTTTATTTCTTATGGTATTATTCAAAAGGATTTTGTACAATGTATTTTCAAGATAATCAACCCCATTCTAATGGAGTCAATATTGCCACCATGACACTCTCATTTATTATCTTACCTTTTTTGTATGTACCCGAGTTAGTTGAATGATTTATCTGTCTATGATCAAGGCTTCACATTGCATATCTGTATTTGTTTCAAACCTTGGAAGGTGTAGAGCCTTTGTCTGTGAGAGAGGGAAGGTTTTTGAGTTCACGAACTTGATTTTCCTCTATCATCAAAATGACATATAATCTCCTAACAGCCAAACTGGGTGTGACATTAATAGGATACTTTATCCTTTTAATAAAGTACTTACATCATATGAATGATGTGCGCGATGATTTTTTTTACAATTGTTCTAATATATGTCATAATGATATAATATCTTGCATTAAATCCTTCAATAACACCATCTGTGGATTTTCACATTGTGGAAACCAACAAGAGTATTAAGTTTCAATTATCATTATCATTAACAAGATTGTATTTTCTTCTTTGCTTCCTATTTTTCTAATTTTTCTACCCTTGAATTTTGGATATGATCTATTGTTGATATGAAGTTGATTTGGTTCCAAAGAATATGTCAACTTCCCTTCAAGTGTTGCCTTAAAATATGATAAATATTGTAAAATATAAAAAATTAGATATGGAAAATTCTTGAAAAATAGGCTTTAAATAGCCATTCGAATCTTCCAAACCATGACACCTGTTGAAAAAATGAAAGAGGTTTTTTGTAAATAAGCCCGTTCCCAACAAAAGCCTCTTTCATATTTGAAAATTTTATTTTCATCTTCTTGAAAAACACACTCAAAGCTAATCAATAAAACAAGAAATCATTTAATATTTAAATCTGGGAAAATGGGTTGCAAATATTCCTTCATATCTACCAAATCGTGATATCTGTATAAAAGCTAAGAGATATTTTTTTTAAAGAGTCTGTTCCCAACAAAAACCTCTAAAAAATAAATAAATACATTTCCAGTTGTTTGAAAACTTCGCTTGAAGGCAATAACTAAAATATGGAAAAAACAAAGTGTTATAGAAAATATGACTGTCAAAAAAATATAGATCATTGCTTGGATCATCTTTCCTTAAAAGGTATTATAAGAAATGATGAAAATTATATGGATTGAAAGTAACTCTTTACTCTTCATGTTATTTTGGCATCCCTCCTATACCAGGTGATTTATATATTCAAATTTCATCACACAACTTTTCTTACCTGAATCTATGCAACTCATATTGAGCCACTATCACAACCAAGTGTTGAAAGCCATTAGTAAACTCACTCAACATCACCTTGCATGTAGGTGTATGATGTCCATGTGTGAAATTTAATTTGTAGTTTATGCTTGAATCTGGCTATTGTTGCTTCTGGAAGTTTGCAACTATGAGCAGGATGAGTAGTGCCATTTATATCATCTCCACTTGTCTAGATGTAATATTCATGTTCTAGAGTTCAAAGATGCTTTATTTTGAGCATACCCACCATGGAATTCTATAAGGAAACATGAAATTCATATTTTACATCAAATACTTCTCATGCATTTTCCAAACTTTTAGAGTTTACATACATGTCAACAATTGCATTTGCAACAAGGTTATATGAATCAAGCCCACTTTGGATAACAAACGAATGGACCTACATTTCAATTTCTAGGTTGGGGCATGCTTTAAGAACACTAGAAAAAATGAATGTATCTAGCCTCATGATTGCAAATTGCATTTGTAAAAACAACATCAAGGATTCCTTACAATATCCATTCTATGCAAATCCTGAAATGCTAGCAGTCCATGAAATATATTCCCTTTAGAAATTGTTCCAAAATTGTATGTGCATTTCACATTTAAGAACACTTTGAATGCACCCTTATAAAAAAATTATTCACAAATACATCATATTCAAACCCAATTGATTTTTGTGTGGCATGTATATCTTTTCCTTTGCTACAAGGCTTCTAGGTGAGCACATGCTGGAAGGACACTTGCAACTGTTACCACATTTAACTTTGTACTAGGAAATTCCATTAGAGAAAATAGTTCCAATGCCTTACTAACACATCCATTCTAAGCATAGCCTTATTATGTGACAATGGATTCTCTTTCCATCCTATAAAGATGGTGGCTGACTGCATGCCCTTAAGATGAAAGGAAATGTACAATTGTTAATATGCCTACATGCCAGTTTCATTTGGTTATGGAGTGATAGTAACTCATCTTACAACCCACTCATGGTACTCGTTCTAATCATTGTATTCCATAGCAATATGTCTCATTCTAGTGTCTTGTCAAACAATTGGTCTGTAGAAGGAGAAATTCTCACACTTGGCATACATACTCATAGTTTGGTATGCATAAAATGTTATTTATTGGAATTTGGGAATTTGGGTATGAAGTTGTTTCTAAACTTACAATGATTGCAAATTTGGGAGAACTTCAAAGATTTTTAATTGTTGCATGCACCATTGTTATTTATTCACATATTGAGGGCATGGCCATTTGAATTTGTGTGTTTGCTTGCTTACCAAATTAAAGATGATTGCTTACACCAATTACATTGATGAGATAACCGTTAGATGCACCATGTGAGATATATTACAAACACCATGTTAAGCACTTCACTCTCCATCTAAAAAATAACTGTAGGGGCTTGGCCTTGACCCACTTATAGGTACATTGAAAAAGGTATTGATAGACCTTTGCACCTTTCCCTTATCAATCTTTAATAATAACAATGGTAAATATAATGTTCTGATTCAACCTTGACAATTTAGTTTTGTTATTTATTGTTAATCGATGGATTATATAAGCCCAAATTTGACTTCGAATATCTACTTTGAAACCATCTCTCATTTATAATTTTTGAACTAAAAATGAACCTTTTGATCTCTGTTAAAGACATACTTTGCTTCCCATGAGAATATTGTTTGAAGAATGCTTTAAAAAATACTTACCTTAGATTTATGACGGTGGCATAATTCACTTTTAGCTATGGAATCTACCTAACCTGTGGATACTAGATTTTTTTTTGGGTGTGGCTTGTATCGTTGCCTCTACTAGATATCTACTTAATTTTTTTGTGATAGACCATGGTGCATAGGATATTCCTTGCAGATTTGAACACACTCTTGGTCGCTTTGGTAGAAATTTGGACATGGCTTTTCATCACCAAAGTAATCGCACCCTCATCACTCTACACTATGGATTCATATTACAATAAGACATGATTTCCATTCCAACAATGAAATGGCCTCAAAGTCAAACATGTTGCATACCTGGCATTGCAAACCATGTTTCAAATATATACTTGTGAATCATGCATTGATTCATACAATTATGTGGGTATACATATGAACATATCTGCGCTCATATCCATATTCAATTTGCACTCTTAATAGTAGGAAAAATATGCATGTCATTCTCGATTCTGGGATAACAAATCCATGGTCGTGGATGAATGCTCGTTGCATCGCAGAGGAGTGGCATTTTGTTGCACAAATTTCTTTGATACTTGGGAGACCACTATCAAATCAACACAACAAGATATCTGTGACTCATGTGCAATAGTGCAATAGAGTGTCAGGGAGGAGTAATTAAGAGGAGTAAAGGGCACATGCATGCACTAATCTTAGTTTGTTTCTAGTTTTTCCACCTTCAAATTTCTATTGTTTCAAACTTAGGAAACTGCAGTTTAGCTTAGTTCCTGTTTCAGATCACTTGAATTTTTGAGTTTCTATTCTATTTTGATTTGTTTTTCTAGTTTTATTTAAGAGAAATAATTCAAATAGATAGGGAACCAATCCCAAAGAAAATATTTAACCATCAAATGCACTTGGTACTGGGAACATGAATGGAAGTGGCCACCAACTATTGCTCAAAATATCAACTAGAAATGATAGTGGTCTATTACTCCAACACCTACGCTTTGCAACTGTTTGCAGAGAGCTGAATTTCAGAAAGTTCCTCAAGTCTAAGCTAAGGGTTGGCTGTGAATTTTCCATGGCCATAATATAAATAAAGGGATATGGCAACAAATAACAACAAGGTGGTGGGATAACATCCATGTGCAACACAATTTCTTTGTGAAAGTCAGTGATCATGTTTTGAATTCATAAGCCTCTAACACCACCTGTATGTTTTCCAGGTTTACATGAACCTATTACTCTTTGAAATTTAGGATATGATTTTAACTCATATATAATGTACTTTAAAAAAGTGTTCTTCAATAACCAATATGATTACTACTGTCATGTTGTTCTTGTTCTTCAAAATCATCAATATGTTGACATTGTTTTTCAGTGTCGAGGGATTCTAGAAGATGAGAAGCATTAAGAGAGATATCCTTCAATTTCTCATGGAAATGAACAAGTCAAAGAAAAATTAGAAGGCAGTTTCTCCATATGTTGGAATTTTTTTGAAAGTTTTAAGGCGCTTCCCTTCATCTACAATTATTGCTTCCCAATTAAGGCATTTCAAGGAGCCTAGATCCATGGTCACAACATCAAAGGTTGATAAGACAATCTACACTATCATATATTCACCAATCCCTAAATGATGGCACACATGCTGAGTATTTTCTCTTGCACATCACAGATTTAATGGATCCATCTTCTTTTCTTGGGTATAGAGCTTGTTATAAGTTATAACAAACTTTGCAGATGGATCTATGCTAGCATGGCCACCTATCCTATGGATATAATCATTGGCACACCTATTGAAGTTTGTTACACATTGGAGGGGGTGATTAGAGAGTTTGGAGGAGGGAGTTCTAGTCACTCGAGTTATTTTAATGTATGATTACAAATTATCGTTTTTACTCATACTATTGTGGAGAGTTCCTCTTGAAGAAGATTCATATTGACCCTTAGACCACTCTTACTTGGTTAAAGAAACAAAAAAAGAGTGCAACCTTCTTAAAATGGATGTATTTCGATTATGGATAGACATGGCATAACTTCCACCTACTTCATGTTTTGTCTACTAGAATTTGATTAGTAAATTAGAAAATGTTTAGGAGTTGGCTAGGAGGAAAAAGTGTATCTAGAGAATAATATTATTATTCTATTATCAGGAGATGGAGCTATAACTCTATTTAAAGGGTATCTCTCTCCATTGTTATTCATGGTTGCAATTGAGGAATTTCCCCTTGAGCTTTGTTGATTATCTAGAATGTAATGCAAGTTAATGCTTTTGGCTCAATAGTGCTGAATACATCTGCTAGAATTTCTTGCAGCAAATGCATTCATGAAGGGATATAATCCAAGTAACCTTGTTTTTAGTTAGAAGAATTTAATTTGGCTTCATTCTCTCTTTGAATCTTTGTGTTTATTGCTATAAAATGTCATTATGCATTTTCTTTCTTAATTATTATTAGCCACAAATTACATGATCTTGTATTAGACACACCTTCATGCATGTTTGAAGAGTTTGCTTCATCCACATTTCTATTTTGGTGGATAATAACTCTCTAAGATAGGACTGCTATATGTTCTTTATTTGGGCTACATGTTTCCTTATCACAATAAGGAAACAACACTTGAATTTTGTATTTCATATGTTGAGGATATGGAGCTAATTTGATGATAAAAAATATGTCAAATTCCCTTTAAGTGTTGCCTTAAAATCTAGGAAAGATTGTAAAAAAAAAAAAAAAAAAAAAAAAAAAAAAAAAACAGGTGAATTCCTAAAAATAGGTTTAAAATATCCATTCGAATATTCCAAATCATGACACCTGTTTAAAAACTGAAAGAGGTTTTTGTAAATAATCATGTTATCAATAAAATCCTCTTTCATATTTGAAAATTTTATTTTCAACTTCTTGAAAATTGTGCTCAAAGTTAATGCCTAAAACATGAAATCATTTAATATTTAAATCTAGAAAAATGGGTTGCAAATATTCCTTCTTATCCCCCAAACCGTGATACTTGTGTAAAAATTGAGATTTTTTTTTTTTTTAAATGAGCCCGTTCCCAACAAAACCCTCTATTGTTTTTCAAAAATTCATTTCCATTTGTTTGGAGACTCCGCTTGAAGACAATAACTAAAACTTGAAAAAAACAGAGTGCTATAGAAAAATTCTGGCAACATTTTTCCTTTGTCACTTCACATTCGTTGTTATGAAACCACATCACAAAAGATAAGAAAATATAGATCAACGACTTGAAAAATAGCCCTTTTGAGGGGTAAACGTCCTTTACATCACATAAATGAACACTTCTTGGATGATACAAATGACAAGACCTCCTTGGTATATATAGGAGTCTAAGGGGTCACTATATCATCAGAGCCTACATAAAATAATAATGTAACAACGCAACAATAAAAATAGTGGGCTTATATGGGGCACACCAATAACCATATGGGGGCTACATGGGCACAAAATAATAATAGTGGGTTACACTAACAATAACAATAAGGGGGTTACACTAATAATAAAAGTAAGGGGGCTAGACCAGTATTATAGGGACCTAACATGCCCCTCTCCTTCAAAAAATTGTTGTCCTCAACATTTGAGTAGCTTGGGATTCTTTTGTATAAATTAACATCCTCCCATGTGGAATATTCAACGAGTAAGTTCTTCCACATAGTGAGATACTCAGTAATTGATCGATTTCATAGTTGTCAGGTTCTTATTTCCATGATTGCTTCGAGCTCCAATATGATTTTTCCTTTTTCGTCAAGTTTGGAAATACTGTTTGAACTAGGAGCTTATCACCAATAACCTTATTTAAGCATGAAACATGGAAAACTAGGTGTACTCGAGAAGATTAAGGCAACTCCAATTTGTATTCCAGAGTAGCAATCTTGTGCAACACTTTGTAAGGACCATAATACTTGGGTGATAATTTATTATCCTTCTTAGTTTTCTTGAGGGAAATTTGTTTGTATGGTTGTAGTCTTAAAAATACCCAATCACCTACATCAAAACTTCTTTCACTATGGGGCTGGTCTTCCTGTTGTTTCATTCGATTTTGCACCAGAGTGAGGTTATCCTTAAAGAGTTGGAGAACTTGTTATTGATTCTCGATCTGATCTTCCAATGCTTGAGCCTTAGAATTTTCTCCTAAATATAATGTGATGGATGGTGGATGATATACATAAAGTTCCATAATCAGGGTCATTTTTTCTGCAGTATGGAAGGAAGTGTTATACCACCATTCAGCCAGAGGTAACCACTTGACCATTGTGTTTTTTATTAGATACAAAGTAAGAAAGATATCTTTCCAAACATTTGTTCATAATCTTCATTTGCCCGTCAAATTGTGAATGATAATATGAGCTTTGAGCCAATTGAGTAACAAGCCAAGAAAATAATTCCATCCAAAAATTTCTAGTGAAAATGGGATATATGTCACTTACAATAATATCTGGGTTTCCATGTAGCTTTTGAATTGTTTCCATAAATGCAGTAGCAATTGTACTGGATTTAAAAGGATGATATAATGCACAAAAATGTGTATACATGGTAAGTCTATTAGTTAACACCATGATGACACTCTTTCCTCTAGACTTGGGTAAACCTATGATGAAATCCATTAAGACCTCCTCCCAACTCTGACTTGGAATGGCTAAAGGTTGTAACAAACCCGGGGTCATAATTGTATCAACTTTATTTTGTTGGAAAACCAAACATTCTGCCACAAAATTTTGAATATCATATTTAAGGCCATCCCAAAAAAACTCCTTCTTGACTTTGTGGTAAGTTTTTAAAAATCCTGAGTGACCTCCTAAGGAGGAGGTGTACAATTAATAAATATTCTTTTGTTTGAGTTGGGAATTATTATAGAGATATAAGCAATCTTTGTACCACAATGAATCATTTTTCCATATAAATGTATCAGATGTACTAGGATCTTGCTACAACTTTTAAATGAGTGTCCACACCTCTTCACCATTCCTCCATTCATCCCTTGCTTCAGCTATCCAATTAGGTTGGATAATAGAAATGGAACAGAGCAATGCTTACACATCCTCATCCTTTCTTAACAGTGCATATGCAACAATATTTTGCTTCCTTTTTTTGTATATGACTTCAAAGTCATAACCCAACATCTTTGTGACCCATTTTTTCTTCTCTTCTGAAGATAATATTTGTTCCGAAAAGTAATAAAGACTATCATGATCTAGTTTTACCTTGAAGTGTCTTCCCATTAG
Source organism: Pinus taeda (assembly GCA_000404065.3). NCBI lineage: Eukaryota > Viridiplantae > Streptophyta > Pinopsida > Pinales > Pinaceae > Pinus > Pinus taeda. The sequence continues at coordinate 128,331 of APFE031063249.1, forward strand.
GTAAGGTCAATTTTTATTTAATTCATGTAGTATTTCCAATATTTCCTTCTCATAAATAGGTTTGTGTAAATACTTTCCCTTGATTTGATGACTTTCAAATGCAATGGGTCTTCCTTCTTGCATTAAAACAACACCAATTCCATTTCCTGAGGCATCACATTCCACAATAAAGGTTTTTGTGAAGTCTGGTGTAGTTAAGACTGGTGCTTGGAACATTGCCTCTTTAAGATGTTCAAAGGACTTAGTTGCTTCTGGAGTCCAATAAAATGCATATTTCTTCAATAATGTTTTTAGAGGTGTCATTATTCTCCCATGATTATTAACAAAATTTTGATAATACCATGTCAACTCGAGAAATTATCGAATATGATTTAGGGTTGTGGGGATTTTCCATTCCTTAATCGCTTTAGTTTTGTTAGGGACTACCTTAAAACCCTCATGAGATACAATATGACCCAAATATTCCACCTCTTGTACTCAAAATAAACTATTGGAAGTTTTTGCATATAATTGTTTCTCCTCCAATAGTTTGAGCACCCTGTCAACATATTGAAAATGATCCTTCCAAGACTTGTTGTAGATTAGTATATCATCAAAAAATACTAACACAAATTTTCTACGAAAGGGTTTGAAAATGGAACTCATCAAACCTTGAAATGTGGAAGGTGCATTAGTAAGGCCAAAAGGCATGACTAAAAATTCATAATGAACTTCATGAGTTCTAAATGTTGTTTTCAGAATGTCTTCATGCTTCATTCTAATTTGAGGATATCCTGAACGAGGATCCAAATTGGAGAAGTAAATTTCTCCATGTAATTCATTGAGCAATTCATCAATGGTTGGAATGGGAATTTTATCTATAATAGTGAGCTTGTTGATCTCCCTATAATCTGGACACATACGCCATGATCCATCATTCTTGTGCACCAATACTACTAGAGTAGAGAAAGAAATTTGACTAGATTGAATTATACCCGCCTCTAGCATTTCTACAACCATATGTTCAATTTCACTCTTTTTGGCATATGGATATTTGTAAGGTCGGATGTTTGGAGGAAAACTTCCTGGAATCAAGTGAATAGCATGATCATAGTCATGAATAGGCGGGAGGCCTTTGGGAGTCTCAAATACCTTGGAATGATTGTCCAAGATTTTTTTGGAGATCTAGAGAAATAGATGATTTCGATGTTTGAACCTTTTGTGAGCATAATTCTGCAATTACGCCCATTTTTCTTTATTCAAAGCTTCGTCATGCCATTAGAGTTGATTATCTTCCATGGTTTTCCTACGATACTCCTTAATTCAATTTCATTTCCTTCCCAAAAAAATTCAAGAAGAGTTCTTGAAAATTAAAAGCTATCGTCCCCAAAGATTGTAACCATTGGACTCCTAATACAACATCAACACCACCCATTGGAATGGAAAGCATTGGACTATTCAATAAATATTCCCCCATGGTTATATTGATATTATGGCACTTTCGAGAGCAATTTATAGTTCCTCCATTGTAACCATCACTTGTCACACTGATGTTGGATATAGAAAGAAATTCAATTCCTTGGCCATCTTTCAAAGAATAAAATTATGGGTACCACCTACATCAATCGAAAATATTACCTTTTTCTTCTTAATATATCCTTCTATATTGAGAGTTTTAGGAGTGTTAATTCCCACCAATGCATTACAAGATATGGTTAGATTCATTTTTTATTTCTTTGGGGTTGGCTCATGGTGTACATCCTCTTATTTTGATGTTTCTTGTTCCTTTTCTTCCTCCTCTTCACAATCTATGTAAAATATTTTATTCTTACCACACTTATGACCTTTAGTGCATTTGCTACAACTATAACAAATCCCTTTTGCTCTCTTTTACTCTAATTGTTGTGGTGTAAACCTTGTAGGTTGTGGAAGGCTAGGAGCAACAATAATTCCATCTTTATAGTTGTGAGTGGTAGAATTCCTTGTTGCCAATTTTTTCTTTCAACTTTTCTTGCCACCCTAAATGTCTTCTTCAATGAATCAGGTTCCCAAAGGCAAACCTCATGTTGGATTTTATCCTTAAAATTCCCTATGAAGACTTCAATCCTATGCTCTCATGAAATATCAGTTACCCTGATATTCAATTTTTGGAAGTCCTCAATGTGCTCCGCCATTAAACCATTTTGTCTGAGATTTATCAATTGGCTAAGAAAGGTGTTTCTTTTTGTATCCTCATAATGTGATATCATTTCCTTCATAAAAATTGACCAAGTGATGAGTGTTTTATGAGAATAAATCCATCGATACCATACAAACTATTTGGGTTCTAAATATAAATATGCAATGCATACCTTTTGTGTGTATTTCACATCATGTAGATCAAAATATTACTCCATTTGTAGTATCAATGTTACCGGATTATTGTCATCAAAATTCCTCATATTGATCTTTAGAATGTGGTTGGTCTTGAATCCAAAGTTAGAGTCTCTAAAATCATGATTATTTGTCCTTTTGTTTTCATCATGAGTTTCATGGAATTCCTTTTCGCCATTAGGAAGCATTTCTTGTAGCAATTTTGTATAACCTTCCTTCAAATCTTCCATGCCTTGATTTAAACCATTTTTCAAACCACCCATCTTAGCTTCCATTTTTTCTTTTAATCCATCCTTCAAACCTTCCATGTATTATTTTAAACCATTTTTCAAACCATCCATCTTAGCTTCCGTTTCATTTTCGGTTACTCTTTGCGAGCGTGAAATTTGTTGCACTTGGTCATGTAATTTTGATATATCATGTTGCATTTCTTCCTCTTCTTCATGTGTCATAGTAGAGATTTCTGGTTGCTTACTATAAGTACCCATTTTTTTTTTTTTTCAAGGCATAATAGAACCAAATAATTATATGTATGCTTTACTATGCCCTTTGAATTACTTCAGATTAATTTTTCAAACAAAAATTATGCAAATTTAAAAAATACACACTTTTTTCTTCTTACTTTTTGGAGCTTGATATTAAAACTATTGTATCTATGAAATTTCGGCCTCCCAAGGTCTACAATTTGGTCCTATGGTAGTACTCTGAGTCTTCGTTCCAATGCCATAAGTCAGACCAAGATTGGATTCTTCAATATAAAGTTATTCGAAATCTCCCACAATGTCAAGATTATGGACTGGTTTAGTAGAGTGAACTTGTACGGGATGCCACGTGTCACTGTTTCAACCTTCGACCATGAAATTATTACAAGCGAAACTAAATTTTGTAAAATTTTAGTCACTTTCTATGGAATTCAAACATGATGCTTGAAATAAATTTATGACAATTTTCCCTAGGTCACCTATTTGGGACTGAATTATGGAGCGTGCAAAAACCATAACTTATTCGGACCATATCTTAGAAAGTATAGCGAACCATGATCTAAAATTTATATCTGAAGTTCACCAAGATTTCAGCTCCACATGGTCGAAATTCCAACTTATGAATCTTTGTAGACAAAAAGTTATAGTGAAAATTCCAATATGATCTGTTTGAAGTAGTGAAACCCTAGAATCCAAAGCTTTGTTATTAAATGTTATGCAATCATATCACAAAACAGAAGAAAAGATAGATCAATGACTTGAAAATTAGCCTCTTTGAGGGGTAAATCTCCTTTACATCACATAAATTAACAATTCTTAAATTATACAAATGACAAGGCCTCCTTGGTATATATAGGAGTCTAAGGGGCCACACTATAATCAGAGCAAATATAACAATAATAATGTAAGTGAAAAATAATAACAATAGTGGGATTCTATGGGGCACAACAATAACAATATAAGGGATACATGGGAACCACAATAACAATAGGTGGCTACACTAACAATAACAATAAGGGAGATATGCTAATAATAACAATAAGGGGGCTACACTAGTTTTATAGGGACCTAAAATTCGTTGGCCACTCCATGGCCATAAATTTCCCTCACACATTCATCATACCCCACTTCAAATTTAGTGTTCAATGCTCTTTGCTAGCAATTTTAATTTGATCGGCTAAAACATTATAACTTATGGCTTTTATTTTGGTAGCACCACCTGTCAAATGACATGTCTCATATGATGTCTATTGATTTGGTAGTGCCTCCCTTATCATATTACATATCATTTGTTTCCTTCTATTTTGGCAGTGCCTTCATCTTACAGTGTTAGAATTGGCACTGCCAAATTAAAATACAACATTCATAAAAATTTGGTAGAACCTAGAATTTAGGACCCCAATTGAGCTGAAATAAAAACTTTGAATGTTATAACATGTACTATCCCATTCTATAGAAACAATGAGGTATTCCTCTTATGTCTTGGAACATTGGCCTTGTTAACTGGTGCCTGCATATTCTTCTCATCATATATATCTTTTTTTCAAAATTTTCTTATGGCCTACTTTCCACAATAAGGATAGTTACAAGTCTTAATGATCACTTGATTCATCAGTCATGATACCATCATGATGCTTAACAATATTTCCTTGGCCTTGAAGTTCCTTGTGAAATCCATTTCTGAACCTTCATACCCACTGCTATTTCAAAACTTCTTTTTCCAATTGTCTTGTTGTTATAGTTTAGTGCTCAAATCATCAAACTTTAGCTCAACATCTATAAAAGTATTATTAAGGGTTTCAATAAAATAATCAAATGAGGTTTTTAAACTCTTGAGAGTGATTACTTCCATCTATTCTTCCATTTTATGTCCTGTGACATTCCACTATTCTCCAAGGACTTTTGTCTTCAACAAATGATGATGTAAAGATGCACTTTCATCCATTCTACTTGAAAACAATACATTTTTAATGGAAAGGGCTCTACATTTCTTTGAAATTTATGTAAATTCTTTAGTTTCTTCCAAATATCTATAGTATCACCTTTGGCCTGCACTTTGGCAAGCATTTCACTTTTTTATTCTACCCATAAAACTTGGTTTGATTATTTTGGATAGTTGTTGGTTGTGTTTTTTTAGCCAACACAGGTTGATCCAAATTCTTGTGCTAAAAAATGGTAAAATTTTGGTTATCCTTTTGTGCTATTTTATAGATATTAGCCATTAGAGCAAAAAAATTGAACCTATATGTTGTTGCAAATAAAATGCGCAACTAAAATAAAGATTTGCAGTAAAGGAAACTGTGTTTTTACCTATAGTTAAATATTGTTTTAGAGAATATATTATCAAGGGTTTGGAATGGAACTTAACTGAAATGTTCGGTAGGAAATTATAAATTATTGGAAAAATAATGGCAAGGACATCATAGATATGTAATAAGTCTTGCTCGAATTGATATGAATATTTGATATCCTTTCTCTGTCTTCGGCGTTGTCAATTGATTTAGCAACGCTTCTAAAAAATTAAGCACTCCTATGCTAGCAATTGATTTGGTAATTCTTTCTCAAACCACTACTTCCATTGTGTTGTCAAAATATTTGGTAGTGCTTCTTTTAAATTCAGTATGCTCTTACACTTCACAAGGAATTGACAAGACCTTTTACAGACTTCTGAGCTCTTTCACTGCAAGAAAATTTGGAAACACTTTCTTAAAATTTCTACCCTTATAAAATTGATTCTCAACCTTTGTTCCATGCGTTATCACTCCGTAATTTTTGAGGTTGCAGAGTAAATTACAGAGGTAACCTTGGAACCACTTTAGAAATTGAGAATATAGCCCTTCCAGTTTCAGAGAGGGATCTCTCTATATGATTTAGCTTTGTTTTACTAATGATATTAGGCTAGTTATCATGTTCAGGTTTGGGTTTTTTGTGTTGTTGGTTTGAGATAGTGCAATTAGGCCATTGGGCAATGGAGTCACAGGTTTGGATTGATCAATTTCATAGTTTACAGGCTAAACCTATAGGGCATGGTAGGAAAGTTCACTGGATCCTTTAAGATATATGGTGTGGAGGAGGGGAAAAAAATTTAGCAATCCAATTAATAAATAGAGAAATTAAGAATTGTGTTTTTAATTTTCAGTATAAAACATAGATATTATTCATAAGTCAGATACAAAGTGTACTTAAAAAAAATGTTTGTACCCTTCTTAGAATAATTTATATTTCAAAAACGTATATGAAAAACAATGAAAACATTTAATAGAGAAAGATGCACTTCACCAATGGAATTGATACAAGAATCCTGCAATGCTTGTGTTGTATTACTAAAATATGATCAATGTTAGCTCTGTGAGCTTCTTTACAACATAATTTCTTTCTTCAAAACTAATCCCAACACTAATACTTCGATGTTTGAAGTATTTATACAAAAGTAATTACAAAATATCTTGATTCAAAAGATCAAGATGGAATCCTATTAATGTCTAAATTGCTTACAAAATTAGAACAAAATAATAGAAATCTTCAAACTGCTGAACATTGGATCTGTTTTTCGGAAAAAAAGTTGGTGATTGGGCTTCAAAATCTGTTGCGTTGTTTTTCCTTGTTGTCCAATTACGAATTACTCCAATAATTCACACTATATCTCCCACCTATCTTCACTTTGGATTGAAAACTTAATCAATTTCCTATAACTTTCATCCACATTTGTGTATTTCTAAAAGATTGGCTTGATAACAAATAGGTGTCTGACCTCATGACTGATAAATAAATCAAATTCTAAGACCTCCATGAATGTCTTCCATGTGATATGCCCTTTGATCCCTGCAAAATTTTATTTGTCTTGGACCCTCCTCATTAATCTGTCCTAGTACTCTATTAGGCTCATGAGATTATTCTCTCCATTAATCAATTTTGGTAGACCTTTTATGTTCAACACCTACAACTTCTTATGGAATCTGTTTATGTTAGTTTCTAAGCTCTGGCATTTTTTATCCAGTTGATTCATAAGAGTCCTTTTAGTCTACATCCTTTTCACCTCTAGGATGCTATATGTTCTATTCCGAATTCCCAACTCCTGTAGTTATTCTTTGTTCTTGGAATTCATAAATTTGATGATGGTTGTAGCTTCCCTAGGTTTCTGCACCAAGTCTATTTTAGCATGCTTGATCACCTCTTGGGATTTATGCACTAACTCCTGGTGTTAAAAAATGATTTGTATAGAAGGCCATATTTCTGTGATGGCTTAAATGACTTTGGTCCATATATGTTCTTTGGCTTGGGCTAGACTATGACCCATAACTGGTTCACTATGCAACTACTCAATTTTTAGATTTAACTGATGGGTTTTCTGCAACTTCGCCACATAATAATTATCAAACTTCAACTTTTGTTCTGCCATAGTTTTAAGAATAGAGTTTTATACTAAGATTTTAGCTTAGCAATTTCCTTCTCCTGGATAGTTAGATTGTCCATGACTCTGACCAATTCACTTGTTGAATCTGTTGTAGTTGTTGATGCAGATGCAAATGCTCCTGTCATTGTGGCCACTGCAATTGGAACTGCAGTAACAAGAACTATGGCCAACTGCTCCGCCTGCTCTTTTTCTTTGAGAAGTTTCTCTAACTCTATCTCCATATATCTGATTTGGCTATTTAGTTCGATGACTATCCTGAACATATCCTCTTTCTGTTTCTCATTCTCTCCTAGCTCCTTGGCTTCTGGATCATCTGTAGTAGGCAACTTCAATTTTTTTCTCAAGGCTGCTATGTCAACATCCTTTTTCTTCAAAATTTCTTTAACTACCTTGATATCTTTAGGATTATATCCCAACTTGATCACCAAGTCCTCCAGTGACTTGATTCTAGTATCCTTTGCTAAGGATGAAATATTCTCTAACTTGAGCTGGGACTGTACATTATTTAGTGATACCTGCAATTTAGAAGTACACATAGCAGTGTTAGTGAGTGTGGAATACATCATCTCACTTGTTTTTCTGTGCAGGTCCATATGGTCTATGGGATGAATATGTTGTGCATCAAAAGTGAGCACAGACTCCTTGTAATCTGCAGATGACCTGGGAGCTAGTACTTTGGCTTCGAGAAATGCTATCTGCATTTTTCCCTTCTCTGAGTCGAATGGTGATAGTAATCTGTCATGAGAGACAATTGTTTTTTTCCATAACTGCGTATAAGTGGAGGCTTTTAGCATTTCATTCCTTTGCTTAATTGCCTTATATTTGGTAAAAATGTTGGGATCAACAATGTCTTGAGCCGAATCGACTCTCTTTGGTGTCTTTGGAGTATCTCTGGAACTAGATGAAGATGGTGATCCTATGGAGATATTCTCCTCTTTGCTAAACACATGAGGACCTATCTTTACAATAGTCCATTTTTCTTCTGTGTCTTACTGAAAAACATTTGTAGAGTTGGTTTTCTGCTTCTTTGTATAAACTAGGAAATCTTTTGCTCCTATTTCTATCACCGATGAAGATTCTTCTTCTCTTCGTCTTTTCTCCTGTTTCTCTTTAGGTATGGGTGTTTGAGTGGTTGTAGTAGAGAGAACTTGCTCCTCTGCCTCCTGCAGTGTGTTTTCAACCCATTGAGTCTAGTTCATGTACTGCTCGATTTCTGGTTGAGGAGTATGTGAATAAGGTGTGGTCTTTTTCTCCACCCTTAGCTTTGAGATCAAGCCGAAGGGGTCATAAGACTAGGTGAAACTTAATTTAAAGTTCTTTTGCTTCAATTGCAAATCGACTTCCTTACCAACTGATTTGGTATTGCATACAGAAGGTCCAACTTTGGCTTTAATATTGAACTGGGCCTTCTTTTTGGCTACCACAAACTGTAGATAATCCATGTGAATCATCTGCCAAATGTACGAGAAAAGTCTCATAGGTACAAATTTGGGTAGTTTGTAGGGTGGCATCTCACACCCATATATCCAAATTTATGTGTAGGGCTGGTAAAGATACTAGTCCCCTTTCTTCACTTGATCATTGAGTTGAAAAATCTTCTAAATGTCTTCAGTTATCCTGGGCTCCATATCACTATGTAGGAGACATACAATTGTGTATAAGAACTAGTCCACAAAGTATGTAAAAGAGAATTCTATGGAATTCCTTCTTGCCAAGGATGTCCATTGTATGATAGACTGAGCATTACCTTGCTCATCCATCTTCTGCAAGGTGAAAGGGAATATGTATGCTTGTTGATAAATGAACATGTACACTAAAACAAAGGAGTATTTGAAATCTCCCTCTTTAAAAAATTTGACAAACTGTTCATGTATAGCCTCTGCAATAAACTGACTGTAATTAAAAAGGTTTGGTTGCTCGCAAGTGATGAAAATTGATAGGAAGCTAACAATGGCATCATCAACCCATTAGTGAGAATGATAACTAAGAATGTAAGAGATGATGGAAATAATTTGCTTGGTTCCCTTAGGGAACATGGAAGATGAATATGGAGGATTGGTTTTCGGTAATTGGGCATCTTCAAGCAGAAAAAATTAAAAATCTTGGCTCTTTGGGGAAAAGTGAACTGTGAGAGAGTCTACTAACAACGGCTTAGCTGACTCTGGGATTGTTACGAAGATCATTTGGGCAATGGATTCAGTTTTGATAGTTATCAAAAATTCACCATTGCGACTTACGATAGCTCTCTGAGAGGGGACATAACTCAAATGACACCAAGAAACTAACTCAGGGAAAAAATGGGTCTATGGGAACATGAACTGAGGTAGAATAGACTCCCATAGGTTGATTTCATCACTTTAGTCAACGAATTTCTGTTTTAACTAACTGTGAAGTTTGAACAAGTCAGATTCACAGTTGGTTTCAAAAATTTTATAAAGTAGGTCTAATTGTTGGGTTGTGTTATATTCTTTCCACGATTACCCCATTCACGGGGGGGGCGGGGGGGCGCAACTCCCCTTGTACGTTGCATCAGGTGCTTCCAGGGGGTATGCAAGTGGGAGGTAGCGCCCTGAGAAATTTGTTTTGGACCCTATATTAGGTGGGAAGACCTACCTATGGCTTTGTGCATGGATTTCACACGTGGTTTTGGGCATGATGGTTTTTTGTCCATGGTATTTTGTAGATCGAGTCAAGGGAACTATGGTTATGTTCTAATCTAGGGTTAATGGATTAGGGTTTATGGATGCTTCGACATGTATATATATGTATTGTAACATTGAAAGGAACATAATGAAAAAGCAATCTAGTAGTCCCAGTTTTGGGATCTAGGAGAAAATCTTTGTGTATATTTGTTTTATGTTTTATTCTCTCACCATTGTTTATTTTATATTTTTAGAATTCGTATGCAAGTAATTTTTGTACGGGGTTAAAACCTACATTTGGTATCCGGGCTATTTTGGCTTCAAGGGGATGCCTTTGTTGTTGAGGGAATTTTTCTTGGGCCTGTGGTAGACCCTGTTCATTAAGAGATCTGTGGGATTGATTCTTGTGGAGAAAGAAGATGGAAAGCAGTGGAAATATAGAGATCGAGAAATTTAATGGTCATATTTTTGAGTTGTGGAAACTCAAGATGGAGGATTTGTTGGTAGATAAAAATCAGTGGATCGTGCTAGATCCAAGTACTAAACCAACAACAATGTCAGCTGAAGACTGACGAAGTTGGATCGGAAGGCAAATGTTAGGTCCCTATAATACTAGTGATTACCCCATTACTATTGTAGTTGTATCCCTTATTAATATTGTTGTGATCCTATGGTCTCCATATTGTTATTATTGTGCCCCATAGAATCCCTCTATTGTTATTTTGTGGCTTTATATTATTATTGTTAGGTCGGCTGGGTTATATTGTGACTCCTTAGACTCCTATATATAGAAAGGAGGTTTTGTCATTTTAATGATCCAAGAATTGTTCATTTATGTAATTTAAAGGAGGTTGCCCCCTTGAAGAGGTTGAATTCTAAGGCGTTGATCTATTTTTTCTATCTTTTTGTGAGTTGGTTTCATAACATTTGGTATCAAAGCTTTGGATTCTAGGGTTTCGCTGCTCCAAATAGGTCATTGTGGCATTTTTGCTGTAACTTTTTTATGTGCTGTTTCAAAAGCTAAAAAAAGAGCCCCATTTGAGATGAAATCGCATTGAACCTTTCTCCTTTTAAGCTGGAAACCTGCCTGACTCAACCTCAGCTCTTTTTTCAAGCTTTCTTTGCTTGGTCTCCACCCCAACTATTGGGTTGTTGAGAGGGAGAATAACCGGGAGGAGAGCTCGACCTCAAATGTTAGGTGACCTTTTTTAGCTAGTTTTCAAAGCTAGATGGATAGATTTTCATTATATGCGAAGCCTTGGTGATCGACTCGTATATTATATATGAGTTTTTCCCTTTCAAAGATGGATAATTGGAAAGGTGATCGAAAAGGAAAAGATGGATTAGACTAACCCACCGTACAAGATCTCGACACTTGACCCTCAAACTCGACCTCTTCCTACACTGATATGGAACAATATCCCTCGACCCTCTACCTCGGCCCTGGAACTCTTCCTCAAAATATTTTATCCCCCATGCCCTACCCAAAATGTCTCACCTACCTTCCCTCCTCAACCTCCATTGTTTACCTTCTCCACCGCACCCACTATCTCACCTCGCCCGGTCCTTCCCCAGACATTCACCCGTCGACCATTATGAGGAAGAGGAATTCAGGTAGGCTCACCACGCTCCTCAGACCAGCCCCATCCCAACCCAGTGAAAACCAACCTTTCAAGGACAGAATCAAATAAGATATCCTTTCATTTCATTTAAGGCCTTACTCTTCGAAGTATTGACCTTCCTGAAATGAAAGGACCTACCTTCCTTTCTTCTTAAAATGGGTCCGCCTAGAACGAAGTATACTTATTTCCCTGGCCTAACGCCAATAAAGGGCGAGATACAAATAACAGTTATGGCATGAAATATAATATTGCGGAAAATGAAATCATTTTGGGGTTTAGAAAAGGCACTAGTACGAGCAGAAATGGCCGGGGAGTCTATTGTTTGAAAGACAGTAAAATGACCCAATAGAAGGTAGGATGGGTATGGAGATAGAGTGAGTATAAGGGTCTGAGTATAGGTGGTATAAGCGGTATAAAGTGTCTTAGTATGATAGTTTTATGGAGGGTTAGTATGCTTCCTTGATTGAATTAAGTGTGGAAGGCTAATTTGTAAATTTCAGAGCTTTTCGCACTATATTTGCGAAGATATGATCTGAGGAAGTTGGTATTTTTGTAGACTCCTGAATTACATTGCAAACAGGTGACCTGGGGAAAATTGTCATAAATTTCTCTCTGAGCATAGGATTGAAATTTTGTAAGAAGGTACAAAAAGAGGCGGACTGTAGTTTCTTGTATATATATTTTTAGACCCAAAGGTCGAAACAGTGACTCGTGGCACGTCGTACAAGTTCGCTCTACTGAACTAGTCTATAATCAAGTCACTGTGGGAGATTTTGCATAGCTCTTCCCTAGAGAATCCAATTTGGATCAAACTGGTGGCATTAGAAAGAGGACGCAGAGAGCTACTATAGGTTGAAATTTTAGAACTGGATGATTCGAAATTCCAGAGATACATCATATTCAATATCAAGCTCCTACAAAGTGAAAAAAGGTGTGTAGTTTTTTTAAATTTTTGCATAAGCTTGGTTTGAAAAATTAGTTTGAAAGAATTCAAAGGGCATAGTAAAGCATTATTATCGGTAATTTATGCCCCATGGAAAGAAAATGAAAACACCTAGTAAGCAACCTGAAAGCTCTAGCATGACTCATGAAGAAGAAGAAGAAATGCAACATGATATATCAAAATTACGAGACCAAGTGAAACAAGTGTCACTTGCACAAAAAGTAACAGAATCTAAGATGGATGGTTTAAAGAAAGATGTAGAAACTAAGATGGATGGTTTAAAGAAAGGCATAGAAGCTAAGATTAATGACATGGAAGCTAAAATGGATGATTTGAAGATAGATTTGAAGAAAAATTTGAAGATAGGCATGGAAGATTTGAAGACAGATTTGACAAAGTTTCTACAAGAAATGCTTACTAATGGTGAAAGGGTAGTAAAGGAAACTCATGATGAGAACAAAAGAAATGTTAATAATGATTTCATAGACTCTAATGTTGGACCAAAAACCCACCATATTCCAAAAATAAATATGAGGAAGTTTGATGGCAAGGATCCCGCAACATGGATATTACAAATGGTGCAATTTTTCGATCTCAATAATGTGCAAAACAAACAAAAGGTACGTATTGCAACTTTATATTTGGAACCAAATCAATTTGTATGGTATCAATGGATTTTCTCTCGTAAACAAATCATCACTTGCGCAATTTTTACGGAAGAATTGATAGCACATTATGAGGATACAAAAAACAACACTTTTTTTAGCCAATTGATAAGTCTCAAGCAAAAGGGTTCAATAATGGAGCACATTGAGGAGTTCTAAAAATTGAACATAAGGGTAGAAAATATTCCAGAGAAGCATAGGATTGATGTGTTCATAAGGACTTTAAAGGATAATATCCAACATGATGTTTGCCTTTGGGAACCTGATTCATTAGAGAAGGCATTCACGTTAGCAAGAAAAATGGAAATCAAAATTATGGCAACCGGTAAGCATACCACTCACAACTATAAAGATGGAAGTGTTGTTTCCCCTAGTATTCCACAACCTATAAGGTTGACATCACAACAATTGTAAGAAAAAAGAGCAAAAGGGCTTTGTCACAGTTTCGATAGGAAATACACTAAAGGTCATAAGTATGTTGAGAAGAAATTATTCTACATAGATTGTGAAGAGGAAGAAGAAAAGGAGCAAGAAAGGTCAAAAGAAGAGGATATACTCCAAGAGAAAAGCCTAGATAAAGAAGAAATGAATCCAACCATATCTTGTAATGCATTGGCTGTAATTACGACTCCTCAAACCATCAAGATAGAAGGACAAATCAAGAAGAAAAAGGTAATAGTGTTGATTGATTCAGGAAGTACCCACAATTTTATTCATTGTAAGGTAGCAAAAGAATTGAATTGCTTCCTATATCCAGCAAGTGTCAAGTGATGGTTGCAAGTGGAGGAACCATAAATTTCTTAGGAAAGTGCCATAATATCAAGCTATCCATGGAGAATATGTATTGAATATCCCAGTTCTTTCCATTCCAATGGGTGGTGTTGATGTTGTACTAGGAGTCCAATGGCTACAATCCCTCGGTGAAATAACTTTTAATTTTCAAGAACTTTTTCATGAAATTTTCTTCGAAAGGAAAGGAATTTGAATTAAGGGGTATCACAGGGAAACCGGGAAAGATAATCAACTCTAACGGACTGACAAATCTTCTAAAAAAGGAACAAAGAGGTGTAATTGCACAAATATGTTCGCTAGATGTTTCCACATCAGAATAATCTATTTCTCCAGATCTCCAAAAAGTCCTGAACAATCATTCCAAGGTATTGAGACTCCCAAAGTCTCCCACCTATGCGTGATCATGGTCACGCTATTCATCTGATTCCAGGAAGTGTTCCTCCAAACATTAGGCCGTACAGATATCCCTATGCCCAAAAGAGTGAAATTGAACGTATGGTTGCAGAAATGCTAGAGGCTGGTATAATTCAACCGAGTCAAAGTTATTTCTCTGCTCCAGTAGTATTGGTGCACAAGAAGGATGGATCATGGCGCATTTGTCCAGATTATAGGGAGCTCAACAAGCTCACTATTAAAGATAAGTTTCCCATTCCTGTCATTGATGAATTATTGGATGAATTGCATGGATCAATTTACTTCACCAAGTTGGATCTTCGTTCAGGATATCAACAAATCAGAATGAAGACTGAAGACATTCCAAAAATAGCATTTAGAACTCATGAGGGTCATTATGAATTTTTGGTCATGCCTTTTGGCCTTACCAATGCACCTTCTACATTTCAAGGTTTGATGAATTCCATTTTGAAACCCTTCCTTAGAAAATTTTTGTTAGTTTTTTTTGATGATATACTAATCTACAGCAAGTCTTGGAAGGATAATGTTGAACATGTTGACAGGGTGCTACAACTATTGGAGGAGAAACAACTATATGCAAAAGGATCCAAATGTTTCTTTGGAGTACAAGAGGTGGAATATCTGGGTTATATTGTATGTCATGAAGGAGTTAAGGTGGACCCTAGCAAAATTAAAGCCATTAAGGAATGGAAAATCCCCACATCCATAAAGCATCTGCGATGATTTCTCGGGTTGACAGGGTATTATCGCAAGTTTGTTAAGAATTATGGGAGAATAGCAGCACCTCTAACAACATTATTTGAAGAAAGATGCATTTTCATGGACTCCAGAAGCCAACAAGGCCTTCGAACATCTTAAGAGGCAATGTGCCGTAGCACCTTGTCTTAGATAACACCGGCTTCCACAAAAAACCTTTATTGTGGAATGTGATGCTTCAAGAAATGGAATTTGGTGCTGTTTTAATGCTAAGATGAAAGAAACCATTGCTTTTTTGAAACATCCAATCAAGGGAAAGTTTTTACACAAAGCTATTTATGATTAAGGAAATGTTGGCAATACTCCATGCACTTAAGAAATGGTGACCCTACCTAATGGGAAGACACTTCAAGTAAAAACGGATCATGATAGCCTTAAATACCTTTTAGAACAAAGATTATCCTCTGAAGAGCAACAAAAGTGGGTCACAAAGATGTTGGGTTATGACTTTGAAATCATCTACAAAAAAGGGAACCAAAATGTGGTGGCAGATGCACTCTCAAGAAAGGATGAGGATGTGGAAGCATTGTTGTGTGCCATTTCTATTATCCAACCAGATTGGATAAACGAAGCAGGGGAGGAATGGAAGAATGACGAAGAAGTGTGGGCACTTATTCGAAAGTTACAACAAGATTCCAGTTCGTCTGATACATTTAGCTGGAAAAATGATTCGTTATGGTACAAAGATCGCTTATACCTCTGTAAGAATTCCCAGCTAAAACAGAAGATTCTTATGGAATTGCACACTTCTCCCTTAGGAGGGCACTCAGGATTTTTAAAAACTTACCACAGGGTTAAGAAGGAATTTTTTTGGGATGGCCTTAAATCGGATATTCAAAAGTTTGTGGCGGAATGTTTGGTTTGCAACAAAATAAAGTTGAAACAATTAAGACATCGGGTCTATTACAACCTTTATCCATTCCAAGCCAATGTTGGGAGGAGGTTTCAATGGATTTTATCACAGGTTTACCCAAGTCTGGGGGAAAGAGTGTCATCATGGTGGTAGTTGACAGACTTACCAAGTATGCACACTTTTGTGCATTATCACATCCATTTAAAGCCAGTACAGTTTCTACTGCATCTATGGAAACAATTCATAAGCTACATGGAAACCCAAAGATTTATTGTAAGTGACAGAGATCCCATTTTCATTGGAAATTTTTGGACAGAATTATTTTCTTGTCTTGGTACTCAGTTAGCTCATAGCTCATCTTATCATCCTCAATCTGATGGGCAAACTGAGATAGTAAACAAATGTTTGGAAGGATATCTTCGTTGCTTTGTTTCTGATAAACAGACACAATGGGTCAAATGGTTGCCTCTGGCTGAATGGTGGTATAACACTTCC
>APFE031063250.1:0-30136 GCA_000404065.3 Pinus taeda
GCGCAGGCCGTGGACTATTTCCCTCTCTGAGGGTTTTAACCACGTCAAAATACTGGTGTATTGATCTGTGATCTGTTTGTGAGCGGTGTCCTTTTGGTGTTCTGTCTAAGGAACTTACCCTGTAAATTCCTACAAGAATTAGATAGTTTGCTTTGTAAAAGAAAAAATATTAATAAGGGTTTGCTAGCCTAAATGCACCCAAATAAAATGAAAAAAAATGGTAGGATGAGTAAATGGGTAAGTAGTAGAAAGGTTGCAGAAATATCATGTGATTACACAAAAGCACTTATTTCATTGTTTTAAATGCATCTTTCAAATGAACATAAGCAGTAAACAAAGCAAAGACAATGGTTCACAATGTAGTTTATTTAACATCCCCTCATTCATTTCACCCCTTTACTTCATTAATTTCCCATAAAGAAGTTCTAGTACTTAAATCCTACAAGTCAAAAAGGCTCAGAGCATTTCTCTGACTTTTGGAGGGACCGAACCCTCAACTTAATGACTTAGGGGGACAAGTACTAGAACCCCCTTCATGAAAACACATTCCCCCTTCATCTCCCTTCATTTTCCCTCATTTCCCTAATAAAATCCCTGTCCTAAGTTTTAAATTCCTTCTACCTAGGACAAGTGATTCACCCCCATTTAAAACCCTTACACAAAAAAAACTCACCAAAAGTTTTTATCCTAAGTATAAATCTAAACAAGCAATCGCATACACTTAACCCCTTTTTTCAATAAAATCCACTCTGACATCACTTTCATATTAATTAACTAACTCTATTATATAAACCCATTATAACCCTTTTCCCGTAAAAAAATAAAACCCTATATAAAATACCCCAACCCCTTAGTTTTAATAAAAACTAATGTAAACTACCCCTTATCCCGATATAACTTCACTTAATTTACCTAACCCCAGTAAAACTTAAGTTAATCCCGTATCCACTTCACCCGACTCCCTATTCCGTCACTAAACCTGGCTCGATCCTTTAACCCAGGATTAGTCCCTAAACTAATCCCGAACCACCATAATTAAATCCTTGGGCCCCCCATCAACTCCCGTCATTTCCCCCCACATAGCTTTGCCTCCCGACTACCATTGGTCATCCCTCCCCCATATCCAACGATGCACAACCATATCGGTCGTGTCTGATGGCTGAACAATAACCACACGATAGAGTGGTTTTTCTCTCGGCCCCCGATGCTATGTGTTAGACGATGTATGGCATCAGGTGACCCCTCCCGAAAACTGCCCGCACCACAAAAGCGGTGTGATGGCCCTCCAAAATCGCTTCCCCCATTTAACCGAAAACCTTCAACTGTTCATCCAAAAGTGAAACCCGCCAAAATTAGTCATTTTCTCTATAAAAGGCCGCGAAGCCCTTTTCCCCCTTTTTCCATGCATTTTCTTTGTAAGCTGTGTAAACCATTGCTACCACTGTAAACGTCAAAATTACCTACAGACTTCCAATTCCGCTCCAAAAGACGCTGCAAACAGCCCAACCACCTTTTCAAACCATACCAGGACCACACCAACCACTGCAGCTGCCATGAAACACCATTTTCAGAGCCAGCTTGCCCAATTCCAGGTATTTCACCGCAGAATGCCTCTTACCCCTACAAATTTCAAGACCTTTAGCTTGTGTAGTGTTTTAAATTAAGGAAATTAAGTAAAAATACTACCAATTTCATTGATAGATTCATGGCCAAATTCCAAATTTTGAGGGAGAAAGGATTGCCTAGTCCATTGGTCATCAATGAAAAACTTATGACACAGTTGGACTATGATAATAGACTAAGGCAGTTGGCTAAGGAACAAGCTAGCACTTCATCTGTAAAAGCACCGCGAACAGGCAAAGTTTTGTATAACACCTTTGAGAACTTGTTTTTTCTCCAGCGTAAGATTAAACATTTATTCATCACAAAGCCAAATTTTTCCAAGTATACCGAGGCTGATGAGATATACCGAAGGATGATGAATGTCAAATTGTCTGATGCAGAATGGTGGGAGACAATGACAGATTTACTATGAGAAATTTACAGCAAAAAGTTACTGTACAGTCAAAATAGAGCAGCCAAGTAATTGGATAAAAACAGGACAGCGAGGTCAAAGAGTATCAGGGTCAAAGAGTATCAGGTGAAAGATCAAAATTGAAGAAGATTCCAGCGTGAAAAGTCCACAACTGCAAGCCAACATAAACGGATACAAATCCAACCATAAAATCCAGCAGTACCACAATAAAAGGGACAACATGAAACAGTTCAATAGCTATCTCTATCTTCTTGCAAGAAGATGCTTGTATTTCCTAGAATAAATCTCAAGTTTGTTTTGAGATATTTTGTAATAGTTTTTGTATAAATACTTCACCATTCGAAGTATGCATGGTGGATTCTTAGACATTTCTATAGACTTGTTTAATCAAATATTGTAAGCTATTGTATCACTATTTGGACCAGCAAGCTGGATTAATGAATAAAGACAAGACATTTCACTGGATTCATGTTGGAAATAATACTGAGAGGGGGGGGTGAATCAGTATTACCAGATCAGATAAAACTTTCCAATTTCATACTCAGATTCATATACGCTACTTCAATTAAGTGAACCAGCGTATACACGCGACTGTGTCTAACGAAACCAGCGTATACTCAGAGATGTTATAATTCAGTTAGCTTAATCTTCAGTGAATGCATCAGAACATTATTAAGCATATTAACAGTAAACAGGTGCAGTATAACAGAACAGGACATCACACAAGAGCCACACACATGAACACCATGATATAAGGTGGAAACCCAATGTGGGTGAAAACCACCTGCTGCAATTCATTTCTTTCTTCTTTAATGAGAAAATTCTTTTACAATGTACTGGTGCAGTCCTTTACCGGTATGCAGGATACAACCTGCAGAGGGCTACAAACCTCTCTCGTTTTCAACTACTTCTGGAAGGGAGCTACAACCCCCTCAGCTCTTGTACTAGCTGATCCATTCACTAGTACGTAGGTGCTGACCCTACAATCTTCAGGGACCACGTTTCATCAATTTTCAGACTGGATCCAAGAGTACAAAACAAACATTACTGCAATACAATCATCAACTTAAACTTGCATCATAATTCATTAAACAACCCAATACTGAATCACTGAAACCCTGTCATTAAGAACACAGAACCCAAACCAGAGGCCAGAACTCTGTAACAACCACCAGAATCAGCAGCAACCTGAGATATCAAACTTTATCATGCATACGCTACTGCACTTTACCGAAACCGCGTGTATACGCACTTTCTCCAAAGGAAACCCGCGTACGGATCTAGAAATGATTACTTATGCCTCCGCTGTCAGATCTGACCCTTGCCAAACTTCCCGAACAGACAACCAGCACCACCAGATCCTCTCACTTCGTCAGACACCCAATGCTCACTCCATTCACACCTCTTGGCCTAATGATCTTCTCCTTATATAGCCTTATGCCTTGCTCAATACCATGGTCCAAAACCATAACAAACCAATACCATCAACTTCGAAACTAAGGATCAACACGTTCGTCGAGACGCCATGGTCCAAAACCATAGGCACAACTTCCAAGGAATAACCGCCACGGACCAAAGATAAGTTTTCCACATATACGCGCTTTTACTGAAGCAAACCTGCGTGTATACGCGGATTCTCTTTGATAAACCTGCGTATATCTCTTTCTTTTCCTGCTGTACTGAGATCTGTCCTCTGATTAAGTTGCCATCACCTGTACCAACCTCTGAGCACCTGTACCAACCTCTGAGAGAGTTGCCATCAAGGACAACACTTGAAACATAATGCCAACAATTCATGTATAGAGAGAAAGTGCAAACAAGTATTTTCTCTTGTGTGGTTATTTTTCTTTATAAGTTTTCCATAATATTTAATGTATCTAAAATATGAATGCTATAATATGGAATGATATCTCAGAATTTGCTTCATTGCTCTTTGTTTTAACTATTATGCATTTTAATGTTTTATACAAATTATCTAAATTAAGGAATTCTTAATTGCTCCTTAGTCTAGGTAGTCTCCCTCTGATCTATAGTAAAGGATTCTTAATTTCCCTTTGCTCATGATTAACCTTTTGTTCCTCATCTTAATCCCGGTCCGAGAATTCTTAAGTGCTCTCTCACCCTGGTTAAGATTCATTTCACCCATATGGCCTAAAGACCTACATTTTACTCTACTAGCTTGCCCTTTGAACACTCCCTTTAGTGAGTTAATTCCAGTTCTGTTGCCCTCCTTTGACTCCATAGCCCGATGGTCCAAAGACATCAGTCTATCCGTCTATTTTAAGGATTCCACCATCCAACCATTCAAAACAAATAAAAACCCATTAAACCTTCAGAACTAGCCTAAAATCCTAGTAAACAAACCTAAATCAAATAGAGAGAGCCCTCTCTGAGTCATAGGTTGGCTAGAGCCTATACTTAAAATATTGGTTTGTGGTTACCTCGGTCCTTTCCTTCTACTGAAAACTTCTAGGGAAAAGTTCTGAGTGATAACATAGTGGCGACCATATTGGGGACTTCGAATCCTCAGCCTTAATAAATCTTTAAGAAAATCCTAAATTTTTATTTTAAGCCTCTTAAATTCATTTGTTAGAAATTCTTTCAAAAATTCTCATAAAAACAATTAAAAAGTTTGAAATTCTGGCTTCCAGGAAGACTCATTTTACTAGGGCTAATCCAGACCCAAATCCTACCCCAGTATTTGATAATCCTAACTTGATTTCAAGAAAATCCAAAAAATAAGAAAGTTCAGTTAATCAGACATCTGTAGTTAAAGCTAATTCATGCCATGATGAATGGTTATTTCCAGAAGAACTTGAATTTGATGAGTCATTTGATCTTTCGTTATTTAGAACAAAATTTGAAAGTGCACTCAATGAAACTATTCTAGATCTAGAATTCAGTACATACCTTGAAGTTCAATAGGCCAACAAATCCATTGGCGAGTAAATTATGAAATCTCCACAATCATCTGTTAATACTTTCATAGCCCCTGAGCTTTCTGAACAACCCTCCATCACTTTGAGTTCACCATTGTTCCCCTCAACTTCATCAATAATACCTTCTGAAGTCCATTCTTCACCAACATTTGTACCTACTCTTCCTCACCAACCTATCATCTCCCATTCACTACCTACTAGTCCTGGTTCTTCATCCATTCTTCATCCACATCTTAACCCCTCCCAGCCTACAGCCATGGCAAACAGATATGCTCCTCTTCTTTTACCTGCCCCACTTGGTGCTATGCCAGCAGACTCCTAGAGCAAAATTGTTCAATATGATGGTACAAGACGCCACACTGCACAGCACCATGTCAATAAAATGACAGATTACTTTGAACTACATGAAATTGATATTGTGGATGTTCAAATGACACTATTTGCTCAGACTTTAGCTGGTGATGTTAGGAAATGGTTTAGAGTATTGCCTGATAATAGTATTGATAGCTTAGAAGCATTTCATCAGCAATTTTTTAACAGATGGGAAAAGAAGAAGAATCCCCTACAAATCCTTTCAAAATATGAAAATATTAGAAGGGGACCTAATGAAACTGTTCAACATTACTGCACTAGATTGAACATTATATATAACGCCATCCCAGTTAATCTTAGACCCCCGCCTGAATTAGCCTTAATAAAGTTCCTTTATGGTTTTGACACAGATATGTCATTCCAACTTCAAGAAAGAAACCCCCCAACATTAGAAGAAATAGGGTTGAAGCTAATTTGTTAGCTAAAAGAGCTAGAGCTAGAAATGAAAAGAGAGGAACTGCTAAAGATGAAGCTTCACCATCTGACATCAAAATAGATAGTTTAGCCAAAAGTATGGAAAGACTAATGGATAGAATAGATAACAAAGAAAGGAAACCCCAATGGGATAATCAACAAGCACCTCTAGTTAGAAACCCAAAAACCAAAATCAAAACATTGGGAAGAATGGACCAGATCAGAACATTAGGCCTCCTTTTCAAGAAAATTATGTAGAAACATCCCAACCTGAAGACCCAGAACAAGATATACAGATCAATTTAATGGGATTAGATGATTAGGATACTGTTTTTCTAACCCAAGATGAGCAAGAACTGCATATGCTGCAGCAATTGCAAATGCAATCTAGAGAGTCATTTGATTACAAACAGGGATATGATTCTGCCATCTTTGAAGTGCATAAACAGTATAACCTAAGAAGCAGAAAGAACACTGATGTCCTTGACCAAACCCAGAAAACATTGCAAAATCAACCTAAGAAAATCAAAGAAGCCCGACTTCTAAACTCCTCCAGATTCTCCCTAACCAGAACCAAAATCCTTTTGGCCCCACTATTGTAGATATAACCCCTAATCAACCTTCTGATGATCAACCATCCACCTCAATTCCACTTAAGGAACTAATGCACAAAACTCAAAACGCCAATCTAAGAATCCACGCAAGGAGATCCCCAATTAAGGAAAGGAAGTCAAATCTACTCAAATTCCTGCTTCCAAAACCCAAAATCTACAAACATAAAAATTTTCTTCACCATTCAATCTGGAAGTAGAGATAGCAAAACTTAAGATTTTAGTTCCTTTAACAGAACTGATCAAGAATGAAACTTACAAATCATAGATAAATCAGATCTTAAACGTTGCTAAAAATGAGGATTCTGTCAACTTGTTTGATGACCAACCAGAACTCATATTTGGTCCAGATGTTAATTGCAAACCACTAGAAGGAGGAGTACCACCATTCTACATTAGCCTTAGTATCCATGATAAAATTCTACACAATGCCATGTTGGATTCTGGGGCCTCCCGCAACTTAACACCCAAATCAGTGTTGAAAATAGCAACAATAAATGCGAAAAATAGCATTGATATAAATAGCATTTCAGGATATACTCCAACTCTATTGGAAATAGAAAAAAATAGAAATGTTAAAAATAGCATTACTATAAATAGAATTTTGGGATACATTCCAATTTTGATTAGTCCCTAAATTAAAATTGAGAATTCAAATTCAAATTTAGTCTCAATAGCTGTTTGAAAAATAATTAATTAATTCATCTTGAGTTAATTAGTTGGAGAAAATCAAACATGAATTCTTTGTGAAGACATGCAACAGTTATCCCTTTGATTGAGGAATTTATCCCTTAATTAAGGGGATAAGGATGAGTTGTATTTGAGTTGTAATTAGTTAGCTCAGTTAACTGAGTTAAGTCCAGTTAAATTAGTTCCAAACAGTTTGAGGAACTAATTGTGAGTTCAATCAGTTAATGCATGCATGCATGCAACTAGTGTTCTCCAGATAACTAAATATTCTCTCATAAATAACTCATGCATGTAAGTTCAGAGAAAGGCCCAGTTGAGATTAAAGGAAGCGACAGTGTACTATCAGTTGGAGGAATTTTCCTATATAGGAAACTCATCCATGCAGAAGGAATTAACTCCTTCAGGATTGCGCAGTTATTTCAGAGGTTAGTGTTGTGTGTGAGGAGAGAATCACACAAGTTGCAGCTGGAGGACCAAGGAGAAACTGTGCAAGGAAATAGGAGGCTTGGAGGACTGGAGGAGGGCATATGTTGTGTCTATTTAGTCTATGAGCAACATTTGAGGGATTGTACTGACAGCTAGATAGCTTGTGAGCTAAAGGTTTATGTAATTCGGAGATATTTCCACTAGTATGATAATACAGAGATCGGGGTTTTTAGTTGAGGCTTTCCCCAAAGTATTCTTCTGTGTTCATGTGTGATTGATTTCTCATTCTTTGTTATATGTGTTCTATTTGATCTTGCTCAAAATCGATTAAGCTTCCGCAAGTTTTTTTGTAGAAGTAGATCAAGTATTTTGCTTTAGTATATTGCATTATCAAGTGATCTACAGTGGGAAATTCTATATGGTGTCAGAGCCAGGTTTTACAAGAGCAAAGTTTATCGGAGTTGTGAAAAGTATATATGAAGAAGAGAATTCGAAAGTAAAAAATTAAAATTAAAATTAAATTAAATTAAAAATAAAAATAAATAATTAATTAATTTAAAATAATAATAATAATAATAATAATAATAATTGGGTTGCAAGTTTGCAGAGCTGATTTGAAATTTTTTGTGCAAAATTTTCAGAAACAAATAGCAGATTTGGGTTCCTTGCAAAAAAAAAACCCAAATTCAAAAAAAAATCGGCTGAATCGGAGTTTAGATGAGGGAGATATCGTTGATTTAAAATCAACTCTTTTTCCAAAAAAAATTGTGACATCGAGAAAGATGAAACGGATTGGTGTGCTAGCCAAGAACTTGTATGCACTTGAGGTACAAGATGCATGCAAAGCCTCGAGGAGCAAGACAAATGTTGGAGACTTGGTGGTTGAGAGGGAGAGTACATTACCTCTCAACATGCAGCGCCAGAAGAAGTCTCAGACAATTGTGGAGGAGCCACAATTGGTGAAGCAGCTTCAGGAGGTTGTGGAGTAGAAGCTGAGAGGAGACCCAATGGAGGCATCCACTCATGCAAAGACCTCCAGTAGGGGGAAATTTCGAGCCAAGAGGGAAGAGGGATCACACGCATCCATACCTCCAGGTGGGAGGTGGGGCGGTGTGCAGTGATAATCCCAAGAAGGCTGAAATAGGGGTAGGATCCTTGAGGTACCCAGCCTCTTTGACTAGGCCTTGCTACGGGAGCCCCGACGAGGAGTAGCAGGATTGGTTGAGTGGGTAGAGATGGATGTGGATGGAGCAGCAAAGAGAGCTACAGTGCAGGAGTCCCAAGACAACACAAAACTAGCAGGCTGCAACAATGCGAGAGGCATAAGAGTGTTGCACCAGTGCAGGATGGCACAAAGAGGTGTGCAATGATGCGAGATGCAGGGAGTTGTTGCAACATTGCAGAGGTTAGAGAGTGAGCACTTTTCAGTGGCAGAGGGAGCTTTAGAATCAGAGGGTGTTTCTAGCCCAACAAAGAGGTTAGTTGGGAGATCAATTACTTACTTCTCAGTGACTGAGTTTCAGTGTTGCAATGGGCAGCATGATGCAACATGATGAGACGAGGTACAGTGCAGGTACAGTGCTGGAAGACAAGACCAGTAGCAACACGAATGCAGTAGGAGGAATCAATGTGATTGATGTTGTCAGAGATCAAAGTGACAGAGGCTAGAGCAGTCAGATACTGAAGAGCACAGAGGTGCAGAGTTTTCAGTCGACAGAGGCAATAGCAGTCAGAGACTTTGATGGCAGAGGCATCATTCTAATTCAGGTTGGATATTTTTTTTTTCTGGAGTTGTTGGAGCAACAACACTTGAGAGGAGTGTTGCATGCAGAACATTCCAAAGGTTCAGGATCGGGTTCGAGTTGAATGCCTTTCTTGTTGAGAGGGAGTGCTGAAAATAGAAACAAGAAATGCTAAAAATAGAAATTCTAAAAATAGCATTGCTATAAATAACATTTCAGGATATGCTCCAACTCTATTGGAAATAGAAAAAAATAGAATTGCTATAAATAGCATTTCGGGATACATTCCAATTTTAATTAGTCCCTGAATTAAAATTCGAATTTAGTCTCAGCAGTTGTTTGAAAAATAATTAATTAATTCATCTTGAGTTAATTAGTTGGAGAAAATCAAACATGAAGTCTTTGTGAAGACATGCAACAGTTATCCCTTTGATTGAGGAAGTTATCCCTTAATTAAGGAGATAAGGATGAGTTGTATTTGAGTTGTAATTAGTTAGCTCAGTTAACTGAGTTAAGTCCAGTTAAATTAGTTCCAAGCAGTTGGAGGAACTAATTGTGAGTTCAGTCAGTTAATGCATGCATGCATGCAACTAGTGTTCTCCAGATAACTGAATATTCTCTCATAAATAACTCGTGCATGTAAGTTCAGAGAAAGACCCAGTTGAGATTAAAGGAAGGGACATTGTACTATCAGTTGGAGGAATTTTCCTATATAGGAAACTCATCCATGTAGAAGGAATTAACTCCTTTAGGATTGCACAGTTATTTCAGAGGTTAGTGTTGTGTGTGAGGTTAGAATCACATGGGTTGCAGCTGGAGGACCTAGGAGAAATTGCGCAAGGAAATAGGAGGCTTGGAGGATTGGAGGAGGGCATATGTTGTGTCTATTCAGTCTATGAGCAGCATTTTATGGATTGTACTAAGAGCTGGATAGCTTGTGAGCTAAAGCTTTGTGTAATCCAAAGATATTTCCACTTGTATGATAATACAGAGATCGAGGTTTTTCGCTGAGGCTTTCCCCGGAGTATTCTTCTATGTTCATGTGTGATTGATTTCTCATTCTCTATTATATGTGTTCTATTTTATCTTGCTCAAAATCAATTAAGCTTCCGCAATTTTGTTTGTAGAAGTATATCAAGTATTTTGCTTTAGTATATTGCATTATCAGGTGATCTACAGTGGGAAATTCTACAATCAGTAATGGAGAAATTAAACCTAGACATTACAAGGCCTTATAAGGGCTTATTCTCTTTTGACTCAAGTCAAGTAAAGTGTCTAGGATTGATTAAAGATTTGTGTGTTACTTTAGTCCAATATCTTGCCAAAAGCATCCTTATGGATATTGTAGTTGCTGACATCCCACCAAAGTATGGCATGTTGTTATCCAGATCATGGGGAGCCAAACTTCAGGAATCTTTACAACTAGATATGTCATATGTGACAATCTCTGTTTATGGACAACCTAAGAAACTGTACCGAGAAACCTTAATGAAATGCATGGTAAGTAGCCAAGATTGGCCTCAAAACTCTATCTACTCCGTACACTCAAACATTGATTCCTTTATCCTGTATAATGTTGATCAAACACAAGAAACAATTTTAGACAGTATTAATATAGAACCAAAAGAAATTGCAGCTTCTACACAAATTGAAACTAACCAAACTTCAAAAAATTTCAATGAACAAAGTGGCCAAATTGTTGTAAGTGATGAAAAGTTTGTTGCACCAGATAGTGAAAATAATGAGCATGAGATATTATGGCATCTTAAATATGATGGGTCAGTCAATAAGTTTGGAGCAGGAGCAAGAGTGTGGATATATAATTTGGAGAATAATCACTCAGAAAGCCATGCATACAAACTAAATTTTCAATGTACTAACAATATGGCCGAGTATGAAGCATTAATTTTAGGCCTTAAGCTAGTTAGGAATATAGGAGCTAAAAGAGTTTTTGTCATGGGAGACTCTTAACTAATTAAAAAACAAATAGATGATTTATATATGACAAAGGACCCTATATTAAGTTGTTATAGAGGAGCTATTATAGAAATACTTAATACTTTCCTAGAAACAAAGCTTGGAGTAATCCCCGGAAAGCACAATATGCAAGCCCGTAGTTTAGCAATGTTTGCCAGTACTTGCAAGTTACCCTTCCAACCTAACCATCATTACACTGCTAAAGTTAGGCGTAGACCCGCAATTCCAGATAATTTGAAGAATTGGCAAGTATTTTCTAATGATAAATAGATAAATAATTTTTTAACTTTAGAAGGAGAGTTTGTAAATAACAATATAGATATTGATACATCCATAGATCCTGGCTCTAAGGATGGGATAGAAATAAATGAGGTAGAAGGTGATGAATTAGATAGATTTAACACAACTAAATTTACTAAATCCGATGTAGATAACTTAGAGAAAATTGAGATTAATGAAATATTAAGTGAAGAAACCAAAGTAATTAATCTCAAGGATAACTTCTTACCAAAGAGATTAACCCCTCTGGAAGATTTATTTGATTCAAATAATGTCCCTAGGAAACCTAAAATGGAACCAGTAAGGTCCGATATAGAGGAATGTAATATAGGAACCAGTGAAAATCCAAAATTGGTCAAACTTTCAAAATCATTACCTCCCATTGAAAAAAGTAAAATACATTGAGTTGTTGAAAGAATTTCAAGATGTTTTTGCTTGGAGTTATGAGGACTTCAAATTCTATGACACCAACATCATCTAGCACACAATCCCCATTAAGGAAAATCAAAAGCCTTTCAAACAAAAACTAAGGAGGATTAATCTTGTCTTACTATCTTCAATTGAAAAAGAAATTTAGAGGGTGTATGATGCCAAAATAATTGCACCAATCAGGTTTTCTGAATGGGTCTCAAACTTAGTGCCAACTAGGAAGAAAACTGGTGAGATCAGACTCTGTGTGGATCTCAAGAACCTCAACAAAGTGTCACTAAAAGACAATTACCCTCTCCCCAAAATGGATCACATTTTACAAAGGGTAGTTGGATCAACGAGAATATCATTGTTGGATGGGTTTTCTGGTTACAATCAAATTTTGGTTCATCTAGATGACCAACCTAAGACTACCTTCGCTACTCCTTGGGGCACATTTATGTATGTGAAAATGCCTTTTGGGCTAATGAATGCAAGAGCGACTTTCCAGAGGGCTATGGATATAGCCTTTGCAAAAGAAATTCATGATTTCCTTGCGATATATCTAGATGACAATACTGTTTTTTCAAAATCTAACAATCAACATTTGGATCATCTAAGACAAGTTTTTATTAAATGCAGGAAATATGGAATCTCCTTAAACCCCAAGAAGTCTTTGTTTGGGTTAGAAGAAGGAAAGTTGTTAGGTCACATAATCTCAAAACATGGCATAAGAATAGACCCTGCGAGAATGGAAGCCATCTTGCAAATACAACACCCAAGGAACATTAGAGAATTACAAGCTTTTTTAGGAAAAATTAACTTTCTTAGAAGATTTATATCTAATCTAGCAGAATTAATTAGATCACTTAACAATATGTTGAAAAAATATTTGACCATAAAATGGACTATTGAGGCTAAAAAATCCTTTGAAGGCATTAAACAGGCCTTAACTAAAACACCTGTGTTAATCAGTTCAAAATTTGATAGAGATTTCATCTTGTTTTCTTTTGCTTCTGAGCACACAATAGTTGTGGTTCTATTGCAGAAAAATGGCAAGGGCTATGAAAAACCTATTGCTTTCTTTAGCAAAGCCCTAAGAGATTCCCCCTTAAAATACAATATAATGGAAAAACAAGCATTGGCTTTAGTTAAAGCCATTAAGGATTTTAGGGTATACATTTTATATTCTCATATAGTGGCCTACGTTCCAAATTAAGTAGTCAAAGACATCTTAACTCAGGAAGGTCCTAAGGGAAAGAGGGAAAAGTGGATTGCTACTAGTTTAGAGTATGATATAGAAATCAAACCTACTAAGTTAATCAAAGGCCAAGGTTTAGCCAAGCTCATGGCTGATCGAACTGTCAGGCCTTGGATATAAACTTTATTGCAGCAATAGATGACGGAGAGGAGATGGCAACTCCACTAATCAGCTAGGACTTTATTGAATCACCTTGGTATGCTGATATTATTTATGTTTTACAGAACTTACAAGCTCCTCCCAAATTATCTAGAACTAAAAGCAAGTTTTTAAATATGAAATCCTTGAAATTTTGTATATTAGACAATGCTTTGTTTTGGAGATATCATCAAGGTATTCTTCTAAATTGCTTGTTAAATGATGAATCTGACAAATTTTTACAAGAGTTTCATGCAAGTGATTGTGGAGGACACCATTACTGGAAGACTATTGTTATCACCCCAAGAAACTCTCATAGGTTGTATCTCAGAGATGCTTGAGAACATTACAAACTCAACATGATGTTGGAAATGGATGAATGGAAGGAATGATGCTTGTTCAAGCCAGATAACCACTCCTACTTTGCTTGACTCCAGGCATGTGTGAACACCCCCAGACTACAAGGCTTTAGACCACCAATTACTCACAGTTTAAGGATTGGGTGAACATGGAGAATACTAAACAGGACCCTGTGCATGGCCAGTTGCAACCAGTGAAGAGGTCTGCAAATCTGTTTCCTAATGCACAGATAGGATGACAGCTCTCTGTCACTAAGTAAACAGAAACCTGGTTAACACATTCACTGATACATACAAAACTTTAACACAGAGGTAGGATGACAGCTCCTCTAATGCTAAATATCAAGAGTTCATGAAAAATGCATCACAGGCACAACCTAGAACAGAATAGAAGTGAAAATTGAGCAATTAACAGCAAAAGAAGTTTGTATTAGCTGAAAATGAAGATGAGACGCTGCAAGTATCAAACTAGTCACAGTCTCCAAAAGTTGAACCTTACATCAAAGCAACAACCATCCCCCTGATTAAATTATATTTTTGGATATATATATAGAGTTTGATTACAAATATGTTCTGCTATTCTAGGCGTGGAGGGGTCATGATGGACCACCAACCGCTTTCACTATCTGATGGAGTCTTTGGTGCTATCTGCCTGCTTCAGTGAACAGATTTGATCTTCTCTAGTGCTATGTTGTACTTCTCGGGCAGGTGGAGTGTAGTATGGAAGAAATTCCATAATTGATAAATGAATTTAACTGCTCGAGGCTTGTCCTTTTTTTTCCTCGGCCATTCTGTTTCTTGAATGCGGTGGTTGGAGATGAAATGCGCCGAGTACTTGGTAGATGATCGTTGTTGTCCTTCTGGTGCATGGCATGACTAGGGTGTGTGAACTGCATGGCAGATGTACAAGTGGGCGGAGGATAAATATCAGTCGTTGGATCGCGCAGATGGACGGCGGAGATTGGTTTGCAGAAGATATTGGGAGATAAGAGAGCGGGGTGATCACAAGCCATTGGATCTCGGGCAGGCAGATCCAACAGTCGTCGGACACAGAAGATGCATGGAGTTTATCGGGCGAGGAGAGCAGGTTTAAGCGGTAAGCGAAATTGATCGCACCGCTTTTGGAGGGGAGTAGTAATCGTACAAGGGCGAGCGATCACAATCATCGAGTGACGCATGGCGGACGTGATGGGACCGAAACCACCTTGATCGTGAGTTATCATGCGGTTATGTTTCGGCAGCAGGGGAAGCGAATGGCATCCAATCATCTTAGAGATGATCAGATGGTGGAAGATCAGTGCACATGTTTTCTGTCAGATGCGGCTAGGGATCGTTAGGTTGAGGTGCGGCGATCAACGGCTGAGATTGTGGTGGAAGGTTTATGAAGGCGTGCGAGTATGTGAGCGTAGGTTCTATGTGGTTTTAACTTTTAGCACTTGGGGCTTAAGGGTAAAGGTTTTCATATGATTTCTGATAGCAAGCCCTGGGAAATGGAGGTGGAAGGAGGATGGATGAGGTGGAGGGGAAGGTTAAAGCGATCGGTATGAGCTTCCTTTGAGTAAAACCAAGAACCAAACCCACTTCTGTTCTCTGAACATCAAAGACATGTAGCAGCGCGAACACTAGCTCCTTTTGGGGATGAGATCCTCTCTGTGAGGTCTCAAGAATTTGCAGATCAATGCCTTTCCGATGAAAACAAATTAGAAAATTCCTAGTGTTCCATTAGGCATGGAGTCTACTGAGCTTACACTAAAACTGATAAAACAACATATTTACAATTTTAAGGCCAAAGACCTTAAACAACATAAATTTTCAGAAAATGCCCATTAAATGGGTCATCAAAAACTACTTCTCCCCCCATAATTTGTAGCATGAAGGTGTTGTTCCCTTGGATCCGAGAAATAATAAAAGGCCCTGTCCAGAAAGCATCAAAATTCCCATGGTTGCCTCTCTTCTCTTTCAGTGCATCCCACTTCAGAACCAAATCTCCAACCTGAAAATTATCTATTTTTGTCCCTCTATCAAAAGCATCCTTGATCTTCTTCTGATGTGCTGCAGACTTTTCAACCAGTGTTCTTTATTTGGTGTACCTCTGCTAAATCAGTGATCCTTTTTTCCATGTCTTCTTCCTCATTATGTTCTTGTTGCAGGAACTTTGCCACAGGGAGAGTTAACTAGATTGGGAATATAGCCTCAGTGCCATACACCCTCTTGAATGGAGAATTCCCTGTGGATTTCTTAATGGTCACTCTGTCAAACCATAGTGCATAGTTGAGCTTAGAATCCCAATTCTTTTTGTTGTCCTCCAACAGCTTTTTAATTATCCTTATCAGGCTCTTGTTGAAAGATTCTTCTAGACCATTACTTTGAGGGTAATATGAGGTGGAATGAACTAGTTTAATGCCCATTGAATTGCACTTGTTCACCAATTCTTTTACTCTGAAGGCTGCTGCATTATCTGTGACTAATTTATGTGGACAACCAAATCTAATGAAGATATTCTCTACAAAAACTTCATGACCACATTATGATCAGCCTTTCTGGTAGGGATTGCTTCAATCCACTTAGTAAAGTAATCAGTGGCTACTAGGGTCCATCTCTGTTGGCCACTGGAATGTGGATTGATTTCTCCAATGAAATCCAAGCTCCATTGCTGAAAAGGGCCACTAGCATGTATAGGCTTTAAGGGTAGGGATTTCAACTGTTGTTTTTCTTCAAATCTTTGGCACCTGTCACAAGATTTAACAAATGAGAATACATCAGAAAATAAGGTGGGCCAATAGTACCCAGCTCTGAGGATTTTGTGGCCTGTAGTTTTCCAGTAGTGGTGTCCTCCATACATGCTGGAATGAAACTGTTGCATAACCTCCATTGATTGTTCTTTGTCTAGACACCTCAAAAGCATTCCAGATGAGTCCCTCCAGCAGAGCAGATTTTTATGAATGCAATATTTAGTTGCCCTGAGCTTAAGAGTTCTGGCTTGACTTGTTCTTAAGCCTTGAGGAACTTCTAGCTTCAGCAAGAATTGAGCTATGGCAGAGTACCAATCACAGGAAGCTAGATTTTCATCCAATGTCTGATTTTTTCCTGGTTCAATGGTGGCTTCCTCTTCTGTCTGACCATTTTCTGAATCTGTGCTTAGGAGGTTTATGTCTAATGTTCTACAATTTTCTTCAGCTAATAGTCTGGCAAGGCCCTAACCTCTCATCATCTTAGTGGGTTTCAGTTCTATATTAAATTCGATTAGCTTTACAATCCATTTAGCCCTTCTTCCATCAGCATCAGCCTGTGTTAAGACATCTTTTATTGAAGTAGAGGGCACATATGCAATTACCTTGGAATGCAAAATATAAACTCTGAAAGCTTTCAAAGACTTGATAAGAGAATATGCTTATTTCTCGATGATATCATACCTCAACTCAACATCCCTTAATGTTTCACTGAAAAATGCCACTAGATGCTCTGCACCTTCTTCATCTGCTTGCAATGCAAGTGTGTCTTCAGAGGCAAATGAAAATATATGGAACTCCTTGTTGTAATCTGGATTGATTAAAGTGGGAGCTTCCATAATGGCTTTCTTAATGGACTCAAAGGATATTCTTGCTACCTTAGTCCATTTTATCGCTGACCCCTTTCTCAACATGGAGGTAATATGCTTCACAAGTTCTGCAAAATTTGGGATAAACCTCCTCACAAAGTTTATTTTTCCTAGAAAATACTAGATATCCTTCTTTGATCTCGGGACAGACAAAGTCTGTATTTCTTTTGCTCTCTCTAGGTCGATTCGGACACCTGCAGCAGAAATAACATGTCCTAACATCTTGCCTTCTTCTAAAGCAAAATGTGACTTTTTAGGATTGATCGAAATCTCAAACCTTCTGCACTTCAAAAACACTCTCTTCAAATGCAGTAAATGATCTTGATGGCTGCTGGAGTATATTGTTATATCACCGAGGTAGATAAGGACAAATTTATCCTTCTCTCCCACAAATTCTATATCCATATCTCTCTGAAAGGTGGCTCCAACATTTATCAGCCCAAAAGGCATCTTGGAATACATAAAAGTGCCCCAAGGAGTAGTGAATGCAATCTTCTCTTGATCATCTGGATGTACAGCAACCTGATTATACCCTGAAAATCCATCCAGGAAAGACATCACTTTTGGCCCTTGAGACTTTTTGCAACAAATGTTCCATCTTGGGTAGAGGATAATTGTCTTTCTTAGAGCATTTGCTTAAGTTTCTAAAATCAACACAAAGTCTGATTTCTCCACTTTTCTTCCTCACCACCACTAGGTTGGCTTCCCACTTGGAATACCTGAGAGGGACTATGATTTTGGCAACCAGTAACTTCCTGATTTCTTTTTCAATCAAAGGGAGGAGAAAGGGGTTTATTGGTCTCAGCTTTTGCTTGAAAGGGATGGTGTCTTTCTCTAGAAGAATTTTATGTTGGATGATTTTTTTTCATATTTTTTCAGGTCACTATATTCCCAGGCAAAGACATCAGCAAATTGCTTCATTAAATTGCAGTATTCAGAACTTTGGTCAGCAGACAAATGAGTGGACAGATTTATATATCTTGGTTGACCTGGACTCCCTATATTATGCTTACAGACTACAGTTTGGTCTTCTTTTTGAGCAACCTTGTAAGGCACATAGTTCTAGTCAAATAGTCTTTCTAAAGGAACTAGACCCTTAGGTATATAATTACTGGGCAGTTGGACAATGCTATCTTTGCCAATTTTATTTCTAAGCTGGGATGGGGGATTTTCTTCCAAGGCTTCATTTTCTTGGTCAACTTGCATTTCAGAGAATTCATCAATGACTTGCAAGAACTTATTTACTTCATCACCATCTTCGAAAACTTTCCAATGCTGGACATTATCAGGCAAGGATGGTCTGTATTTCATTTGGACTTCATAAACAATTCTGGGAGGCATGGGATGGATGAACATGCTAGCAGACACAGCAAGGGAATCAGCAAGCTGATTTTTGGCTCTAAGGATGTATGAGATACAAAAACTATCAAAAGAATCTTTGAGTCTCCATACCTCATCTCTGTATGCTTTCAGCCTTGGTTGCTTTGCTTGAAATGTTCTGTTTACTTGTTGAATGATAAGATCAGCATCTCCAAATAGCCTTATGCTTCTGATTCCTCTATCTTTTGCTGCGTTAAGGCCCAAAATCAGAGCCTCATACTCTGCTATATTGTTGGTGACTTGAAAAGCCAGCTTAAAAGACAGATGTTTGCTTTCTTTTTGTGGAGATATTAGCACCACCCTTGCTCCTGCAGTCTCCCTGGAACATGCTCCATCAAAAGACATCTCCCAAATTTGACTTCCTTGCTCTTCCTTGGCCTGAGCTACTTGTTTCCCGAGCTACATTGAGGCCTTCTGAGATTCTTCTATTTGGAGAATACATGCTCCAAAATCAGTGTCCACAGCATAAATGGGATGATTAGAAGGACTCTTTTCATCACTAATGATGTATGCCAGCTGTGCTTCTCTTTATAATCTCCTACTTTCTCCCCCAAAGACTGGGACAGTGGCATAAGATAGACCATTCTATAATGTCCCACCTAGTCTCTTGATCCATCCTCTTGACAACAGCATGCCAAACTTAGGAGGGACATCTGCTACCACAATGTCCATCACCATGCTCTTCATGGGCAGCTGAGTTAGGGTAATGGCTAAATCTTTGATCAATCCTAGGCACTTTACTTTCCTTGAATCAAATGAGAATAGATCATGGTATGGTTTGGTGATATCAAGGCCTAACTCTTCCATGACAGCCTTTGGCATTAGATTGTGGCTAGCCCTAGTGTCTAACAGGCAATTATGGAGGATTTTGTCATGGATGGTCAAGGAGACATAAAAAGATGGAGAATTATCATCAGCAGGTTCAGTCATGGGGCTCAGCACAACTGTAGGCTTATCATCTTGCAAATTGACAGAGTCAGTGGAGGTTTGTGTGGTTTTCAGCTCAAGAGCTTCAAGGATAGGCTTTCTAAACACTTCACTCTTTACCAACTCTACCAGAGGCATAAATATTTTTAACTTCTGAACTTCTGATTTGGAACTGAAAGGGGAAGGGGACTTGTCAGGACCTCTTACCTCTTGAGCTAGTGCTTTGAGGATGACTGGATCAGCTACTGTTTTTTTCTGTCTAGTATTCTGTGACTCTGTCTGGATAGCAGCATTTTGGGCAGAATTCTCCTTGGCATTGTTTGCTTGTGACCTCAGATTATAACTTTGTTGTTCACCAGTCTGCAAAACAGCCCCTTTGTCCCACTCTTGACTAGTTTGGTCCAGAAGTAATGCTTCTTCTTATGCAGCCAATGTCAAAAAGGTAGCACTGCCTTTATCTTCCATGCAATGGATTTCATCCTCTTCTTCGAATTGTTCCTCCTCCATCACTACACTTTGAAAAGGAGCTTTAACTTTCTGTTCTTCATTTGGTTCTTTTCCCCTCTAAATAATTTGCAACTATTCATTTTCTCTTATGAATGGATTTGAGTTTCTTGGAGCAAATGTGTTCTGAAATCTTGCCTTTCCTGAGTTCTGCTCAACGTTCATCTTAGATATCTCAACAGCCAATGACTCTATCATTCTGGTCATTTTGTCTAATTTAGGCTCTGATGATGAAGCAGAGGAAGAAGAAGCCTCACCTCTCTACCTTCTTCTGTCAGCATTTCTGCAGCCATAATATTAGACTCTACTTCTAGGGCTGCATCTTGCATATCAGCCAGAGTGGCACATCTTCTTTCTCTCAATAGCAGGCAGAAATCAGATTCAAAAGCATTGGCATAAGTAAGTTTGGTAGAGGTGGGGGTTGGCTTTACTTCAGCTGGTATCTTACTATACATATGATTGAATCTCTTATTAAAAATAGGCAAGGATTCCCCATTTTTCCTCTTCAGGTTACCAAACTTAGTATGGTAATATAGCATGTCTTTTTTATCTCCCCAGTGCTTCAAAAATGCATCATCTAAAGCTTCAATATCAGCAATAGATCTAGGGGTCAATTCTCTGAACCACTTTCTAGCCTCTCCATCAAGGCTCTAGACAAAAACTCTCATCCACACATCATCTTTACCGATATCCAGGTTATCAGCATAACTGTAAAAAGATTCAAGGTGTTCTTCAGCTGTTACCCCATCTGTACCAGTGAACTTTGGCATATACTTCTGGTATTCTCCTACAGGCATGGCATTCAAAGGAACAGGCAAGACCAAGGGTCCATACCTAGCAGCTATTATTCTTTCCATCTTTGTTGTTGCCTGCTGGCCTGCCATGACTGGGGTAGGTGGAAGGATACTGGCGGATTAAATATTAGGTAACAATGAAATTGATGACAGAGACAAGGGAATGTGATGGACTGTATGGGAGACTTTCTTTGGACTAAGATCCAAAGGGGAGCTGAATGAGCAAGGATCTTTATGAATCTCTGAAGGTATTTTCTCACTAGCAATACTAGGCTCTATATCTTCAAACTGTGTATTCTCAACTATAACCCTCTCTTGCAGAGATACATAAGATTTCTTAGGCTTACCTGATCCTGATGCTCCTTTTTGTGATGTTTTCTTCGATTTGACAATCTTCTCAGGGTCAGGCACTGGGTCAGCTGGTGGTTTCTAAGGATTTCTCCAGGTATGCCTCACAAACTAAGCCAGAACTGAAACGTGGAGTCGCCAAAGGTTGGTCCTCCAGTAGAGTTCCCAGGTAGATGATTACAACCAAAAATGTGCCCAAACTTTGTCTATCATCAAAATCTGGAACTGTGTCATTCTCCTAGGGAAGCTGAGCTTCAACCTCCTCTCCCCGGCAACGGCGCCAATCAATGTTAGCACCCCAAGAAACTCTCCTAGGTTGTATCTCAGAGATGCTCGAGAACATTACAAACTCAACATGATGTTGGAAACGGATGAATGGAAGAAATGATGTTTTTTCAAGCCAGATAACCACTCCTACTTTGCTTGACTCTAGGCATGCGTGAACACCCCCAGACTACAAGGCTTTAGACCACCAATTACTCACAGTTTAAGGATTGGGTGAACATGGAGAATACTAACCACACCAGCAAATGCACAGGGCCCTGTGCATGGCCAGCTACAACCAGTAAAGAGGTCTGCAAATCTGTTTCATAATGCACAGACAGGATGACAGCTCTCTGTCACTAAGTAAACATAAACCTGGATAACACATTCACTGATACATACAAGACTTTAACACAAAGGTAGGATGACAGCTCCTCTAATGCTAAATATCAAGAGTTCATGAAAAATGCATCACAAGCACAGCCTAGAACATAATAGAAGTGAAAAGTGAGCAATTAACAGCAAAAGAAGCTTGTATTAGCTGAAAATGAAGACGAGATGCTACAAGTATCAAAGTAGTCACAGTCTCCAGAAGTTGAACCTTACATAAAAGCAACAACCATCCCCCCTCATTACATTATGTTTTTGGATATATATAGAGTTTGATTACAAAGATGTTCTGCTATTCTAGGCGTGGAGGGGTCATAATGGACCACCAACCGCTTTAACTATCTGATGGAGTCTCTGGTGCTATCTGCCTGCTTCAGTGAACGGATTTGATCTTCTCTGGTGCTTTGTTGTACTTCTCGGGCAAGTGGAGTGTAGTATGGAAGAAATTCCATAACTGATAAATGCATTTAACTGCTTGAGGCTTGTCTTTTTTTTTTCCTCGGCCATTATGTTTCTTGAATGTAGTGGTTGGAGATGAAATGTGTCGGGTACTTGCTAGATTATCATTGTCATCCTTCTGGTGCACGACATGACCAGGGTGTGTGGACTGCATGGCGGATGTACAAGCGAGCGGAGGATAAATATCAGTCGTTGGATCACGCAGATGGATGGTGGAGATTGGTTTGCAGAAGATATTGGGAGATAAGAGAGCGGGATGATCACAAGCCGTTGAATCTCAAGCGGGCAGATCCAACGATTGTCGAACGCGGAAGATGCACAGATTTTATCGAGCGGGGAGAGCGCGTTTAAGTGGTAAGTAGAATTGATCACACCGCTTTTGGAGGGGAGCGGTAATCATACAAGGGCGAGTGATCACAATCATTGGGTGACGCGTGGCGGACGTGACGGGACCAAAACTGCCTTGATCGCGAGTTATCGTGCAGCTATGTTTCGGAAGCGGGGGAAGCAGATGGCGTCCAATCATCTTAGATATGATCAGACGGTGGAAGATCAGCGCACCTTTTTTCTATCGGATGTGGCCGAGGATTGTTAGATCGGGGTGCGGAAATCAACGGCTGAGATTGCGGCGGAGGGTTTATGAAGGCATGCGAGTATATGAGCGGAAGTTCTATGTGGATTTAACTTTTAGCGCTTGGGGCTTAAGGGTAAAGGTTTTCATATGATTTCTGATAGCAAGCCCCGGGAAATGGAGGTGAAAGGAGGATGGATGAGGTGGAGGGGAAGGTGAAAGCGATCGGTATGAGCTTCCTTTGAGTAAAACCAAGAACCAAACCCACTTCTATTCTCTGAACATCAACGACATGTAGCAGAGCTAACAACTACCGCAGATAAAATCCTTAGAGCTAGTTTCTACTGGCCTACCTTGTTTTTTGATGTCAAGAAATATGTGACCTCGTGTTACAAATCTCAAATTTTTTAGGGAAAGAAAAAGCTTTTACCTTTACCCCTCGATCCAATCTCTATTGAAATACCTTTTCAGCAATGGGGTTTAGAATTAATTGGTGAAATTCACCCACCCTCCTCTGCCCAACACAAATGGATCCTCACAACCACAGACTATTTCACAAAATGGATAGAGGCCATACCTTCAAGGCAAGCCACAAATATTGTTATCATAACCTTCCTTGATACCAATATTCTATCAAGATTTAGATATCCAACTAAGCTCATTACTGATAATGCAGCAGCCTTTAAACCCAAAAGAATGATAGATTCCTGCAACAAGTATCATATCACCCTAGGTCATTCTACAACCTATTACCCTCAAGGAAATGGACTAGCAAAATCCTCAAACAAAAGCCTAGTAAACATCATCAAGAAGTTGTTGGAGGATAATAAGAAAACTTGAATAAAAAGCTAGTCAATGCCTTATGGGCAGACAGATTGACCACTAAGAAGTCAATTGGTACTTCTCCCTATCAACTAGTTTATGGGATGGAAGTTGTCTATCCATCTTCTTTGGCAGTACCAGTAATGAAGATGCTTGAAGAATTGCAGGTTGATCCCAGTAGTATCCAAAGAAGAATCAACCAAACTATTCATCTTCAACAAACCAGAGAAGAGGTCTACATCAAGTCTCACGTTGTGCAGGAAAGGGTTAAAAAGATTTTTAATAAAAGAACCAAGGCTGAAGATTTCTACCTTGGTGAAAAGGTACTTAAGTGGGATTCAAGGAGGGAAGACAAAAGTAAACATGGGAAATTTGATTTCCTATGGAAAGTCCCATATGTCATTTATGCTTTCAGAGGTAATAATTCTTTCTTCCTCAAAGAACTTGATGGTACATAAACAGAAGGTGGGCTAGTGAATGGTCAAATGCTAAAACATTACTTTGAGCTGAGTTACTAATTTTTCATTTCCCATTTGTACATATTCTATTTTCAAAAGTCTAGTTTGGATTATATGGTGATTTTTGAAGTTGAAGCCCGAAGAGAAGGCCCTAAGCTTTAAAAAAATTGCTATCATAAGTATAAATAATGCAGATGCAAAGAGGAACACTTTTCAAGGTAACATCAACAATAATTTGAAGGCCACTGATCTTGAAAGCTCTTCACATTTCACTAGAAAATGCCATCCTCGAGTGGAACCACTGTTAGGTTCCTATACCAATAGGAGTCATAATTTTGAATGACTAATGTTAAGCCTTATAATATTGTACATACATTTGCTTCTGCAAATGTTTTCCATATTAAAAAATTAAAAAATGTAAAGAGGGTATGTCCTAAAATAATAATCAAAGGACAAAAAGAATAAGAAAAGGTCCAAAAAAATGAAAATATATGAACCCCAAAAGACAAAAAAGAGACCATGGAAGTGAGCAAGTCAAAATTCCACTACTATTTACTTTCTATGCATAATAAATGATTGTGTGCAACCTATTACTCATGCCACAATGCATGGTTATCAAACTGTTAATCTTGATTATGCCATGCTTTGAATTTTATGTTTATAGTTAAAGAATAAAATCTGACCAAACAGTGTAATCTTGGCAGATCATTAGATAGGTGGAGTGAATAAAAGGAGCTCATCAATTTAATATGAGCCCTTCGATGATATAAGGTTAGAATTATATAGTTTTCTTTGTAAAAGAAAAAAGATTGATAAGAGTTTGCTAGCCTAAATGCACCTAAATAAAATGAAGAAAAAATGGTAGGATGAGTAAATGGGTAAGTAGTAGAAAGGTTGCAGAAATATCATGTGATTACATAAAAGCACTTATGTCATTGTTTTAAATGCATCTTTCAAATGAACATAAGCAGTAAACAAAGCAAAGACAATGGTTCACAATGTTATTTATTTAACATCCCCTCATTCATTTCACCCCTTTACTTCACTAATTTCCCATAAAGAAGTTCTAGTACTTAAATCCTACAAGTCAAAAAATCTCAGAGCATTTCTCTGACTTTTGGAGGGACCAAACCCTCGGCTTAATGACTTAAGGGACAAGTACTAGAACCCCCTTCATGAAAACACATTCCCCCTTCATCTCCCTTCATTTCCCCTCATTTCCCTAATAAAATCCCTTTCCTAAGGCTTAAAGACCTTTTACCGAGGAAAAGTGATTCACCCCCATTTAAAACCCTTACGCACAAAAAACCCACCAAATTTTTTTATCCTAAGTATAAATCTAAATGTGCAATCGGATACATTTAACCCCTTTTTTCAAGAAAATCCACTCCGCCATAACTTTCATATTAATTAACTAACTCTATTATATAAACCCATAATAACCCTTTTCCCGTAAAAAAATAAAAACCTATATAAAATACCCCAACCCCTTAGTTTTAATAAAAACTAATATAAACTACCCCTTATCCCGATATAACTTCACTTAATTTGCCTAACCTTGGTAAAACTTAAGTTAATCCCGTATCAGCTTCACCCGACTCCCTAATCCTACACTAAACCTGGCCTGATCCTTTAACCCAGGATTAGTCCCTCAACTAATCTTGAACCACCATAATTAAATCCCTAGGCCCCCCGTCAACTACCGTCATTCCCCCCGCGTAGCTTTTCCTCTCAACTACCATTGATCATCCCTCCCCCACATCCAATGGCGCACAACCATATCGGTTGTGCTCGATAACTAAACAATAACCACCCAATAAAGGGGTTTTTCTCCCAGCCCCCAATGCTATGTGTCAGACGATGTATGGCATCGGGTGACCTCTCCTGAAAACCGCCCGCACCATAAAAGCGGTGCGATGGCCCTCCAAAACCGCTTCCCCCATTTAACTGAAAACCGTCAACTGTTCATCTGAAAGTGAAACCCGCCAAAATTAGTCATTTTCTCTATAAAAGGTCGCGAAGCCCTCTTTCGCCCTTTTTCCGCGCATTTTCTTTGTAAGATGTGTAAACCATTGCTACCATTGTAAACGCCGAAATTACCCACAAACTTCCAATTCCACTCCATAAGACGCTACAGACAGCCTAGCCACCTTTTCAGACTGTACCAGGACCACACCAACCACTGCAGCTTCCGTGAAACACCATTTTCAGAGCCAGTTTACCCAATTCCAGGAATTTCACCACAAATTAACTCTTACCCCTGCAAATTTCAAGACCTTTAGCCTGTGCAATATTTTAAATTAAGGAAATTAAGTAAAAATACTACCAATTTCATTGATAGATTCATGGCCAAATTCCAAATTTTGAGGGAGAAAGGATTGCCTAGTCCATTGGTCATCAATGACAAACTTATGACACAGCTAGACTATGATAATAGACTAAGGCAGTTGGCTAAGGAGCAAGCTAGTGCTTCATCTATAAAAGCACTGCCAACAGGCAAAGTTTTGTATAACACCTTAGAGAACTTGTTTTTTCTCCAGTGTGAGATTAAACACTTATTCATCACAAAGTTCAATTTTTCCAGGTAGATCGAGGCTGATGAGATATATCGAAGGATGATGAATGTCAAATTACCTGATGCAAAATGGTGGAGATAATGACAGCTTTACTGTGAGAAATTTATAGCAAAAAGTTATTGCACAGTAAAAATATAGCAACCAAGTAATTGGATAAAAACAAGACAGCAGGGTCAAAGAGTATCAGGTGAAAGATCATAATTGAAGAATATTCCAGCGTGAAAAGACCACAACTGCAAGCCAGCATAAAGGGCTACAAATCCAACCATAAAAGCCAGCAGTACCACATTAAAAGGGACAGCATGAAACATTTCAATAGTTGTCTCTATCTTCTTGCAAGAACATACTTGTATTTCCTAGAATAAATCTCAAGTTTGTTTTGAGATATTTTGTAATACTTTTTGTATAAATATTTCACCGTTCGAAGTATGTAGGGTAGATTCTCAAACATTTCTATAGATCTATTTGATCAAACACTATAAGCTATTGTATCATTTTTTGGACCGGCAAGTTGGATTAATGAATAAAGGCAAGACATTTCACTGGATTCATGTGTAGAGCGAAAGTGCAGACAAGTATTTTCTCTTGCATGGTTATATTTCTTTATGATTTTTCCACAATTTTTGATGTATCTGAAATCTAAATGCTATAATATGGAATGATATCTCAGAACTTGCTTCATTGCACTCTGTTTTAACTATTATGCATTTTAATGTTTTCTGCAAATTATCTAAATTAAGGAATTCTTAAGTTCTACTTAGTCTAGGTAGTCTCCCTCTGATCTATAGTCAAGGATTCTTAATTGCCCTTTACTGATGATTAACCTTTTGTTCCTCATCTTAATCCCGGTCCGAGAATTCTTAAGTGCTCTCTCACCTTGGTTAAGATTCATTTCACCTATATGGCCCAAAGACTTGCATTTTACTCTGCTAGCTTGCCCTTTGAACACTCCCTTTAGTGAGTTAATTCTAGTTATGTTGCCCTCCTTTGCCTCCATAGCCTAATGGTCCAAAGACATCAGTCTATCCATTTGTTTTAAGGATTCCACTATCCAACCATTCAATACAAATCAAAA
Organism: Pinus taeda; assembly: GCA_000404065.3. Lineage (NCBI taxonomy): Eukaryota > Viridiplantae > Streptophyta > Pinopsida > Pinales > Pinaceae > Pinus > Pinus taeda. The sequence goes on from APFE031063250.1 coordinate 27,818, forward strand.
CCCCCTAAACCTTCAGAACTAGCCTAAAATCCCAGCAAACAAATCTGAATCAAATAGAGAGAGCACTCTTTTAGCCATAGATTGGCTACAGCCTATACTTAAAATATTGGTTTGTGGTTACCTCAGTCCTTTCCTTCTTTTGAAAAATTTTAGGGAAAAGGTCTGAGTGATAACAGTTGGCATTATAATACAAGTGTTGTCCTTGATGGCAACTCACTCACAGGTCAGTTCAGATTTGATAAAAGGCAACACACATTGTAACAGGTCAAGTCAGAGGTAAGAGGGCATTGGTATAGAAGAACAGGATGTTGGAACAAAGGTTTACTGATCAAAATCAAGAAGTTGAAGGAAAAGGATATTGTAAGGTAGTTTAAGTTGTATACGCATATTCACTTTGACAAAGCAACGTATACACGCGGGTTAAGAGAACAAAAAGAGCATATACGTATGCACGCACTTTCACAAGAGGAAAATCGTGTATGGGTTGGAAAATCAAGGAAATTCAAGATTACATAATACTAAGGGTCAATACCATGGTATTAGCCCACAACATTGAGCGGAGTAACGACTATTTGATCCCGTCCAATAATACCACATGTTCTAAGTGTTGTTTTGGTCCGAGGTATTGAGGAAGACCAAAAAATATATAAGGAGGAGAATATTAAAGGGTCAACTGTGCAACTGAAAGGGTTTCTCAGGAATACTTCTATTTGAAGTACATTTTATGTTGCAGGGGCTATGATTATGATATAATCTAAAATATTGTGTGCACCTTGAATTCAACGTTGGATCAAGATCATGAGACCTGAAATGACTTATCATTGAATGATATGATATTGGTTGGGCTATATCTGATTGCTTACACATGTTTTATTCTTTAAATATCATGATCTAGGTATGTCTAAAATCTGGAATAGAAGTGAAGTTTTAAGTTAGTATTTGTAGATATATATGTTGGTTTTCCTTGGTGAAGGTGCATATACACGTTGGTTCGAAGCTTCCAAGTAGCGTATACAAAAGAAAATCTTGTTATTCGGAAATGACTGATCTATCTGATCAATGTCGTTGGTTTACTACTATCTTTCAATGTTGTCTTCTTATATTTGTATGTAGAACTGAATGCATAAGGAGATTGAGTCTGATTGATTCATTGATTAAGTGAGAAGGGTGATCTTTGCTGCTAACTATCTAGATCTCTATAATTTGACAGTAGATGTTCAGAATATTACTGGTTGGTACAAATTTGATTCAGAATTTTTATGTTTCAGTTGTTTTGGAGGTATACGCAAGTTTGGGTAAAGGAAGTAGTGTATAGACGCAGGTTGGGTTCATTAAAGTAGTGTATGCATTCTTGTGTATGATTCTTGAGGTTGCAACTAGTTCTGAATGATGATGCAGGTTTTTGGGTTCAACACAGTGTTCTAGTGATAGTGATCTGACTATTCAGATTGATTGATTGTTGGTTGATGTAGATATTATTATAGAGTTTGAGCTTCAAAGTTTTTGATGGGTCTAGTGTGAAAATTTGATGAAACGAGGCCTTCATATTGTGTTGTTGTGTACCGGGAGCATCCAATCTGAAAATTTATGAAACGTGGTCCTTGGAGGAAGAGAGAAGGTTGTAGCCTTCTGTAGGTCGATGCCTACGTACTAGTAAGCATTTCAGATAGGACAAGAGCTAGGGGGTTGTAGCTCCCTTCCATTAGAAGCTGGAGAATGAGGGAAGGTTGTAGCCTTCTGCAGGTGGGTGCCTGTGTACTAGTATGAGTCTACACCAGTACAAGATTGCAAACATATTTTCTTTATATTAAAAAGAAGACAGAGACAACAACAGCAGGTGGTTTTTCTCCCGCATTGGGTTTCCACCTTAAATCTTGCTGTTCATGTGTGTTGATTATGTGTGATAGTTTATTATGTTATTACTGCACATAGTTACTATATAATAAGACACTAATGCTCTAATTAAATATCAACATATGATGAATTAACTAAATCATAGGTTATCTATGTATAATATGGTTTCCTTAATCATAGTTGTGTGCACACGCAAGTTCACTTCACTGAAGTAGCGTATATAAATCTGATTGGGAAATGAAAATTTATTGAATTCTAAATATTGATTCACCCCCCCCAGTATTAGTTCCAACAATTGGTATCAAAGCAGGTCCTTTTGTTCCGGATTTAAACAGGAACGCAAAAAAATACAGAGAACCATGTACACAAAGATGCAGTGGAAATAATGCTTCATTTCATTAATGGAAAATACTGAAATATGCTTACAACCAGAAATGGAAATAAACCAGCTAGGGCGATGGTAGC
>APFE031063262.1:0-13110 GCA_000404065.3 Pinus taeda
TGATTTAGGTTGGCTCTTATTTAGCAATGATACCTATGTATTATGAAAAGTTGTAAAACAGTGAGAAGATGAGACGTCCATTTAATATACCTGCCAAATGAGTATTTCGGTCGCGGATCCTAGGCACAAATGATCTCATTTGGTGACTTGAACAGATATGGCGTCCTCAACAGGGGACACGTATCTAGTACTTCTCGGTAGCCTTCGCAAAGCGCCAACGCAGTTTAAACAACTTTTCAATAAATTTGCATCGCTGGGCCCATTTTCTAGTTACGATTCTGAATATTTATCACATAGCAATGTGAAACGAATTGCTACAGATAATTTTGTACTATTCTAAAAAATTATGTTTTTTGTTTGGAAAGGTATAGAAATTTGGTTATATTTTGAAAAATCTAGTAGTACAAGTTTCACTTGGTTTGAAAACGACAATGCTCGACAAAAATTTAAGCAATCAACTAACAATATTAAATGTTTCAGAAAAGAAAGTGTGGGACTAATCTCCTCTGCTAAAAATTTCATAACAAGAACAATACCTATATCACATATATTCATATTACAAGTTTCATAACTATTTATTCAATTTGTATCATCATTATTTCTTATATTTTATAGTTGAAAACTCAATAGCCATTTAATAATTAGTTGAGGAATATTTATGGACAACTGAATAACCCTTTTTTCCTTCCTAATCCCTTATTTTTCATTTTAACTTCTTTTTCTTCCAATTTTAGTTTAGGGTTCTCGATACATTTTTACAGGCTTCCATTTTGTCAAATTTTTATAATCTTTTACTTTAATTAAACTATATTTAAACAAAATGAGAAGTACTAACTATTTTCATTCATAGTTCAACTAACCCAACGGTGGATATAAAAATTCTATTTATACTTGACTGGCTATGAAACAGTGGTTTGACCAAAAATTAAAAAAAAATATAATAGGAAAATTAGAAAACCAAAAAACAATTTATATTAAAATTTTTAATTTAATTTATTATATATATATATATATTATTTAATTATGATGGATTGATTTAAGTTGACTCTTATTTAGCAATGATACCTATGTATTATGAAAAGTTGTAAAACAGTGAGAAGATGAAACGTCCATTTAATATACCTGCCAAATGAGTATTTCAGTCGCGGATCCTAGGCACAAATGATCTCATTTGGTGACTTGAACAGATTTGGCGTCCTCAACAGGGTACACGTGTCTAGTACTTCTCGGTAGCCTTCGCAAAGCGCCAACGCAGTTTAAACAACTTTTCAATAAATTTGCACCGCGGGGCCCATTTTCTAGTTACAATTCTGAGTATTTATCACATAGCAATGTGAAACGAATTGCTACAGATAATTTTGTAGTATTCTGAAAAATTATGTTTTTTTGTTTTGAAAGTTATAGAAATTTGGTTATATTTTGAAAAAATCTAATAGCACAAGTTTCACATGGTTTGAAAACGACAATGCTCGACAAAAATTTAAGCAATCAACGAACCATATTAAATGTTTCAGAAAAGAAAGTGTGGGACTAATCTCCTCTGCGAAAAATTTACTGCAATCAGCAACACATAGGCAGCCAGTTTTACGAACATATTACATGCGTGTGGTAGCCCCTTTTATGAACATATTATATGTTTGCCTAAGACAGATTGTGTCACTCGATTAATTCATATATTAAAGTCAATCCACGAAATTACTCAATCATGTTTTAATGGACTACTTCACTCAAACCATTATATTGATGTGTATGTGCATGATAATAATTAGTCAATTTATGCACAACAGTTTGAACTATTTATTTTTGTTTTATAAAAAAAAATTATTAATATGATTAAAATATATTAATTTTCAATGTTAAATTTATTTTTTTTAATAGGTTTAATTTATAAAAAATTTAAAACTATTTAAATTTATTTATTTTTAATATTATAGTTCATATTTTTATTTATTTATTAAAAGATAGATTTACTAACATTTAATGTGGAATGGGAGGCTGGTCTTCCACTTTTTAACGGGTGAAAAGGAAAGGTTGTTCATTATTGACTGTTGACAACCTTATCACTCTTTCAATTGTCAACATATCAGTTTTTCAACTGTCCGCGTATTAGTGTACTTAGTAATCTCATGATTATCCGTGTATTAGTGTACTTAGTAATCTCATGATTATCCGTGTATTAGTGTACTTAGTAATCTCATGATTATGATTCTTAATTTTTTTTTATTAAATTGTAAGTTGTTGTATTGTGCATATTTATTATACACTTTTCTAATGTGACGATAATAGAGTGCTCACAAATCTAGTCTTTGCTTATATACAAAAACATTTTCTAAGCAATAATTAAACATTAATAATGTGTGTATGTGAGTAAAGAATTCAAGCACTCATGGGCCAAAGTGGACCATTATTGCGGTGAAAGTTCGTGAAGGCAAATGAAGTATTATAAAAGAAATATTAAATTTTTTTGTTAATATATTAAACTTTTCAATTCATCAAATTGTTAAAATAAATAAATATATGTGAAAAAATTATGAATTTGTTGAATGATAATCACAATCTCAAATTAAAAAAAATTAAATTGATATTAAAATAAAAGTTGCAAGAACCATGTGCAAAACAAACATAGATAGAAATGGACAATAACAATAAAATCAATTTCTGAACTGTTTCATCCATGTGGGACCTAGTAATATAAAGGTTTAAGATAATAATAAACTAAGCATTATGTAAGCTTTTTATGTTAAGTAATTCAAATTTTACGAAGAAAAAAAATTGTAATTAAAAAAAATCATAAAATGGGGTATATTTATAAAGGGAAAATAAGTAACAATTTGTTATCAAAATCTTTAAACTTTACAAATTGCATAACTTTTTCTGGAGCCATTCATTTTAAGATAATAATAAACTAAGCATTATGTAAGCTTTTTATGTTAAGTAATTCAAATTTTACGAAGAAAAAAAATTGTAATTAAAAAAAAAATCATAAAATGGGGTATATTTATAAAGGGAAAATAAGTAACAATTTGTTATAAAGTCTTTAAACTTTACAAATTGCATAACTTTTTCTGGAGCCATTCATTAAAAGGAGTTCAAATTGAATGTAAAATTCTTTAACTATATGAGTAAAAGATCTATAGGGTGGATAGATGTCCCTTTCGCAAGTCAAATTCATATCAGGGTGAAATTTGATCATGAAATTTTCATTCATTACTTTTTTTTTTGATTATTTAATTTTTTTTACTAACCATGCATATTTGTTTGCGGGCTTATTTTATAATTATTAATTTTTAAATATAATAATTTTTAGTATATATATATATATTATATATATATATATATATATAATATATAAAACAGTTAATAATAAACATGTTAATAATTATTTATTTTTTAAATGTCAGAGAAAAAATAATTTAAAAAATATAAATATGTAAAAATGACATGTATACAATTAATACAACTCTTATTATATTAATATGTACTCAAATTACAAGACATATATACTATAATTATTACCATATACTCTCTATTATTTAAAAAATATTTTTTTATGTACTTATTTTTTTATTTAATATTATTATAATATTAATAAAAAATTAAAAAATGCATAACCCCACATTAAAACCCTGCTGTAGAATTAAAAATACATCATTATCAAATATGCATACATACAAAGGGAAACCCCATTTTTTTAAAGACAAGTTTGAGTTTGAAATTCGGTTTAGTTTCCAAAGAATTTTACATTGGGAAGACCATAAGGTTTGGGTGTCATGGTTACGAACCTTCGAGGAGACGAATCCCATAACCAAAACTCAAATAAAAATATAGGGTCAAATACATCGATTAGCATAGATATAGAGAACCTAGGTGTCGAAAGCACCCAAAATCATGACAATAGTCACAGACTGCGATATATATAATAACAAAATAACTTAAAAGAAAAAGTGTGAAGGTCAGATTCTAACCGGGTTATAGAACCTTGCCTCGTTCTATACGTAAAATTCCATTATTTTGACCTTCAAAGCAACATTTTTACCGGGTCAATGCACACAATTGGAAGTTTTGTTCAAAAAAGGGCATAAATGTAAATGAAGCCAAGGTAGCAAACAGTGGTCAATTTTGAAGGTTTACTCTTAATTTCATTTGGAAGGCCATATATTTATCTAACTCTTCAAGGATGAAAAGTTATAAAAAAGGAATTACTTCTACTGAAAAGTATATAGTAAATAAACCCCTCAAAAAATTCCATAATGAAATAATGTCAAATATTATCAAATTCGACTAAAAAAGGTAAACATATGTTTCTTCTATTCATTAGATGATCTTCAAAAGTATTTGGACTTCCATAATTGAAAATATAAATATATTTTCCCAATAGAAATGGATTTCTAGTTTTCATTTATTTCCATACATCATAAGTAGCATTCCAATCTACCTCATTTAGAGCATGATGTGCACTTAGAGATAGAAACATTAACATATCTAGTGTCTCCAATGAAAGTCTTTATCTATCATCATTTTTTATCTTGTTTAATTTTCAGAAGCCTCTTTCACACGCTGATGTGGTTGTTGGGATAACAAGAATAGCTTGCCATAATTGCATCAAATATGGAAAGTCTTCAAACCATTCATGTTCATCTCCACATAGGTCTCATGTCATACATATTATTTTTAGGGTATGGTTTACAAATAGCACAAATAAATTCATTCATTTCATCCAAACATCTAGCAGTATCCACAATAGATGATTCCCCAACGCTAATTTTCTTCACATAAACATTTCAACTATATTTTTGTTGGACAACCTATATCATTCACTTCTTCATAATAATGTTGAGAAGTGAAAAACTTAGCCACATTAAATACGTGTAAATCTAGGAATCTCATGTCTAAATATTTAATCACCTTTACAATAAAACATTTTCCCAAAAGAATACAATCATATAGTAGCCCCGAATATTTTCATCTTTGGAAAAATTTTGAACCTCAATGGATGTAAATGTACCATAACTGTGCAGCTGTACTATCTGCAAATTCAAGGGTTCGTATTTATGCATTAACTAAAAAAGAAGACATATGCATTGCATCTACACCAAAAATGCTTTCCGAAAATCATTTACGAAGCATGCTAATAGAAACATCTAAAGTAGTGTTAATACATGTAATATCAACATGATCCTCTTCGAACTTTTGATTCAACTTATTTAATTCAACGAGCATGTCTCCAAGTATATGGATGCAAATTTTCACTTGAAATATTGTTGCCAACTCATACATTTTTTTCTCCCATAACTCCCAATCCTAACAAATAATGCATGAGTTTAACAAGTTTCCATGACCTTTCCTCTTGAGATCCACCTAATTTTATGAATTTGTAAGACCACTAACTTAGTGATTTGAAATGTATACATTAGCTCTCTCAATTTTCCATGTCCTTTAGTTGATTTTCCAAGCCATGAATAGACTTTGTTTCAAATTTGTTAATATATTGCAACTCTGGAAAATGAGATGAAGCCTCATTGCTTATTAATGATTCCCTTTGAGCTCTATAATGGATAACTAATAAATCGAGACCATATGAAGCTTAGGAGATAAACCTTCATGAATACCCCTTATGGAAGATGCACCATCTGAACAAAAACCAACAAAATTCATCAAATCTAAATCCATTTATACTAAAAGAGTTCTCACTAGATCATACATACATTGAGCTATTCCATCCTTTATTTGAAGTAAACATTGTTAAACATTGACCTCTTCCTCCATTCATCAAATATGTAATATAAACAATCAATTGGTGTTCCATAATTTGATCACTTCTTTAATCAACTGAAATTGAGTAAAATGACCTATACAAAATGTTCTCTTTTAGATTGTTCCAATAAACCTCTTTAGAAACTAGAAGAAAATATTTTTTGGTGTGGTATTTGTGTATGCAGAAAATTCATTGTTAGAAGCATGGTGGAGTGCATTTATACCAATTCAAGTCACATATTGACTTATACATGTCTAAATATAAATCATGTATAGCAACAAAATACATCTTTTCAATCATTGATATAATTTTCTCCTTCCTAGGATTTACCATTAGTTCTACATGTTTAGTGATTGGAATATTGCTTCAATGGCTTTTTCCCTCCAAAATTTGTAAAACAAAAATTGAGCTTTTGATTTTGCATGGCCACTTATACCAATAACTTGAAGAGTGGTAGTTCCCTCTTTTGAAAATGGAGTCTCACTTTTAATTTTAACACATCAAGAACATTTTATCCTTTCATTCCCATTAAATGTTTTAAAACATAAGCCCATGGAAACCTTGTATTCTGTTTAGATTTGAATATTATTTTGTGTTTCTTTGATGGGTTTTCTATTTCAACAAGCTCTACACTATTTGATTCATCATATTCATGTAGATGAGCATCAACTTAATTTTGAATATTACATGGTTGATCAGAATGTTGTATAAGACCAAATGATTCAACAATTAACAATTTCATTTTATCCTTCTTAGGACGACGAATAGAAGACATTTTTCAATATTTACACTATTAAATAAATAAATAAATAGAATAAGTAAATACATAAATTAAAAATCCTTTAGCAAGATTGAGATAGAAAAAATTCAACCTTAGCAACATGCCATAGGATTTGACTATAGATTTCTTGATAGGTTATTCATTGATTTGTTGAATTATGTTTTGTAACATTCAAGGAAACTTGTAGCTTTATGATAGAGAACAAACACTTCATGAAAAATGATACTTGGACAAGAAATCTGTATGGATTTAAGCAATGAAGAAAAATAAGTAAGATTTTGAATGAGAGCGTTATAGTTGTGCAGTCCAATACCCTCAATATAAAATAGATATTCTTTTCATAATTGGTCAATTCATATAATTATGATAATAAAAATTTGCACCATTAAAAATGTAGAAAACAACTCGACCACCCATGCCTCGAATGGAAGGATGGAAAGCAGTTGCATTCAGGGTATCTAGCCACAATGTCGATTTCCTGGGGTGTGGATTCTATGGTGCCCAGGATAAATTGTGTGACCACGAAGGCCGTCATTACTTCAAGGAGTGTTGCATTAAAGAATCCATAGAATGAAAAAACAAAATGTTAGTGAATATATGAGGAGGTTAATGAAAAATACCTTATAGAATATATGAGGAGGTTAATGAAAAATACCTTATAGTCTAGCATTGAACGATAACTTTACTTCTATGGATGATGGGTTGCAATTCAAATGAAAATGGAAAAAATGGATGCACGGAAAGAGCACTCAAGGATAATCATAGAAGAGCAAGAGCGAGTGCAAAGTTGTTGAATGGTTATTCAATGTGCTCTGTTGCCCTGTGCTAGGTGTAATATTACCATGACTGTTACATGTCTTATTGTTGCAAGTTGTTGTCTTATTGTTGCAAGTTGCATCATGTTGAGGTAAGTTGGGGCCTCAGGGAAACATCCCCAAATCATGACATAACTATTAAATTGTATGAGGTCATTTGGACTACTTTGACTGATCTCTTCTAAGAAACTATCACTAGTCAAGGTGATTTATGCACTAGTACAAACTCGAAATTACTGTAAACTTAAAAAAGTATTGACAAGCTATTAAAAATATTACCCTTCTTTTGAAATATAAAAATTTAATCTAACCTTTGTAATTGATGAGTGATTTTGATATTTTAAATTTTTTTCCAAGTGTAATTTTTTTTATCCCTTCTAGAAAGAGCCAGGAGCCCAAAGAAAGGCTAGAAAGGGTTCAATTTTGAACGCTGTCAATCATATGTTAGGTCCACTTCAACATCAGGATTCAGATTATGTTTTATTTATAAAATACAAAGGAACAACGGTCCACTACCACTCCTAAGTTTGTGGGATTAACATTTAACCATTACATGTCGTTGAGAAGTTTACATGCAGTTGATTGCATATTGATTAGAAGTTGACAGTTGCGCTAAGCCTTGAATAGGATGTTGATGATCAGTGCTGTTTGTTTGTTTTCGTGCCTGAAACTTGGCCATTACAGTACACCGTCTGTTCTCCGTCTGTTTTCCTATAACGTGCCATAGTTTTCCACGTTGAACCATGAAACTGGACATAAAATCACCGCGTAATCTGGTTTTTCTCAAAAGATTTGTTAAAAATATTTGATTAGTGTGTTTGATGGTGGAAATAGTTTGGGTATCATAAAAAATTGTGGACTATTTAAAATTTTGAAATTTAATAACTATAATTTGGATTAAAAAAATTCTACTTAATTTTATGAAAATTTTACCAAAATTTCCATAATTAAAATTTGACAATTGTAACCTAAATTCACAAAAAAATTATTTTTTATCAAAATCTTACCATGATTTTAAATTTGAAATCTACTTACACTAAGCCTAAAACCAAAATTACTTTGCATCCGGATAAACATTGCTTCGACTATAAGATGTACGTGGAAATTAGTCTTAATCTCTCTGTCAATTCTGTGGTTTCATAATTAAAATTTGACAACTATAACCTAAATTCACAAAAAAATTACTTTTTTATCAAAATCTTACCATGATTTTAAATTTGAAGTCTAGTTACACTAAGCCTAAAACCACAATTACTTTCCATCCGGATAAACATTGCTTCGACGATAAGATGTCCCTGGAAATTAGTCTTAAACTCTCTGTCAATTCTGTGGAGGAAAAGAATTGAAGAGATCTCCACCATCCATGGCTGGTCATGCCGTACATTTTCTTCCATATCGATGATATCGACAATGTTGAAACTTGACAGAATATGGCGTCCTTACTTTCTACATAGTCCAGCCTTCGTACATCATTCACCTTTTTTTTTCCAATGTACTACTTTGCATCCGGATAAACATTGCTTTGACGATAAGATGTACTTGAGATATCTAATCAAATGGACAATCATATTAATAAATATATTGAAATTTAAATAAAAATATTAATAATATAAATATAAATATAAAATGTACGTGGAAATTAGCCTTAAAAATCATGGTCATTTGCCTTGCATTTTCTTTCCATATCGATGGTACCGACAATGTTGAAACTTGACAGAATATGGCGTCCTCCCTTTCTACATAGTCTCGCTTTTGTACACCATTCACTGAACATGTGGGCCAAATCAATGATATTGATGATTGTCATAACATGTTTTTCTCTGGCTTTTCCTATTTTGTAGACTATAGAAAAGTAAATGTTCCCTGACATGACATGTCAGACATTTAGTTCTCACTCTCTAAATGACAGCGTGCGAATCGAGATAGCAGCCTGGAGAGAAAAGGCGAGAACTAAATACCTCACATGTCAAGCAGCATTTACTTTTCTATGGTTTATGAAATAGAAGTTTCCTCTCTTCTCTTTTTTTTCCACTGATTTGAAAGAGAAGAGCACGTCTGTCGTGGAAGCCATGGATGTCATTTTCGGCGACCCTTATCCCTACTGCAGATTCCCTTTACTTGGGTACGTGGATTTGCGGGCCCACTTCTCTCATGGTCTCTGTTACCGTTTACATAGACGGAGTTTACAATGACGTCTTTCTCAAGGATTGTTACCCTTAAACTCTCTGTTAATTCTGTGGAGGCAGTCCTGGAATTTGACGTCCCACAGGACGTTTTTTTGGTTGTTGGACGTATTTGACGGGAGCGGAAAAAATTTCCACGTCAAATTGGACGTGTGATATACGCTGCAAACCGTCAAAACGACGTCTACTTCCAAAAGTGAAACGTCGAAATTTATAATACCTTATTACCTATTTATTTGGTTGAAACTTGAGACCAGCTGGCAGCAAGGTGCGGTACGCCGGTAGCAGGCCAGGACTGTGCGGTAGTATACAAGTTGTAACACAACCCAGTTTAAACTTAAACGCTCACTGTACCACTACCTACTACTAGTACTAACCATTAACTAATCTAGCTGCAATCCATCGCTGAAATTTACTCTGACAAGATTTGCAGTTGCAATTCAATTCATGTATTGTATCAATTAATTGTATTGTATAGGTTAAGCTGCTGCCAGAGAACGCAGATTCACCTCCAGACAAGTTTTCATCAAGGGGGTTCTCGTTTACTAAGAGCTTCCTCTGTTTAATTTGCTTATTTGCAGTCGATGGTGTTCAAATCTCTATTGCCATGTTTTAATCCGCTTGCAGTTGGTTTATATTGCATGAACCTCGTTTCTCAGCTCAGAACGAAGGGTTGCAGCTCAGGCCTTTAACACCGAAAGTCTCCAGGTAAGATTTACCTTCGGATCGACGTTTCCCTGATGGAAGAAACCATCTCTAGACTGCTTGTTTGTTGTCTCGGCTCTTAAAGTTTTTAATCTTTTCCTTCCTGATAATGTTTAAAACAGTGACTGCTTGGTCATAAGTTTTTTTCGCAATATTCCTGCACGGTTATGAAATACCTTACCGTATTTTCCTCAGTAAGAATGAGGGTTTTAGATGCTGCTTGTGAACCCTGCGGAAGATGGTCACAATTTACTCATTTTTAACTGTTGTGTAATATTATTGGGTTTTACATTTTTCCGGTCTCGTAATCGGCTGAGTTACTGAGTGTAAAAAGGTCTTATTGACTTCCAGGCTATCTACCCATGTCTAAGTTATCATTTTCGTTCTCTTTTTCTTCTTATGTAAAAATGTATATCGACCCCTCGGATTCTAAGCCAGGGTCTGGATTATCGATTTCTCATATCTTGTTGTATGTATGTTACTTATGAGGTTCATGAAGTTTAAGGAAATTTTCGAATATGTTTTATGGGTTCTGTTTGCAGTGAGGTTCTTCGAACCCTCACATCAATTGCCCCAAGGGTTTCAGTACTAATCTGTCTGGGCAAGCTTTTCGATGGTAATTCTACTCCGAGGTTGTTTTATGTTCACGCTGTTTTTTTTGTGTCAATTTGCTTAGTTGCTCTTTTCACATGGTTCAGTTGAGTATTTCCTCGCTAAGATTCATTGTTAATCGGCGCATATCAGAGTTTAAGGGTAAGGGTTTCCTACTAGGGTTTCAGGAAGTCCAGGAGAGATTCCAGAGTGGTATAGTTTGACCATGCTTGGAAAAATCTACCCAGAACAGCATGCAGAATCCCTCGCCAAAGACAACCCAGGACAGCATGCAGGAATCCCCTGCCAAAGACGACCCTGTCCTTTGCTTGTATTTACGTCGTTCTCTGGCAGCAGCTTAACTTAATTAATATTTATTGTATCAATTATTTTTCTAAATTTTAAATTAAATTTATGAATAAAATTTATAAAGTGGGTTAAAGATCTATTTTAATTCTGGATATATCAAGAATGGAGAAGTATTAAATTTCTTAAAGTACAAATATCTCTTAAAATGAAAGGAGATTTTATACCTCTAAATACTTGATATATCTAAAGTTAAAATAAATCTAGAACGATTTAGTTATTTGCCATTAAATATACTACATTAAATAATTTACCATAAAAAAAACCATAGTTTAACAATATCATAAATTGAACTAAAAAATATTTTAAATTTTAATTTTAATTTTTTTTTAAGTCAAAATGTTAAACCTTATAAATAAAGTTTTCTAAATAACTATATAAAAATTTGCAAATATCCATTTTTTTAAGATAGACTCATCCCCCATCATTAAACATGGATAGGTCATTAAACATTCACTTCATCATCACCCTAATAATAATTAATTATAATTATACATACATTAAATATTAAACATCATAACATCTCTATGATGCCTTGCCAGATAGGCCACTCTCCAAAAGAAAGTAAAAAACTGGAATAATTAGAACATCTTTTCCACCTTTTTAACATTAAATCACCGATAAAATGAAAAAATACTGTGAAAATTTTGCCGTTTCCGTCAGTAAATTGACGTCAAGTTCGGATAATATAAGAAGAACATATGAAAATTTGCCATTCTCGGCTGTAATAGATGTCAGTCTCGAGGCCATTCTTTCCGCCTCACCGTATTAGGCACGGTCGGTGGATATTTCTCTGATTCTCTGATTGGTAAAGCAAACTGCCAAATGTCAATCCGACGGCTGTGTACATGCATGATCAAACTCTCATTCTGTGATGCCATCATTAATGGAGATTTTATATGACCAAGTTCAAGTTTTAGTTTTATGTGGTTTAATAATTTCTATTTTTCCAACCAACCATTTTGTCAAAATGTTCTCGATGAAATATTTAGCCGTGTCCCAGAAGAATTTTAGTCTCACAATAACAATAGTGGAATTAATTTCTTTAGCACATCGATGAAATTTAGTCTTTTTATACAAACGTAGTTATTTATTAGTACCAATGTTGATTATTAACAATTATTTAGTTTATTTATTTTCTTTTTAAAAAAAGTCATAGAGGGGACAATTTAAATGGTCGTGTGACTATCCTAATCTCACAGATAGGAGTTAGTAGGAGCTTGAGTCTGATAGATTCGAAGAGAAATGAACTTACAGTATTGCGATACTGCTGCCATGTATTTTGGCTTTATGGGCCAACCCTCTCCTTTTTGAACTCGATCTTCTTTCAGGCCAACAAACATTAACTCACTGTATGGAAATACGAATTGAATTGCCAAATTTTTTTTTCTTTTCCTGCAATTCGAGCGAATTTGGTAACTAGGAGAACGCTTCTCACTTTTGTTTTTTCGATCAAGAGTTTTCGTACTTGTGTGATAAGTCATAGTTAGGTCACTGTTAATATAAATTTTTAGGTAGAATTTAGAGTGCTAGTTTAACTCACTGTTTGCTTTTTTTATGGAAATTTTGCTAAATTCACTCCAATATATAATATTACTACTAGCAAAAAAAAACTTACTCCCTTGGGGTCTTTTGCCACATATTACCCCTTAAGATCTTTGTGAATCTTTTCAAATTACTGTTTAAACTTTATATGGTTTAATATATAGATTTTATTCTATTTAATATATAAATTTTATGCTGTTTAATATATAAATTGATAGTGCTGGAGTCTCTATTTGGTGTGTCGCATATTTGGGATGCAAATTCTACAATGTTGTCCATTGTTATATTCATTTTTGATTTAATGAATTTTAGTTTATATATATATTTTATACAGGTGGTCACAAACCTACAAATGTCTCAAAAGAGAAA
>APFE031063266.1:0-27125 GCA_000404065.3 Pinus taeda
AGTACCATTTTGCTTGGCCTGATCTATCACTCGTTGGCGGGCTTCATCTTGTGTGAGTGTTGTTTTCTTAATTTCCTTGAATGCTCATTGTCATTTATATACATACTACCTTGTACTAGGACCATTTCAATTTTTGTTGCTATCTCACTGCTTTCGCATGCATGAAACTGTTTTGCATGAACGGCTGCCACTTCGACGACTCGCTTCACCCACATGCATGTAGTTCTATTGTTCTATTTGGTGTCGTTTTCAGTTTCCCATCAGCGAGTCTGGCCAACCTTGGCCTAAACTCTTCCTCCAGAGAAGGAAGGCTCTGTGTTCCTCTCCAGAAATGTGCATTTATTCCTAGTGACTGTCCTCCAAGATTTATTTGTGCATTTCTGAGGGACAGTGACTGCTCGCCCATAGAATTGCACAATGCAGTCACTGAGCCTGCAGTCAATTCCAACTAGAATTATGCATTACGCAATTCCAACACTCAACAATCAGCCTCGATTGCGAATTGCGCAAATCGAAAAGTTGATGTCCTTGTAGTTCCCTTCAAAATATGACTCACTTCAGCACGTCAGGGGCAATTCTGTGTGCAATGATCTTCATCACAAATAAGGCAAGGATATTTAGGATTTCGCTTGGGCGTGTCATCAACTGATGGTTTTTTGGAATCACGTTTAGGTTTATCTTGTTTAGGTTTTCCTTTACCCTTCTCACATTTCAAGGATTTATCTACTGCAGTAGACTGGACAACATTTACCTCTAAGGCTTTACTATGATTCTTAGGGTTATCTATATTATTGTAGGTTGCAGTGGCCCGATTAGATTTAGATTTCGTAGAAGCAGTCGAGGCACTACCAAACTGTTGAGCCATAGATCTAATGATACCATCGATGGGTGGTGTATCTTTGGGTGTGGAAGATGCAGGACTAGTTGAAGCCCATTGAGCACCACGTAAAAATTCATACAATGCGTCAGATTGTGAATAGGTAAGATCCAAATACTAGGCATGGACGATGGCTTGTTCCTGAGTTACACAGCCACCCATGGCTATGTCTTTATCGATAGGAGGGATGAATGATTTGGTAAAACATTCAGTCAAAATATGATCTAGAATTTCAAATTTTATGAGACGATGTCTACGTCTCCATTCACGGATATGGTTGGAGATATGAGTGGAAGTCGATTGTTGCAAAGATGTTAAGAGATGGGTTCTAG
The DNA here is from genome assembly GCA_000404065.3 of Pinus taeda. Lineage (NCBI taxonomy): Eukaryota > Viridiplantae > Streptophyta > Pinopsida > Pinales > Pinaceae > Pinus > Pinus taeda. The sequence continues at coordinate 1,210 of APFE031063266.1, forward strand.
TCTCATACTAGACAGGGAATTGGAAATGGGTGAGGAAAGCCATGGCTAAAGTATTGAAGTCTTGAAAGGAACCTTGAGGGAGCTCATTGTACCATTTAGCAGTAGCAAGCATCAAAGTGCACTAGAAATTACACAACTAGACTAAATCATCTACCCAAGAGTTAGAGAAACACCAAAGGTGATAAGTCATAATGTGTGCTTGGGGGTCTTCTCTAGATTTACCTTCTAATTTGGGGCCATCAATAGGAATTTTGGTTGGTATCGAAGGCCAATACTATGAGTAAAGTAGTGGGTCATTCATAAGCCTTGACACATCCGGTAATTCCAACGTCGCCAAAAATGGAAGTTGTGGGTTATATGGAGTATAGGGTCTTTGGTACATGCCAAACTAAGTATTCCAGCCTTGTTGATTTTGGGTCTGCGCCCATTGTGGTGTATTTTGTCCATAAGGCGCTTGGCCATAAGGACGTTGACCATATGGAGGTTTACCATAAATAGGTTGACCTTACTGAGTGAAAACTGACCATACTGTTGTTGGTAAGGTCCTTGTTACATCTATTGCGACTGTAGCAAAGATTGTTGGTAAGATCCTTGTTGGGATTGGTAAGAAATCTGTTGTTGCAACTGTGAGTAAAGCCCTTGTTGGGGTTGAATAGGGATGTGTTTTTGTGGTTGCTAATAAAGTCCCTCTTTGGATTGGTAAGAAACATGCAATTGTGGCTGCGGGTAAGACACCTGCAGCTGTGGCTGCAGGTAGGACACCGACGGATGTGGCTGCAGATAGGACACCTGCGGATGTGGCTGCAGATAGGACACCTCCAACTATGGCTTCGGGTAAGGTCCCTATTGTGGTTGAATAGGAATTGGTGGCTGTAACATTACCAATCCGATCAGCATATTTCATTTGAAGACCATACTTCATTTGAGGACCTGCCTACTGATACATAGTTTCTAGCTTTTGAGAGCCTTTACGACTATAAGTTTGTTGATAGGAAGGTTGAGTTAAAGGGACTTGATGACCTTGTAAAGGGGTCGCTACAATTTTTCTTGATACAGATGGAATTGATGTTCCACCTGGGTTAGAAACAACGCCAATGGGTCAACTTGCCCCTAGAGGGGGTGTATAACTTCCATTACAACTAGGAGGTACATAGGGTAGAGGATATTCCCTCCCAAACATTGGAACAAATGATTTTTTATGTTTTCCACTCACATAAGGAACCACAGTTACTATGTCTATGGTAGGAGGAGAAAAAAGATTAAATGGAATGTGTTTCACTTACCGACATTGTAGGTTGGGTAGGGGTTCGGGCAGTTACCGACATGTTTGGGATAAACAAGTAGGTAGTAGGCGTGACACCAAAGGAAAAAATGGGATTTTGAAATAATGAAGTTGCATCAAAATTATCTAAAAAAGCATCGTCGAGAGAGTTATAACCCAATGGAACCAAGGGCATACGATAAGGAGGAGGTGTACTTGACCATGCCATCATGTAGGGAGAAGAAACATAAGGAAATCCTTCAGGAGGAAGAAGTGATAGTTTATCTTGACGATATTTTGATTTTCGAAGGGTGTTAGAGAAGTTACAGCAGAACAAACTGCTGATAAACTTAAAGAAATGTACTTTCCTGCAGAAGGAACTGGTCTATTTGGGGTTTGTAATTGTGGAAAATGAATTGAAGAGGGACCCAGAAAATATTGTGGCAATCATAAATTGCACCGATGCTAGATACCATCAAAAAAGCCAGTCAGCCTTTTTGTTGGATCAAAGCAGCGGAGGACAACTTTCAGCTTTTGAAGCGGAAGATTACATAGAGGCTAATCTTGAGGCTGCCCGACTTTAACAAACTTTTTCAGGTTCGATGTGACACGAGTGGGACAGCTATTGGTGCTGTGCTCAGTCAGGAAGATAGACCGGTGGCATTGTTTAGCGAGAAATTAAATGAAAGCAGGCAGAAATACTCCTCGTATGACAAGGAATTTTATGTCGTGGTCCAAGCTTTAAAGCATTGGAGACACTACCTACTGGGCAACGAATTTGTATTATTTTTTTATAATTGAGCGTTACAATATGTAATGCAGCAACACAAATTAAACCATAAGCACGCCAAATGGGTAGAATACTTGCAAAGTTTCACTTTCATGCTAAAACACATTAGTGGGCAAGCCAATAAAGTGGCAGATGCCTTGAGCAGAAGATCTTTGCTCTTACAGGAAAGCAGAATACAAGTGATGGGATTCGAACATCTAAAGGATTTGTACGAGACCGACACAGACTTCATGGAAGCTTTTGAAGCCTGCCAAAATCCTGTGTTGAGGAATACAAGTCCATGGTTGGACTACAATTTGCAGGAAGGACTATTGTTCAGAGGTGGAGAGTTATGTATCCCGGACTGTTCGATGAGAGAAAATATCGTACAGGAGAAACATAGTGGTGGTCTAGCCGGTCATTTTGGCATAGACAAAACTTTGGAGCAGCTCGGACACTTTTATTACTGGCCCAAAATGCGCAGGGATGTACAACGATATGTGAATAGGTGTAAAGTCTGCCAACTGGCGAAAGGACGCAGTCAGAATACCGGACTTTACACGCCACTACCTGTTCCGCGCAGGCCATGGGACTCAGTGAGCATTGACTTTGTCTTGGGATTTCCTTGGATGCAATGGGGGTGTGACTCGGTGACGGTGGTGGTAGATAGATTTTCAAAAATGGCTCATTTTATTCCTTGCTGGAAAACTAGTGATGCCACGTACATAGCTCACCTATTTTTCACGGAGGTTGTTAGATTACATGGCCTACCCAATTCTATGGTTTCTGACAAGGATGTAAAATTCACAGGACACTTTTGGCACACCCTGTGCAAAGATTTTGGCACGCAATTGAATTTCAGTTCTACGTATCATCCCCAGACTGATGGACAAACAGAAGTGGTGAACAAGAGTTTGGGAAATTTATTACAGAGTTTGACTGGGGAAACTTCACGGTTATGCGATTGTGCTCTCGCCTAAGCGGAATTTGCGTATAACGATTTGCCCAATCGCAGCACGGGACATAGCCCATTTCAAATCTTGTACAACATGCATCCTCGGGGAATACATGAATTGCGAGATTTGGGAAAATTAGAACGGAGAAGCGCAGATGGAGAAGGTTTTGCTTAAGCAATGAGCGAACTACATGAACAGGTAAAATTAAAATTGCAGGACAGCATACAGAAATACAAGCAACAAGCAGATTCAAGGCGAAGAGAAGTACAATTTAATGTTGGAGATGAGGTCCTCTCGCACTTGCGCAAGGAGCGATTTCCTAACGGCGCGTATAATAAATTAAAATTAAAAAAAATTGGTCCCTGCAAGATCTTGCGTAAATTTTCAGCCAACGCCTACAAAATTCAGCTGCCACCTAATATAGGCATATCACCTATTTTCAATGTGGCGGATCTGTTCCCATATACTGCCCAAGCAGAGGAAGACAGTGTGGTACAGCCATAATGGGACACCTAGGTTGGAGACAGTTCTTGGATGAGGCATATGCCTTCGGCTCAATCCCATGAGATTGAAGGGATTCTCAGTACCCAGGTAGCCAAGAAGACATGTAGGAAGGAATATCTACGATATCTCGTCAAGTGGAGAGACCGTCCAATGGAGGACAGCTCATGGCTCGATGCGGCGCAGATACGGAAGGCTGGCTATTCGGTGGAGGAGTTTATGGAATGGAGCCATGATTTTCTTTTACCCCGGGAGCCTGATGCAGGAGCATCTAGCTGACAGGGCAAAGACAAAAGTGAGGGGGATATGGTTTCTGAAGAGGACAGAGAAACCAACATACCATTACCGTAAACCCATTCAATTAAACGCAGATTGAAAATCAAATTGTCATATATCCGAAATCTTGTGATTAATAATATTAACTGTCAGTACACCATCAAGTGGAGCGCATCGACAGCGGGACCACGTGGGCTGGCCCCATCAATTTGAGTTCCAGAAGTTTCCACATAAACCTCTTAGGATGCTAACCCTACAGGTGGGTTATCACCTTTTGTTGCCATGGTCAGGAATAATTCTCAGTTGGGAACTTAAGTCGTTATGGCAGAAGGAATCACAGGTACGTTGGGAGTCTCAAATGGACGATACAAATGTTGGGGCAATAAATACACATAAGAATATGATTCAAAGAGTGGATTAGGAGGAAAAAGCAAGAAATCTGTAATAGGTTGAGGACTAGCTAGAGGAGAGTCCTAAGATGAGCCTACAGACTCTGGCAATGGTTGAGAAGCAAGGGGTTGGATACTTAGGAAAAGACAAATTTCAATACCTTGGTTTTCAAGGGATCCAAGCTCATTAGTATTGTAACCTACAACTCCTGGTGACTTAGGTGCATTAGCATCTCCATTGATATTCGGGGTCTCATTTGGAACTCTTGGTGGTTCTGTGACGATGTCTTTTAAGGAAATGAATTAGAAAAACATGTTGGTGAATTCTTTGGGCTTAAATCCAATTTTCTGATTAACCATTAATGTTTGAGGACAAAAGGAAGTTTTCGTTTCATAGTTGAGCCATAGGGATCTGATGTGCAGTGTGCCAAAATAGTATGCCGATGAGCCATCGGGCTTGGGTTGTTTGATTTCGAGGTGGTGGAACAGAAGTGACCCATAAAAAAATAAAAATGAGGAGAGAGAGTCAGCTTATGAGTTGCCATGTAACTAAGAGTTAAAATTTGTTACACTAAAACTACCTTATAACCACGCTAGAACCGCATTGCACTTGGGCAGTGCCATGATCCTGCATACTACTTGTATCCATCAGGTTCGCCTTGAGGATGTAGTTGCCCAAGGGCTAGGGAGAGGCAGAGATAAGGGCACATTAGCCACTGAAGGGATGAGAGCCTAAGAAGGAGGGGGATGAGCCACATGGGTGCAAGGAAATGGTGGGGACGAGGACCTGACCGAAGGAGAGTTAGACGGGGAAGGCACAGGGGAAGAATATGAGAGGATATTGGGTGAAAAATCCAAGCACAAAAATCTAGTAAGGCACCCGAGAGAGGAGACACCATGACTCTCGTGAGAGGAGAGCTAAGCAATCCAGGCAGTCGCTTTCGTTTTCTCTTGGGCATGCTCCTTTAACTGACACACAAGGAGATTCTTTAGTACCTAAAGCATTGGGCAACCCCAACGCAATTCAACTTCCTCCATAGTTAGGACTTCCCTGTGTATGGAGTCAAGAATCCCACTATCAAACAAGGTGGCGATAGTAGCATCATTGAAGTTACTGGGAGGACACCCGTGACCTCTCTCTTTGCCAGCATATCTTCCTTGCCCCTTTTCCTGGTTCATGGTTATGTAAAGTAAGGTTGAAGACATGATGCCAAAAAATTCGCTGAAAGAGAATGTTGGAGGGAGAATGCAGACTGGCTAGGGGGTTGAGCATGAGGCCGGGGTGTGAGGATGGGGGATCTCATACTCGGCACCTAGTTTGTGTGAGTTGGAGTACATGAAACATGGTGTGGAGGGTGAGCCAGATGAGAGTTGCATGTTGGGCGTCTTGGAGTGAGAAGCTATGATCACGGGGTCATCCTGATTCAGGAAATTAATATTTTTAAACATTATTAAAATTATTAATTTTTTAGTAGTTAATAAGTTATAAATAAAATCAATTATTTTTTTAATAATAAATAAATAGTATAATTAAAATTAATTAATTCAAAAAAAAATTATATATTTATTTACTTAATAAAAATACATATAAAATATAAAATATTTATATACATTATTGATATTAATATTAATTAATTTAAATTTTACTATAATAATTATTAATACAATATATTAATAAAATATAGAAATTTAAAATAAATATTTAAAATAAATTGAAAGCCTTAATCCTAAAATAAAAATAAAAATAAAATGATTTATTTTTTAATATAATTAAAAGAATATATAAATTTAAATTTAAATTTAAATGAGATATCAAAACAAGTGATCATACACATAAAAATAATGAATATATATAATAAATAATATACATAAGTTTCTAAAACATAACGAAAAAATATTAGTATTTTCTATGAAATAAAAAAAAATTATGAATTTTTTAAAGTATTATTTTTAATATTGATTAAATCAGTGTTGATAATATTGCCGAGATATTGGCGATATTCGAAAATATCGCGATATTTTCGGCGAGCCAAAATATCGCCGACCAAATATCGCGATATTTTATGGTTTTGAAAATATCGCGCGATTTCCTATATATCGCCGATATTTCGGAAAATATCGCCTGTGACAGTGAAATCTTTTCGCGCGGCCTATAAAATTCGATTTTTGGTTTTTTTCATGTCATTTTGTTTTTCTGAGCGCTGGAGAAGGAATGTGGGTGCTGCCAAGGAGGGTTTGAACGTTCCATAGCCATTATTGCCAGTTTGCCACCAACAACAAAGATTTCTCTAAGCTGCAAGTGCCAAGAACAGTGAGACATCTCATTCTTCCCTACAATCATTTTGCTTGGTTTTTGTTTTCCATTTCAAAATGCAAGGGTTTTGAATTTATCATCATAGTGTGTAGGAGAGAGATGCATTGAAACTCTTTGCAAAACATAGTGATTCTCAGAACAAACATATATTCCAAACATTAATTGCTACATCTGTTTCAAAAGATTGCACAAGTCATCAAGGTTTGTCACTATGTTTTCTTGTTGCCATCATAGATCACTGTTAGTGTCAAATTATTACCACTGTTAAGATTCTTCAATTGGTGATGGAAGGGAAGGCTATCGGTATCCTATTCCTAGAGAAAAAGAAACAGCTTCACAGTAGATTAGAATGGCATGAAAATACTGGACAGTGGATAATTAAGTAACGAACTAGTTTACCTGTTCTAATTTTTTGATCCATATATGACCAAAACCAGTGAATATATGACCAAAATAGTTCCAAAAAATAGAACAGTTAGACAATTCCTTCACATGACAATTTTTTTACCTTCTTGTTGAAGTGCATTTTAAATAATAATTGAAGTAAATGGCTGATCTCACTAAAACAGATTGAAAATCCATTTCTATTTCACATCAGATTAGAACTATTAACTTAAGAAACTCTCCATGGCACATGCCACTATTATGGCCATACATCATCATTGAGTTACCTAGAGGATCATTGTTGCCAGGAGAGTCAAGCTCACTGTGATGTGTCACATGATACATCTATATCAGGCCTGTATCATTGTCAAGTCATCATCAGGTTCATTTCACTGTCAAGGTAATACAAAATTACAAATACAAAAGAGGTCACTGCTAGGAGGTTGAATACCAAGGTCTAATAAATTAATAATGCACCTACAACAGTGGTATAATTATTAATTAAGTAACAGTGATATAATAAGTGATATACAGTCACCTCATTTCCTTGGCATATCATTTGCAATTTTGCATTGTTAGGCTCTTTCATTGCTTGGCATCTTTGGTTAAAGTGGCAATTATTGCATGATACAAGCTCACTGCCCTCTTAACTTTTAAGTCTGCTCTTTTTTTCATGCCCATTGCAAATTTGCAAATAATGTAGCAAAAAAAATTAAAACTGTCTTGTAAAATGATGTGGTTATTTGTAATTTTGTATTACTTATTAAGTTACTAATTCCAATTTTTTTTGGTGCTCTAGGTTTCCTTTTGAGTTAGCGGCTAGCCCACTACAAAATAAAAATATGCCAAAAGCCTTGGGCCCATTTTGGGAGTATGGGAGCCCTAATGGTGGGACAAATCGTGCATATCTTACATGCAAATTGTGTGGGACCAAGATGACAGGTGGGATTACATGACTGAAATACCATATTGCTAGACTCAGTGGACATGATGTTAGGGTTTGTACAGTTTCTAGTCCGGAGCTTATACAAAAAGCTCTTGAGGCAATTGAAGAAAAGGATAAAAAGAAGGAAGAGGCCGAAAGAAACAAAGCTGAACGTGTAGGTATATCTTTCGGGATATCTTATCCTGATTTTGGTGTTGAGGATACTGGGCCTAGTGGCCCTAGTGGGAGGGGCTCCACAACTGGCACACCATCACATGCTACTGCTAGTGTGAGTGCGAGGTCATCATTTTTTGTTCCACGAACAGGAGCTGGAGAACAACCTGGCATAAAATCTCTTGTTAAAAAGAAGGAGAAGCAAGAAGATAGAGTCATGGGGAGGTGTATTTTTTGGAGTGACTTACCTCTCAGCATCACAAAAACAAATCCATTTTGGCAGCCAATGTGTGATGCTATTGCTGTTGTGGGCCCAGGGTACAAAAGTGCCACATATGAGGAGTTGCGGGGGCCAATTCTTCAAGCAGAAAAATAGGACATCAACTCTAGATTGGCGGAGTTGAAAAAGACATGGGAAGTTACTGGATGCACAGTGATGTCTGATGGTTGGACAGATAGGAAGGGTAGGACCCTTCTAAATTTCTTGGTACATTTTCCTAAAGGTACCATGTTTATTAAATCGGTGGATGCATCAGAACATATCAAAGATGCAACACCGATATGTGAGTTGTTAGATGGGTTCATTCGGGAGATTGGTGTGCAGAATGTGGTGCAAGTCATAACAGACAATGCAACTAATTATGTGTCTGCCGACATAATGCTTATGGAGAGGCATCCCACATTGTTCTGTACTCCATGTGCAGCGCATTGTCTCGATTTGTTGCTTGAGGACACGTTTTGCCACAACCTTTACTACTCTTCAGTCTTTGCTTCGATGTCAGTTCGAGTTGAAGCAAATGTTTGTGTCTGATGATTAGCGTAATTGTAGATACAACAGGAGACCTGATGGGAAAGCCATTGCAAAAATGGTGTACTCTGAGATATTTTGGCATGGAGTAGAAGAAGCGTGTGCAGTCAGCAAACCTATAGTAAAGGTTCTTAGGTTGGTGGATGGAGAGAAGCCTGCAATGCCTCATTTGTATGAGGGCATGGATGGGGCGATGGAGGCCATTCGTTCCTATTATGCAGACAAGGGTTCTGTTGGCCTTGATAGGGAGATGATGTTATGGGATGTGATCGATAGTTGGTGGACAGGGATGCTTCATCGACCCATTCATGCAGCAACACTCTTCCTCAACCCCGCATTTTCATACAAATGCAACTTTGATTTTGATGGCAAGGTGATGGAAGGGTTCCATTCCTGTATTCAGAGGATGGTACCTGATCCTGAGCTTCGTAGCAAAATCAATCGCGAGATACAGTCTTATCAGGATTGTGTTGGCCTATTTGGCTTTGATGATGCTATTAGGGAAAGGACCCTCTTCATGCCACGTAAGTGACAAATCATCACTCATTAGAAATTAGAATTTTAAATTTAATTACGTTTTAACTTTTAACTTTTTGAATTTTTTATTTCATTATTTTGTTGTAGATATTTGGTGGCAAAGCTATGGTGAAAGGGCACCAAATTTGCAAAAATTGGCTATACGAATCTTGAGTCAAACATGTAGCTCTTCAAGGTGTGAGCGCAATTGGAGTGTATTTGAGAAAATATACGCCAAAAAGCGCAACAGGTATAACTTTGAACTCAAGCCTTTAGTTGAGAAATTACACTTATTGTAATTTTTAATTTTTAATTTATGACCTTCAAGTGTCAAGAGTCAAGAGTCAAGACTCATTACTTTTTTTGGCACTCTTACAGGTTGGAGTTTGCACACCTCAACGATTTGGTGTATGTGCATTACAACATCCGACTTCGAGTGAGGCAAATAGAATCACCAATTGATCCATATGCCATTTCCTTAGACAATATTGATGTATTGTCTCCGTGGAGGGTGGAGTCTGAGGAGCCCATATTGGAGGAGTCACCTTCATGGTTAGAGCCAGTGGCAGATGATCCATTAGAGCAGGGGCAACAAGAGGAGGACTCAGAGTCAGAGGAGCAACAACACTTAGAGGAGGAGCAGGAGGAGCAAGAGGAGGAGGAGGAGGACACTGCGGGAGCATCAACATCAACACCATCTGCTATAGATATAGGAGAGCATAGGTCCATACCTAGCACTCATTATTTTACATTAGGTGCAGAGGCAGGGTCAGGGCCTCCTACTACTAGGGGCAGGCCTGGCAAACAACCCATCATGTTTTCCCGTAAAAGGGGGAGAGGGCAGTAGATAGATAGCTGCTAGTTTTATTTGTTATGCTACATATAACTCATGATGATGAGATACTTTTATATATGTGATGTTATTTTGTATTGGTTCTCCACATTTGAGTCCTTGAATGGACAATTATCAGGGATCAGCAGGATTTGGTATCGCCTTTGATATATCATTTCTATTTGACATCATATATATTAGTGTTTTCTTCATATTTATGTGCCAATGTGTTTATTTCATGGTGTTATTGCTTTATATGTTTAAAAATCTGGGAAAAAAAAAAAACAAAACAAAACAAAAACAAACAAACAAACAAAAAAAACAAACAAACAAACAAACAAACAACAAACAAACAAACAAACAAAAAAAAAAAAAAAACAAACAAACAAACAAACAAACAAACAAACAAAAAAAAGAATATATTATGCGTTTTCTATGCTTGCCGATATTGCCGATAAGATATTTTCTGGACCCTCGCCGATACCGATATTATCAACACTGGATTAAATAGATGATAATAATATTACTATATATATAAATATTTATATATTTATTATTTATATAAAATAAAAATTAAATTGAAATTACTAAAATTTATTAATATAATTAAAATGGTTTGTTTTTTAAAATAAATTATAAAAGGAAAAAAAATATTAATTCGATATAAAAGTTGATATATTTATTTAGTTGAATAAAAATTGTAATAGGGAAATTATTTATAATATATTTTATTTTATTTTTTCATTATGTCTAAAAATTATTTCATTGTAAAAATAGTTATAAACATTTTTATAATTAATATGAATATAATATCCAATAAATGAAAATTTATTAAAAATTTAATTTAAATAAAAATTTCAAACTACCACATTAATAATATAATAATAATAATATCCCATATATGGTAATATTATATATATTTATGAAATTATAAATTGATTAATTATTTAAATAATAATAATATATAATATGCTATTTTTAAGATTAATATTTAAATAAATATTTGTAATTACATATATTTTTATAATAATAATTTATAATTTAGTAGAATAACAATAGAATAAATATTGATAATAATATTTTATTAATGTTAATTCTATATATATAGAGATATATATAAAAAATTTATTTTATATATTGGTATGTTAGGATAATAAAATTATTTTAGTTATTTTTAAATAAATGATAAAGTTAATTATAGATTTAAGGGAAATAATATTGTTTATTTAAAATTGGTGATTTATTATTATTTAAAATTATATAAATAAAAATGTAAAAATAATAATGTTTTTATATTTAAAAGGAACTTCACTTGGCTTCGAGAATTTTGTGATATAAATTCTCTACTGACGAGGCCAACCACGTGATGGTGGAAGCTCATTTGGCCCCTCCCCCTCACTCCTAATTTATGGTTATACTACTATTTCACACATCACTCCCCCAACCCCACCTCCTATGTGATTTCCCTACTCAATAGATTAAATTTCATTTGAGCTACCCCCTCACTTATAGCTTCTATAATATTATTATTTCACTCAACACTCTCCCAATCCCCCGCATTTAATTTCTAGTGCAATAAATTTAAATTGAAAATAGACATCAAAATTTTGATCATTAGAAAAATATTATTGTAAATACAAAAAGATCTCATGTCAAATTTAGTTCATTTTCACACAAATTCTTACATTCCAAGAATATACACAATCACAATCAACAATCAATGAATGATAAATAAACAACAACCCAATTAAACAAGAATTATGATTACATTAAAAAATCCCTAGCTTTAATTAATTGAAAATAAATTTAAATTGAAAATAAAATCAAATTTTGATCATTATAAAAAATATTATTGCAAATACAAAAAGATTCCATATCAACTTTTGTTCATTCTCACATTCCAAGCATATACAAAATCATAATCAATTATCAACAAACAACAAATAAACGAAAAACCCAATTAAACAACAATCGCCATTACATTCAAATTTTTTTTTTCTACGTTAAGACTAACCTAAGTACCCACGGGGGATTTGAACCGGTGACCTATCGCAAGGAGTGCCTTAACAGTGCACCCATTCACCGTCAATCCAAAGCCCCGTGGGCATTACATTCAAAAATATTATAGATATACAAGCATCACATTAAATTTTCATCATTCCATTTGAAAACACATAGATACACAAGTACACAAACATTATATGATATATTCACCATTACATTAAAAAACATTGTAAGTACATATAAATACAAGATTGTAAATACACAAACAACATGATAAAGAATATAAACACAGAATTAGAAATGCATACAATCAAGAATACAAATACACAATAGAAAATGCATACAATCAAGAGTACGAACACAATCAAAGATGCATAACATTAAGAGTACAAACACACACAATCAAGAGTACATTTCAAGTTTTAAACATTACAAACAATATTGTGAATACATAGACACACACAATCAAGAGTACATTTCAAGTTTTAAACGTTACAAACAATATTGTGAATACATAGGCACACGCAATCAGGTGTACATTTCAAGTTTTAAACATTACAAACAATATTGTGAATACATAGACACACACAATCAGGAGTACATTTCAAGTTTTAAACATTACAAACAATATTGTGAATACATAGACACACACAATCAAGAGTACATTTCAAGTTTTAAACATTACAAACAATATTGTGAATACATAGACACACACAATCAAGAGTACATTTCAAGTTTTAAACATTACAAACAATATTGGGAATACATAGAAACACACAATCAAGAGTACATTACAATTTTAAACATTACAAACAATATTGTGAATACATAGACACACACAATCAAGAGTACATTACAATTTTAAACATTACAAACAATATTGGGAATACAAAGACACACACAATCAAGAGTACATTACAAGTTTTAAACATTACAAACAATATTGTGAATACATATACACACACAATCAAGAGTACATTTCAAGTTTTAAACATTACAAACAATATTGTGAATACATAGACACACACAATCAAGAGTACATTTCAAGTTTTAAACATTACAAACAATATTGTGAATACAAAGACACACACAATCAAGAGTACATTTCAAGTTTTAAACATTACAAACAATATTGTGAATACATATACACACAAAATCAAGAGTACATTTCAAGTTTTAAACATTACAAACAATATTCTGAATACATAGACACACACAATCAAGAGTACATTTCAAGTTTTAAACATTACAAACAATATTCTGAATACATAGGCACACACAATCAATAGTACATTTCAAGTTTTAAATAGTACAAACAAAATTGTGAATACATAGACACACACAATCAAGAGTACATTTCAAGTTTTAAACATTACAAACAATATTCTGAATACATAGACAATACAAGCATACAATAAATACACAAACATAACAAGCATTACAAATACACAAATATCCAAACATCAAAAGCATCGCAAATAGACAAGCATACACACATGGCATTAGATTTTCTTATTGCACACACAAAATTATAAATACATACAAGCATTACATCATCGCATCAAATTTTCTTATTACACACAAAATTAGAAATAGATACAAACATTGCATATCAAATTTTTTTATCATCATACATAGAAAATTGTATATATCCAAACATACAAAATTAATGTAGCACTAAATCAAAGAATATGCGAAAGAAAATTCACACACATTTCAAACATGTCATCCACATTCATTGTAAATGCTAACTATGTAAGTGAAGCCCAACAACAAATATCGTCATACAAAATCACTACACATCAAATAATGAACTTCACAAAAAGCATCGTAAACACACAAAGATACAAAGATTACATATCAAATTTTGGTCATCACCCACAAAAATGCTTTGAATACACAAACATAATATAAAGACCAAGCATTAACAAAGAAAATTATTACACATTTGAAAGTATAGATGAACCTGTCACACATTCATTGTAAACACAATCATATAAATGAACCTCAAACAACAATCATTGCACAAAAATTTGCATTTAATTTCATCATCACATCACAAAGTAATAGAAAAACACATCAATCAATGTATACAATAAAAACATCACACAACAAATCAATCACTCAATATGCATACAATAATTTTGCAATTACCACACACCAATCAATTTATACAATAAAGACATACAATTTGATCATACACAACTTGAACCACTAAACAAGCATACAAAAATTGTGCAGTTATCACAAAAACTCCTAGTTGGAAAAATATTATATTGATTAAATCAAATGCATTTACATAACTTCAAGCTTATTCAATATTTTAAAATTTTAATTAACATGTTATAATTTATATTGATGTATTATTTCATAATTTTAAACTAAAGATATCTAATTCTAAAATAAATTTATTAAGCAAATGAAAAAGTAAGGTGCAGAACGGGACACATACCCTTGAGGATAGCCATGGTCCATCCTCAAGAGCAATGAGAAAGGGCTTTTCGCCCCTTCAAAAAAATAATACTTTTTATTATTATGATGTTTTTTAAGTAATTACATAATAAGAAAAATAAATGAAGGTTAGTTTAATTTGGGTCATAATAACATAATGAATTCAAATATTCTATCATGACTTGTAGATATTGATATTTCATCTATCCAAGCATGTTTGTATATTCTTCATGTCCTTTTTTATGATCTGCAAAAAAACAAAAATTGTTAAATTTAGTGGTCATCTATACAAGTAGCAAAAACTTTTATAAATTTAATAAAGTAACTAACCTAACTTGATAATTGGAAGATTATGGAAGACGTAATATACTCCATAATGAGAGAGCTAAAGCCAAAATTGGAGCCCACACTTTCACTAAAACCAAAAGAAACATGGTAATGAATATGAAGCTTTGTATTTACCTTTGCACCATTTACACTAGGTTGTCTCGATCTTTTTCTGCAATAGTGATATGCTCATGCAATACAAGTCATCATCGTCCCATATAGCCTACGACCCATTGCACATATTCATCAAATTAAAATATAATATATAATCAATTAAATGTGAACTGGAGTTTGACCATTTTAGAAGTTTGGAGGAAAAAAATAGTTATTTTTTCTCACTGATAAAAAAAAGTGAAAATACAGCAATACATAAGTTTATTATCACAGTAATCACAACTATCACTACAAATTATAAATAAATGGTGGTAGAAAAAAATAAAGAAATTCAAAGAATCTGAAGTTTTTTCCATTAAATATGTAATTCTGATAAGATCCCTTATTTTCCGCAATGCAATCAGTTGAGGATGACTTTATAACAGGTAGCAATGCTTACCTCTCACGGATGTATCTACGGTTAAACCGGTTTCCCTTTTCTCCAGCGAGCCCCAGGTCCAACAACATTATACGGAGGTGTAATTACGCCCTCCAAACTGGTAAGGAAAAGGCAAGCATTAACAAAAATTAATGAAAAGCTAGGGCTGAATAGTGGTATTAAAAGCTAGGGCTGAATAGTGTATACCAGAATAGTGTATATAAATGTCTCAATTATCTATCTAGCTAGCTGTACAGAATTCATTCATATTTCTCTCTCAGCATCACAATTATCTTGTTGTACAGAATTCACTAATATTTCTCTCTTAGCATCACAATTATCTATCTCGTTGTACAGAATTCATATCTCTTTCAGCATCACATATAGATATATATCTCTTGCATGTTTTTGATGAGTATTCCACTCAGCAGTTTGCATGCACATATATCTATCTGTAAGGATCAGGGCAAGGAAATGAGTTTGAAGGAAATGTTCTGTAAGGATCAGGGCAAGGAAATGAGACAGAACCAATCGAAGTCATCATACAACTCATTGGGCATATTCATCAAATTAGACAGGGAGTTTGACAATAATGTATTTCCACCCATATCCAATAAATTATGTTTTCTGGAGATGGCATGACAGACAGTTTTCTGGAGATGAATTGGAATCAACTCCTCTTCATCACACATGCATTTCTTTCTTTTTGATAAAAATAAAATCCTTGTTCTCCAGAGTGGCTTTATAACAGCCACCGAAATTTACATAGTCAGTCAAGAAAATGAAAATGCTTACCTCCCAGGCATGAATCACATTGATAGATAGATATCACATGAAATTTACATAGTCAGTCAAGAAAATGAAAATGCTTACCTCCCAGGCATGAATCACATTGATAGATAGATATCACATATTTGCAAGGCTTACGGCGTTGCTCAATCCCTTAGATCAAGGAATAATGGCCGCTGCATTGGGAGACGATGTGTGAAAAAATGATCGGATCGGGCAACCGACCAATAAGTTCACTACTCGATACCGGCCTCTCATTGTGCAACTGATTCTGGAGCAAACATCGGCCTCTCCACAAAAATGCTTCCACTGCCTTCGACGCCGGCCATATTCAACGGTGATATTATTGGCAGGTTCGGTTTCTCGCGCTTTCAGTGCAACGAGGGATCTATGGTGCCACCTCAACATGGGTGCAGACGATCTGATTTAAAAAACCACTTCAGCCAGGATTCATAGGATTTAATTTAAAAAACTAAGAAACCGCGATGATCTAATTAAAAAAACCAAGAAAGCGCCTCAGCATGGATTCATTAAAAAAACCAAGAAGGATTTAATTTTAAAAACCATGAAATCGTCTAACCTTGGAGAGGATCTAAGTAAAATAACCAAGAAAGTGCCTCACCATGAATTCAGAGGATTTAATTTCAAAAACCAAGAAATCGTGTAAGCATGGATGCAGAGGATCTAATTAAAAAACCCAAGAAAGCACCTCAACATGCATTCAGAGGATTTAATTTAAAAACCAAGAAATCGTCTAACCATGGATGCAGAGGATCTAATTTAAAGAAACCAAGAAACTGCAGGCTCCACGATCTAATTTATAGGAATCGAGCTATGCTAATGAAATTTCAAAAATCAAATCGATTCCTCTCTCTCATTCAGCTAATCTTATTTGCAACCCATAATTAGAGTCATCCATACAAAGAGTTTGAAAATAAATTCACTAGAATGCCCCATTTACCTGTGATCGAGCCGGAAGCCTCATTTAACTGGGCAGAGTTTTCCTGATTCAATAACTCATGCGCCATATCTGCCTCTGCCTCTAAAAAAAATACAAGCACACCTCTGCCTCTATCTCTCAGAGAATACAAGCTCTGCCTCTGCACCTACCTCTCAAAGAATACAAGCTCTGCCTCTCAAAGAATACAAGCAACCCTCTACCTCCACCTCTCAGAGAATAAAAGCACACCAGGCAGACCCTCTGCCTCCACCTCTCAGAGAATACAAGCACACCAGGCAGACAGACACACCAAACAGATGACAGACAAGCAGACATAACAACATATACCACACCACATTCATACACACACAACGTGGAGCTCCAAACATACAGACACACGAGACTAGACCACACAATGCAGGAAACTCTAAGAGGAGTAGGAGAGGCACAACAACGCCAATGCCAATATGAATTTAAAGATTGAATTGAATTAAAGCAACCAAGGTTCTTGACCGTTGAGATAACGCGTTTGATAAGCAACGCTAATTATCTCTCGAACCAAGATTCATGACCATTGAGGTAACTTGTTTGATAAGCAGCGCCAATTTTATCTCGAACTTTGCTTTCATAGACTGTCAAGTTTATTAAGAGCGGAGGTCTGGGATTGCAGTGCTGCTTATTTCTTAGATGTTGATGTCAATTCTGCTTGCAACAGAGGGCTCACATTGCAAAATGTGGAAAGATGCTTCAGCTTTTACAGCTAGACAACACAGCACAATCTATGTGATGTAATCAAAAACAGAAAGCTATAGCTAGATAACAAACCAAAAATAGAATCCACTACCTTACTACTTGAAATAAATTTTAAAATAAAAACATGTAGATATAAAAGAAGGCTCAAAGCCCTTTTTCATGTCATTATAATGACATTTAAATCTCTTAGTTTAAGAATTAAATAATTGAACCGGATTAAAATAATCAAAGAGTCCTCAAACTGTTGGGACAACCTATGTCAATTTTCTCTTTTGATAAGCATTATGAGTTGTTTTTTACATGTTGTTATCACAAACTACCAATTCAAAGGAGAGGGTTCAAAGGAGAGGGTTGGGATTGCAGGATGTGGAAAGATGCACCGTCCAATGGAGGATGTATCCACCTTTTTTAACTAAGCAACAAAAGAAAATGCACACTATTTCTACTCATATCAATTGACAATAGAGGAAAATGTAGAAGGAAAATCCCAACTATCAAACCTTGCCATCTTTTGAAGTTTGTGAGTGATGTAGTATCCATTATAGATGGCTTTGCGATCTTGCACATAAGGTCTACCAAGGAGGTTGAATTTGCTCTACATTGCATCTATATTAAGGCTTTAAACCTTCCACAACCATATTATTATGCCTAATAAAATTTGATATCTACTCAACTATTAATATATAATAGGTTTAGCAAGTATTTTTATGCATGAGTTGACTCATATAGTAGAATTTGAAGCCTATAACTATTTTCATGGTGGAAAAATTTTACCTTATTCGTGCTTAAGTATATAATAGGAAGAATGTGTATGGTACTACCAGTTTCTTTACCATATTCACTTGTGAGTGAGCAAATTTGGCATAATAGACACTTTAAATGATAGACATGTTTGGTAGAATTCAATAAATTAGTGGACACTTCATAAAAATACACCCTGGAACTACTACAATTTTCTATTTGGTTGTCCCCATATGTGGGGAATTCCTTTTCCCCTGAGAGGAATTAGAGCACCTACATTTATTTTTGGATTAGATTAGGTGAAATGCAATTTATTGGAATCAAGGAAGGTAGAAAAACTTGGTTTGTGTTTATAATCCCCTTAAGCTTCTTCTTGGCAAAAGCCTAGGGTACAAAAAGGTCCTTTGAATAGATGTAACCAATTAATATGGCACGCCGATTAGGGGATTCAACTAGATTTCCTTCTCTTGTTGCCTATGATTTGAAGCCCTCGCAAATGTTCCATAACATAGAGAGGATCTTGATGAAGCATGTAGAGGATGCAAACAATAAGGATGTCATCTCTCATGGCATTATATCATGGATTTGATGAGAGATCCAGTCTTCTTTTAAATGTCTAGGGGTAACATCTCTTGAATTGAATTCTTAATTAATTTGTAGTATTGTAAAAATTGAAAACTTAAATTCACGTCTTAGGATAATACTCCCTATTGTTTAATGTTGACTCTTTCCATTTAATATTATATTATTATCAATCTTCACATTGTAATGTATTGCATCTACGTATATGTATAAAATATGTTACAACCCTTTACTCAATGGTGCCACTATCACTAGATTCCCATGAACAGATCATTGACGCCTTCAAATTTACTTCTAGCTCTCGCCTCAGTGTTTTTTAAACCTTTCACACTGGTTTTCTTATGCCAATCTTTTACTCTTAATTTCCATTGTTAGTTTATAGAGTTCAACAAATTTCCTTTGTATTATATAGATATGTTGGAAATTATGTATGGGATACAATTAATTCTTTGGCACTATACCAGATAAAAAATATTTTCTATGTGTTTTGTCCATATTTATGGTCTATTTTACATAACTATGTTGCAGTCACGAAGATCAATATATGAGTTGTTAGGTTGAGTTTTAGGTCCAAGCTACAAATAGGGAAAACACTGGATTTCCCCTTGGTAAATTTATGTTTTTCTGCTAATTTTTTCTATAGTTCAAGGTATATGTAACAAGTAACTCTTTGGCATTGTCATGGATAAACTTATTTTTTCCCATGTGTGCAACATACTTTTTTGGTTTTCTACTAGGGGCTATGTTCTAGTTATGAAAATCAGTATATTAGTTTGTTGTTTCAACTTTCAATCACTAAAATTGCTAAGATAGATAATAGTGGAATTCAACGATGCACAAGGAAGAGCACATATATGGGGATACAAGAATGATATCGAGGGAGAATATTTAAATGGATAAATATCTTGCAAAAGACTAATCTGTGTGGAAAAAAGAATAATGGGAAAAATATATGGAAGCAGACATAAGGAAAAGAAGGATTTTCAGGAAAGTAAAGGTATAATGAGAAAATAGGCAACTTGTGAGAATCCAATTAATGCATATTAATGGAAGATCCTCCAGGCCATGTATGGGAAAGACATTGATTGCTTTAGGAAAAAATCTTCGCTTTACGAGATTTGCTAGAAGAGAAAGATGTTTTCTTCTAACATCCCCAAACCACCTTGCTAGGGAGATACCACCACCCACCAACACTAATATTGTAATCACTACTTATAACATCTCCCAGTCGTTTCGCTAGGGCGATGCTAACACCCACTGGTACTGATACAATAATCACTAATAAAATATACATAGCATGACAAAATAACAATATATCAAGCAAGAAAAGTAATATCCATAAACAAAACATATGCCTTAAAATATATTGCAAATACTTATCTAATAAAATATGTCGATTCACTGCAGACCTTATATGTACCACCGAACTATCAAACGCACTTCTTCTAGTATCTCTACTGCCAATTACCCCCAAGATGGGACCGTGAGTCCATAAGCACAATGGCTCACCTAACACCAACTATGGAACATAACTAGTATTGAACATGAATAAGGCAATGTTATCAAACCCTAGTAGCCTCCAAATAATAGTTTCACATCTCCCATCAACCTACATAACCTAAGGTAGTGCATCCCATTCTTAGCATCTACAATCCATTGAGTTGTGCCACTACCTTTCCATGGGATTCCAACTCGCTAGCTAGGGATGTCTCAAATTCATATGGCTTCTAGTAGATATTGCTACCCATAAGGGTATCCAAGAAACCTCCATGTTGACACAGGGACATTTGCCCCTACACTTCTCCCTAGAATGAGCACTATAGTCATCCCTTAGTAGTCTTTGATGGAAAGAAAGGATGAATACCCATTACCATCCATTTACCTTTTATTTATAGCTTAGTATAAATATTATTATTCTAAAATATATTATAATATTATGATATATATTAATATCAACCCATAAAGTTGCTCTTAGGAATATTATATCAGTAAAAGCCAACTTGACCCAAGAACCATGCCTTGGTTTCGCCCCCTTACTATTCCTCTGATGAATTCCCAGTGCCCCATGTTAGTTGGTGTAGCTTAGCATGTGTTCTGCTCTCAAATTGTGTCTTTGTAGGTAGAGAACACATTTTAGCTAATACCCAAAATTGGTTTCATGAGAAAATGCATTTATTAGATTTAATTAATCAATTAATTAAGTTTTCCTAAGTCTAAGTTAGGGAAATAGATTAATTAATTAGTGTTAATTGGGGTAAATCGATTTTCCTCTAGATACTTCTAGAAAAGTAACTTGATGGAGTCAAGATAATATTAGCCATCAATTTAGATTAGATCATGCTTATTGATTCATCTACGAGATATTTGTTGTAGCGGCTACAACCACCCTAAAAAATTTTCCCTTAGCTCATTTTGGAGCCTCCCTACCAACATTTCACAGCAACATGTCTTGCTTCGTCAAGTACACAAGCTTCAGTGATTTTCTTGCAGAAATATAGTCTGTCTATCAAAGCTTGATAATTTCCCCTCACAGGCTATTCCTCTAGACATGGTCCAGCTGCAGGTTGAGCATATCCCTCAAGAAAATGTGTAATTCTGGAGGGAAACCAGCCTTTCCTCCAGAAATTGTGTAATTCTATCTAGAAGCTTGCTGGGCTCCAGAATTGCACAATTCTTCTGGTCATGTTTCATCCAAAAAATTGGGCAATTCTTCCCAACGGGGCTGCTCAGCCCAGGAATTACGTAATCTTGGGTAATAGTCAGCTGCTCTGCCC
Organism: Pinus taeda; assembly: GCA_000404065.3. Classification (NCBI taxonomy): domain Eukaryota; kingdom Viridiplantae; phylum Streptophyta; class Pinopsida; order Pinales; family Pinaceae; genus Pinus; species Pinus taeda. The sequence goes on from APFE031063266.1 coordinate 23,208, forward strand.
AGAAATTGCACAAATCTCCTAGGAAGTCAACCAAGATACCATCCAGAAATGCACATTTTCTCCCAGCAATTGAGTAGCCTCTTGCATATGCAGATTCTTTGACCAGTTCAACCCGAGACCAAGATAACTTGACTTGCATGCATGGCTTGCTTTTTCCTAGAATAGCAAAAGGAAACATGCAAAAATCCCTTGATTCAGGGAGCTATTTTTAGTAGTTAGAGATTACACGTAAAGATCATTAAAAAATCTTCCATCCAAGTGTCGCTTTTTCCTAGATTTGTGGCATGTTCATCACAAGCCAAAACCTATGTTGCAGGAAACGTGGTATAGAGGTCCGTTTCCGTACGGAAACGGGTACGAAACGTGGAAACACGTTTGGTACGACCCACGTTTCCTCATTAACTTGTGTTTTTTTATTTTATTTTTTTAATTTGTTTTTTTATTTACTTTTAGGGTATGTTAGTGACTTCTTGTTGCTTCTAGATGTGTGTCTAAAGTTATAAAAGTGAATTTTTGTCCTAGTGTTGATATGCAGTTTATCAAGAAGTTTGAGGGATATGCAGTTCATGGTAATGTTAAATTCTTAAAGTAAAAGTGATATTCTCCTTTATTTTTCATTTTCATCCTTGTACTTAAATTTTTAACATTTCCATGAAATGACTCAGGATGTTTGAGAGTGGTTTCACCCTCATTGGATTTCATATGGAGAAAGTAGAATTTTAGATCTCACTCAAAATCCAGCAGACTTATTTGTTTTTCAGGATTTTAGGATTGGAGGGATTGCAATGTTTCCATTGGATTTTATCATGTACTAGGGTATGGAACTTGTATTTAATCAAGAGAACCAAGCCCTCTATGCAGGGGAAACTCCCAATAATCAAGACCATGTAGGGTACTAGCGTATGAAACGTGTATTTAATCAAGAGCAGTAAGGTCGTTCGACTATGTAGGAGGAGACTCCCAATACAACAGTGGTCCTTCTAAAGAATTGGATGTGGATGCAGAAAATCATGATTTGGATCTCTCTCTTGCAACCTTATAGTCTTTATTGTACTTGCAGCCTCATATATTAATATAAATAAAGGTTGATTTTGAGATTTGGATATATAATAAAGGTTGCTTTTGGATGTTCCGATATTTTTATTTTCATTATGTGATCATTCATGAGTAAATGTGATGTAAATTAAATCTTAATGTTTAAGTGTGATAAATTATAATGTATCATTTATGTTTTATGATTGAACATATATAAATATTTAAATGTTTTCAATACATATATATATATACGTGTTTCCCTATTTCCAAAATTTGGGGAGGTCGTGTTTTGTATCGCTTCCCGTTTCGGAAACTCGTACTCGTTTCCCCGTTTCGTGCAACTTAGGCCAAAACTTATTTATTCGACACTTCACAACTCATTCTTTCACATAGATCTTGGAGCTCTGACATCCCACAACACATCGAGGACTCTTCGACACATCTGGCTCAGCTATTCACGGCTAAGTGGTCTCAACTTGTCATTTTCTGCATTTATGTCACTTTTTGTGTTTTCGCTTGTGTGAGTGTTGTTTTCTTGATTTCCTTGAATGCTTATTATCATTTACATGCATACTACCTTGTACTAGGACCATTTCAATTTTTGTTGCTATCTCACTGCTGTCACATGCATGAAACTGTTTTGCATGAACGGCTGCCGCTTCGACGACTCGCTTCACCCACATGCATGTAGTTCTGTTGTTCTATTTGGTGTCGTTTTCAGTTGCCCGTCAGTGATTCTGGCCAACCTTGGCCTAAACTCTGCCTCCGGAGAAGGAAGGCTCTGTGTTCCTCTCCAGAAATGTGCATTTATTCCTAGTGACTATCCTCCAAGATTTATTTGTGTATTTCTGAGAGACAGTGACTGCTCACCCATAGAATTGTGCAATGCAGTCACTGAGCCTGTAGTCAATTCCAACTAGAATTATGCATTGCGCAATTCAACACTCAACAGTTAGCCTCGATCGCGCATTACGCAAATCGAATAGTTGATGTCCTTGTAGTTCCCTTCAAATTATGACTCACTTCAGTACGTCGAGGGCAATTCTCTGTGCAATGATCTTCATCACAAATAAGGCAAGGATATTTAGGCTTTCGCTTGGGTGTGTCATCAACTGATTGTTTTTTGGAATCACGTTTACGGTTGTCTTGTTTAGCTTTTCCTTTACCCTTCTCACATTTCAAGAATTTATCTACTGCAGTAGACTAGACTACATTTACCTCTAAGTCTTTACTATGATTCTTAGGGTTATCTATATTATTGTAGGTTGCAGTGGCCCGATTGGATTTAGATTTCGTAGAAGTAGTCGAGGCACTACAAGACTGTTGGGCCACAGATCTAATGATACCATTGATGGGTGGTGTATCTTTGGGTGTGGAAGATGCATGACTAGTTGAAGCCCACTGAGCACCACGTAAGAATTCATACAATGTGTCAGGTTGTGAATATGTAAGATCCAAATATTGGGCATGGACGATGGCTTGTTCCTCAGTTACACAGCCACCCATGGCTATGTCTTTATTGATAGGAGGGATGAATGATTTGGTAAACCATTCAATCAAAAGATGATCTAGAATTTCAAATTTGATGAGACGATGTCTACGGCTCCATTCACGGATATGGTTGGAGATATCAGTGGAAGTTGATTGTTGCAAATATGTTAAGAGATGGGTTCTAGTCTCATATTAGACAGGCAATTGGAAATGGGTGAGGAAATCCATGACTAAAGTATTGAAGTCTTGAAAGGAACCTTGAGGGAGCTCGTTGTACCATTTAGCAGTAACAAGCATCAAAGTGCACTAGAAATTACGCAACTAGACTAAATCATCTACCCAAGAGTTAGAGAAACACCAAAGGTGATAAGTCATAATGTGTGCTTGGGGGTCTTCTCTAGATTTACCTTCTAATTTGGGGCCATCAATAGGAATTTTGGTTGGTATTGAAGGCCAATATTGTGAGTAAAGTAGTGGGTCATTCATAAGCCTTGACACATTCGGTAATTTCAACGTCGCCAAAAATGGAAGTTGTGGGTTATATGGAGTATAGGGTCTTTGGTACATGCCAAACTGAGTATTCCAGCCTTGTTGATTTTGGGTTTGCGCCCATTGTGGTGTATTTTGTCCATAAGGCACTTGGCCATAAGGAGGTTGACCATATGGAGGTTGACCATAAAGAGGTTGACCTTACTGAGTGAAAACTGACCATACTGTTGTTGGTAAGGTCCTTGTTACATCTATTGCGACTGTAGCAATGATTGTTGGTAAGATCCTTGTTGGGATTGGTAAGAAATCTGTTGTTGCAATTGTGAGTAAAGCCCTTGTTGGGGTTGAATAGGGATGTGTTTTTGTGGTTGCTGATAAAGTCCCTCTTTGGATTGGTAAGAAACATGCAATTGTGGTTGCGGGTAAGCAACTGCGGCGTTGGCTACGGGTAGGACACCGACGGATGCGGCTGCAGATAGGACACCTGCAGATGTGGCAGCAAATAGGACACCTGCAACTATGGCTTCGGGTAAGGTCCCTATTGTGGTTGAATAGGAATTGGTGGCCGTAACATTACCAATCCCATCAGCATATTTCATTTGAGGACCATACTTCATTTGAGGACCTGCATACTGATACATAGTTTCTAGCTTTTGAGAGCCTGTAGGACTATAAGTTTGTTGATAGGAAGTTTGAGTTAAAGGGACTTAATGACCTTGTAAAGGGGTCGCTATAATGTTTCTTGATACAGATGGAATTGATGTTCCAACTGGGTTAGAAACAACGCCAATGGGTCAACTTGCCCCCAGAGGGGGTGTATAACTTCCATTATAAGCAGGAGGTACATAGGGCAGAGGATATTCCCTCCCAAACATTGGAACAAATGAATTTTTATGTTTTCCA
>APFE031063272.1:3254-46925 GCA_000404065.3 Pinus taeda
AAGTTAAGGGTGAGTTTCAGGCCAAGCATCCTCGTATGAGAGCATATCGAAATGCAGTCTTAGATATTTTGAAATTGTTTTCTGATCATACCTTGACATGTGTGCCTCGCATACAAAATGGTGTTGCTGATGGACTTGCTAAGACAGCAAGCAATTTGAAAATTCTGATGAATTCTAGCAACAAATTTGAGATTCATGTGAAGCATCATCCCACAGTTCCAGATAATCAACGATGTTGGCAAGTCTTTTAAGATGATGAAGAGATCAATGAGTTTCTGCAAAATAAGGGTAAGTTCAAGGATACCTCAATAGATACTGAACATGATGATGGTAGTGGTAATATACAAGTAAATCAAATGGACGTTCTGCAACTTAAAGACAACATTATTCCTAAGGGATTAATTCCTTTAGAGGAGTTGTTTGACCAAGATGAGGTGGCCCACAAACCAACATTGAGACCGACTGAAAAAGGTGTTGAAGAGGTAAACATTGGGACAGCTGAGAATCCCAAGATGGTAAAGCTATCAAGGTCATTATCACCAAAGGTAAAAGCGGAATATGTAAAATTTTTGTCTTTGTTTTCCGATGTTTTTGCATGGGATTATTCAGATCTAAAAACATATGACACAAATATCATTCAGCATACTAATCCTATTAAGCCAAATCAGAAGCCTTTTCGTCAAAAGTTGAGGAGAATCAATCCGAAGCTGCTGCCGTCAATTGAGAAAGAGGTAAATAGATTGTATAAGTCAAGAATCATTGTGCCTATCTGATTTTCAGATTGGATATCAAACTTGGTGCCCGTAAGGAAGAAAACAGGTGAGATCCATTTATGTATTAACTTCAGAAATTTGAATAAGGTGTCCTTAAAAGACAATTATCCGCTTCCCAAAATGGATCATATATTGCAGCGAGTAGTTCAAGCATCAAGGATGTCACTACTCGATGGTTATTCAGGATACAATCAGATTTTAGTGCATGAAGATGACCATGACAAGACAGTGTTCACCACTCCATGGGGAACATTTCATTATGCGAAGATGCCCTTTGGTTTGAAAAATGCACGAGCCACCTTTCAGCATGCAATGGACGTGGCTTTCGCCAATGAGAAAGATGTATTTTTAGTTGTTTATCTTGATGACTTAACTGTGTTTTCAAATTTTGATGAGGAACATTTGTATCATTTAAAAATTGTTTTTCAAAAGTGCAGAAAATATGGCATTTCGTTGAATCCGAAAAAGAGTCTTTTTGCCATGGATGAGAGCAAATTTCTTGGCCATATCATATCCAAAGACGACATCCATATTGACCCTGCACGCATTGAATCCATTCAGCAAATTGAACAGCCCCGGAACAAGAAAGAAATTCAGTCCTTCAATGGTAAACTGAATTTTCTGCGTCGCTTCATTCCAAATCTAGCGGAGCATCTTAGAGAAATCACAAGCATGCTCAAGAAGGACAGTCAGGTAAAGTGGACCGAAGAGGCGGTGAAATCATTTAATTTAGTGAAGTTGGCTCTTTCTTCAGCCCCTACTTTGGTCAGCCCAGACTACACTCATGATTTTATTTTGTTCTCCTTTGCTTTTGAGCACACTTTGGCAGTTGTATTAATGCAGAAGAGGGATGGTGTTGAAAATCCCATTGCTTTTTTCAGTCGGATTATAAGAGATGGAGCATTGAAATATAACATCATTGAGAAGCAAGCACTTGCTCTTGTAAAGGCCTTGAAATATTTCCGTGTGTATATATTGCATTTGCATATTCTAGCTTATGTTCCTAACGCAGCAGTTAAAGATATTTTAGTACAGGCAAATCCAAAAGGCAGACGAGGTAAGTGGATTGCTACACTGTTAGAGTATGATGTAGAGATTAAACCCACCAAGCTGATCAAAGGTCAAGGACTCACCAAGCTAACGGTTGAAACGAATCTGCAAGTTCTAAACATAAATTTGATTGCTGCCATGTCCGATGAAGATGAGGAGAATCCATCCGTTCAGGTATCTGAAATGTTTCTTTCCTCTCCTTGGTACGCTGACATTTTATATGTACTTCAGCATTTGTCTTCACCTCCTAGAATGCCAAGAAATAGAAGTAGAACATTGAAATTGAAGGCTGCAAAATTCTGCATACTAGATTCAGCATTGTTTTGGAAAGACCCTAGTGGAATGTTATTGAATTGTTTGGTCGAGGAGGAAGCTAAAAGAGTCGTGGAAGATTTTCATAGAGGGGACTGTGGGGGTCATCTGTTTTGGAAGACCACAACAAACAAGATTCTAAGGGTAGGCTATTATTGGCCTTCATTATTTTCAGATGTATATAAGGCTGTTAAAAATTGTCATGAATGCCAGATTTTTTAAGGCAAACAGAAACTCCAGCCTATGCCTCTCAAACCAATTGAATTCAGCACACCTTTTCAGTAGTGGAGATTGGATTTCATCGGTGAAATTCATTCGGCATCATCAGGATAGCATCGATGGATATTGACAGCTACAGACTACTTTACAAAATGGATTGAAGCAATTCCTACTCGACAAGCTACGGATGCGGTAATTATTTCTTTTCTTGAAACCAACATTTTGTCATGTTTTGGATGTCCAAGTAAGTTAATCACGGATAATGCAGCAGCGTTTAAGTCAAAAAGGATGATTGAGTTTTGCTATAAGTATAATATTAGCATGGGACATTCAACCGCATACCACCCTCAAGGAAATGGATTGGCAGAATCGTCCAATAAATCTTTGGTCAATATCATTAAGAAATTGTTGGAAATCAGTAAGAAGGGCTGGCACAAGAAGTTGATAAATGCACTATGGGCTGATAGAGTAAGTCAGAAAAATTCTATTGGCATGTCTCCTTTCGAGTTGGTGTACGGAACAGACACGGTTTTTCCCACTTCGCTTGCTGTCCCGGTAGTCAAATTGCTCCAAGAAGCAGGTAGTGAGGAAGATCCCATGCAGAGAAGGATTAATCAAATGATTCATTTGCAGTAGACACGGGAGGAGGTATTTCAAAACACTTGCAAGTTGCAAGAGCGCATCAAAAAGATTTATGACCGGAAAGCAAAGGCGGATACATTTCAGCTAGATGAGGTTGTTTTGAGGTGGGATGCTCGTCATGAAGACGAGGGAAAGCATGGAAAATTTGAAAATTTATGGAAGGGTCCTTACAAGATTGCAGTATATCGCGGCCAAAATGATTTCCTTCTCAAAGAGATGAATGGAGATGAATGTCTTGGAGGGCCGATTAATGGTCGGTTGTTAAAGAGATATTACTTCTGAGTATCTTCTGCTCATTTCATCATCATTGTACATATCATTTTACTTTTGTTCTATTGCACATGTAAACTAACTTGTCATCTTCAGTTTGGGGCCCGAGGTGAAGGCTATAATTCTGAAAATGAAGGTTAGTTAGTCTAAGTTTGTCAAGTCAGTTGTCTAAAATCTTTTAGTTTCGAGTCTAATTTGGTCAAAGCAATTTTGGGTTTTTTCAGTCAAATCCTCAAAAGTGTGTTGTGCAATAATGACTCCATCGCCCAATGAGTGAAGGCACTGTCTAGCTCTTACAGAGATCTGCGGTTCTTGGCATCTCCAAGGAGCTACCATCCCCATTGGGGCCAATGTTAGAGTCGATCTAGTTATCCCTCCATCAGAGATCAAAGCTCTTTTTTGCATTTCATGTTTTAGGTGTCCCACCAGTTTTCATCAGTTGCATTTCATTAGGCATGCCATAACTCTGATGGAGTGGCTTGTGTCACTTATTCCCCTCGTGCATGTCACTGCTGGTTCAGGTTAAGTCATAAAACTTCACAAGTCATTTACAGTCACGTTTTAAATTTTTAGGTTTGGGTCTAGGGTTTGAGTCAATTTAGTCTTGAAAAGTCTTAGAAGACCAGCATACTAGAGGGATGTCTTTGATAGATCATCACTTCAATAATTTTCACCATTGTACAACTGAATAAGGACTTCTCTTCAAAACTCAGTTTTGAAGACAAGTCGCCACCTCATTTTTGTAAAAATTGTCAAAATTTTCAGTTCTTCAATTGTTCAAGTGCAGCCTTGGTCTCCTTTTTCGAAGCATATCAGAGCTATCCCTGCAAAAAATTATCAGAGAAAATCATCATTTCAACCTATTTTAAGAGAGAAACCATAAAGGTCAGAGTCTATTAATTTTGAAAAAGTGTCAACAACCAAACATAAGAAAAATGGGTTTTCATTAAGAAAAAATTAAAAGGGAGGCTATATCAAGTCATGTCTCCTCATTTACAACCCATTCCACATTTTGAGAGCTAAGAGCATCGTTCAAAGGTGATTTTGCAAGTTCGTGGCAAGTTCGTGAGCCGTTTGGGTCAGTTCCAGGGTGCGCGGTGCATCAGGATAGGCAACTTTTACAGTGCAATTTAACACACGCGCGACGTGTTGGGTAAAGCACGCGGTGCATAGGATTTTATGCTTGAAATTCACCCAGAAATCACTCAAATCATCTCTCCTCATGCATAAATTTGCAGGTACACCTACACTCATAGCTTGCTCTTGGCTTTTGGATGGTTTATATAAAGAAATTATGATATATTTGTCATGAAAACCAAGTGTAAAAAACCCTTCATGTTCATCAATTTGCTGTAAGGATTCAAGTGCCAAGTTTAATGTAAGGTTTTTAAAAATCATTGTTGCCAAGGTTTCTTGTTTCCTTCATTTCCCATTTCCTATATTCCCCAATATTTTTTCCAATAATTCCCCATCAAACCCTACATCTTCCTCTCTCAAAATCATAAAATCTCCCTTCTACTACAACCATGTAATCCCTACCTCATCCCAAAACCCTAACATTTCAAAATTTCTATGCCCCTTCCCTTCCCTAATTTCCTCATTTTATTTCCATTGTTCCCATTTCCCTAATGCTTCCCTTTTCCTAACAATTCCCTTGTCATTTATGTCCCCTTGGTCACAACATTTCGATAAAAAGACAAAAAGTCAACAGTCAAATTTTGGCACACAGTTTTATATCAGCATACATAAATATTCCAGTTGTCTTGTTTCCAAAAGAACATGTCAGAGACCAAGTCTGAACATGAGTAGGATTATGATAGTGACTCTACACTGGAGGTCAATGTGCCTAATGTGCCACGAAGATATCACAAAGGTGGCAAAAGTGGACAGCATGTTAGGGAGGAGCCTACTTCTTTGGCTCAATTACAAGCTTGCCCACTTGCAATGGATTATTTTCGGTGCCAAGCATGTTACCAATATTGTGAGATGATCTCACAAACTCAGCATCATCAGGAACTGGTCCGTCTATTTGTCCTTAACCTTCAGGATGGTCATGTAAACCTTGCCGGAGTGGATTTCACTTTGTCACCCGATACTATTGCTCAGGCCACCGGGATACCAAATGTGGGGGAGGAATGGAGTAAACGCCAGATGCTGGACAGGTATTATTATGAGCCATATGTCAAGCCCGCATACATTAGACACTTGAGCGCAACCTTTCCCTTCAGATACCTGAAAGATGAGTTTGCACCATGGATGAAACTCATCATTCGGTATTTCAGCAGTGAGGGCAGATCCTCACGTCTCTACGCGTACCATGTTCATTTGTTAATGCATTTCACACGGGTACGTATGATGAGCATTCCGTTTTTCATGTGCCGAAACATAGAGAGAATGGTACCTTTAGTACAGAGGAAGACCCCGGCACATCAGCACAGGAGTATATATCACTATGCCTTGATCAAAATCATAGTGATGCATCAGTTGGCACATCAGGGTATTGCTTGGGAGGATTTCATCTCCCGTGATTTCTTTTCCGCACTACAGCCTCCTCCAGAGATAGTTCATGATGAGGGAGGTTCTTCACAGAAGTTTGACATTCCCGAGACCGAGCATTTTCATGCTCCAGTATATGTGACATATCAGAAAGGCCCCAGGGCCTTATTTGCAGCCGCACGACGAGTACTATCTCCACCCAGGGTGGAAGGGGTCTCGTTGACATCATCAGCCGAGCGAGTATTATCTCCACATCATGTAGAAGGGGTCTCACCTCCGTCTTCAGCACAGGTATAGATTCAGGATAGGGGCAAGAGACCCATGGTTGATGAGGGTCCTTCAGGAGTTCAGGATATCGGTATCATTGATGTTGATTCTAGTTCGCCCAATTCAGAGCTCAAGGAGATCATCCGAGAGCAAAGGGTCGAGAATGAGTTGCTAAAAAAGAAATTGCAGATGGCTAAATGGGTGATCAACTGCTTAGAGCAGCGCAACAAACAATTGGAAGATGAGCATGAACTTTATGAGCTGCGGAAGATTTGGGAAGACCGGGAGTTGGCTCGAAGAAGACCCGGTGATTTGACACCTATTGATCGGGAATCAATGCTCATCTGGGTGAACACTCATTTGGATAAGTTGTTGGCAAAGGCAAATAGGAACAACGACATGCTTCGTCACATGAAGACTCACTATTGGGCTCGCATGCATGTTTGTAAAGCGAGAATGAAGATCCTCAAGAGGAGTTTGAGAAAAGCGCAAAAACAACGCAAAAGGCCTGATCCGCTTTAATTTTTGGCCGAGGCTTCACTATTTGAGCATGATACATGATGGAGGGTCTTCACTCCAATTTTGGGCAAATTTGGAGAAAATTTTGTTGTCTCAAAATTTTTGGCTTGCGAAACAGGTTTTTTGGCTCTATGCGTCGCGCTCAACGCGCTACCCATAAGATGGGGAGGTCCAAATCATAGGTGGCTTACATTTTTGGATTTTTCATGATGAAATACACATGCTCAGCAATTTCCAAGGCATTTCATCAAGCTTTGGGTGATCAAAAGCTCAAAAAACGTCATGAAAATCACCTTTCTGCCACTTTTTGCACCAGCAGGAAGTACTTCTGGGAGAATCCACTTTTGGAGGGTCAAATGGAGACAAAATTGGAAACTTCCACTTGGGTTGGAAAGTATACATCTAAGGCTTTCCAAAAATCTAACCTGAGCTCAATTTGGATGCCGGGAAGTGCCTCAAATGCAGGTGGAAAGGCGCGCGGCACACAGGGTTTTTTTTGGCACAGTTTTCCTCCTCAGCTCAACGAATCAAGCCAGTTTGACCAGTTTTGACTTGTGATGGGATTTTTCACCCTTCTTGATATAATTATTGGAACTTTATGTTGTTATGACACTTAGTTACCTATTCTAGATGATTCATTCATAAAATAGTAAAAATTTAATGAATGAATTGGTTTCCTAGCTTATAGAGGCAAGTTGTTTTGACTGCCTAGATTGTAGTGCTCATATTAGAATTGGTTGAAACAAATCCTAGGATGATGAGCTCGACCCCTAGAGGCAAGGGAATGAGTTGGCTTGCCTATATTATGTGTTTTCTTAGTCATTTTCAGGGTTGGACTCTTGGTAATAGCTTGAGACTATATTGTACATATCTTATCTACATTTTGGCAAAGGAAAGACTAGGGTTTTGCAGCACTATTTGGGATCCATGTGGCTTGATGTGTTGATGGTGTGATTCTCTCAACACTTTTAAGTTGTGTATGTGTATCACTTTCCTTATTTAATCTTCTGTAATTAAACAAATGAAGTGTTAAGGTAGAATCCATGAACTTACTATGCTCTGCCTTTAAATTTGTTTAATTTTCTATGTTTTCTTCAGTTTAAGGAGAATCCTTGAGACTTCCTTACTCTCCTTAGCTCCTCACCAGTCCGATCTACCCATATCACTTGCTTTAATGCATCAAAACAATCGCCTACCTTGCCCCAAGTAGACCTCTGCAAAAACTGTGCCTCATCCCCGCACCCAAATTTGCCTTTCCCCTTAATTCAACAAAATCTTTAGAACTCAATTCTAAAATCTTTGTACTTCATACCTAGCCTAAAATAAGTCATCAATTCAGTCATCTCGAGCCTTTTTTATTATATTTTGCTGAGTTTGACCCGGAGAGAGCCCTCTCCTATCCTCGTAGGGCTAGCTACGAGGCTAAGCGTGGTTTGATGTAGCCTTGAGTTTTACCTTATTTCAGCCTAAGGTAGTTTGAGCGCTAACAACTTGGATATTAGTTGGATCCACATTCACCCTGTTATGAAACCAGCTCAAGAAAAGATAGAAAAGATAGATCAACACCTTAGAATTCAGCAGCCTCTTCGAGGGGACAACCTCCTTTACATTAATAAATGAACAATTCTTGGATGATTCAAATGAAAAAACCTCCTTTCTATATATAAGAGTCTAACGAGTCACAATATAACCGAGACGACCTAACAATAATAATATAAAGCCATAAAAATAACAATAGAGGGATTCTATGGGGCACAGTAATAATAATATGGGGACAATAGGGGAACAACAATATTAATAAGGGGGACAACTACAATAGTAATGGGGTAATCACTAGTATTATAGGGACCCAACAAGAAATGATTGAGATGAGAAATAACAACTGTAACAATGTTGATGATATTTCAACAATGGATGGAATATGGATGAGTCTTGAAGATTTTTACTAATATTGGTCTGTTGCTGTTGATTACAAGAGTCAGGTAAACAACTAGAGGAGGATATTGAAGGTTTTATTTTTATTTTTTATGATTTTACAAGTTTGTTTCAAGGCCAAAGCTTAAACAAGAATGCAAATTTTCTATTGAGACCATAGTGAAGACTGGAATTGGGGATAGCCTTTGATTGGTTTTCTTTTTCTCTCTTAAATTGTGAAATTTTATAAGAAGGATTAATTATTTTCAATTTCAGGCAGCAAAAGACTTCAAGGTAAATATGCTAAAAACAAGTCTTTAACTGAGGTCTTAAGCTGATTTTTTTATCAATCTACGCTGGGTGACTAGGATAGGATCCATGTCGGGACAATTCAGGAGATGCCCATGTGGTCAGTTTCTTCAATGGACGCATGTAACCTATTAAACCTTGAAATTAGCTTCAGAATTCACAATTAGCTGTGGAATCAGGCCATATTCCACAGCTAAGTTGCAAAATCTTATTAAAACATGATAGAGTGTTTTGAGGACCACTACAGACCATAACCAGTAAATCTTGGACAGTTGAACCTATCAAAGAAGTTGGGTTTCATTTTTTTATTTTTTTTATTGAATCAATTGAAATGATGAAGTTTATTTTGTCTCCCTCCTTTTTTTTAACATAACAATTCCTTTTCTGATCCTCTAGATCACACAAAGTGCAGGAGGAGAGCATACTCAAGAATTATTAATTAGTATTTTTTATAACAATTCTTTTTATGATCCTCCAGATCACACAAAGTGCAGGAGGAGAGCATACTCAAGAATTATTAATTTTTTTTTTTTTGATGTAAGAAATAAGGTCTCCTAATTACACTTCCCTAAAAACAGCGCCAAAAATGTCTAGTCAATTTAATGTCTTAAATTGCTTTACATAAATTATCAATCCGGGTATCTAAACTGATGAAGTGTGGTGCACCATATGTGCTTAGTTAACCTTTTTCTTACTTCGTTGTTTTATAGTTTATGCTATTTTTGGGGTTTTGTTCTTGTTGATCTCCTAAAGTTTCTAATGCAAATGGAAATCCTAGGTCTTAAGAATACTTTTAAAGGTCAAGTATGGATGTAGATTTCAAGACAAGGTTTATGTCCCTAATGGTAACTTCCAAAACTTAGCACTTCAAAAGATCTCAAAACATGTTATTAATGAAATTAGTACTTAAAAAAGAATGGAAATGTGCTGCTATTCAAATCAAATAAATGATGAACTATTGATCATGAAATCACTATCTCTATTGTTTATCTAAATAAAAGTTAATCTATTGCACTCAACAAATCAAAAATTGCAAACTAATAAAAGTGAAATCAATTCACTTCATTCATAGTCTGATAGCTTGCCAAGTAGTCTAAGCTGTGGCTCTGGAGATAACGTCAATGATATGAGGAATTTGATGTCTAATTGCAGAAAAATAAAGCTAAAATCAAATCACATCATTCATACTCTGATAGTTCGCCAAGTAGTCTAAGCTATGGCTTTAGGAGATAATGTCAATGATATGAGGAATTTGATATCTAATTGCATAAAAATAAAGCTAAAATCAAATCACATCATTCATAGTCCGATAGCTCGCCAAGTAGTCTAAGCTATGGCTTTAGGAAATAACGTCAATGATATGAGGAAATTGAAATCTAATTGCAGAAAAATAAAGCTAAAATCAAATCACATCATTCATAGTCTGATAGCTCGCCAAGTAGTCTAAGCTATGGATTTAGGAGATAACGTCAATGATATGAGGAAGTTGATATCTAATTGCAGAAAAATAAAGCTAAAATCAAATCACATCATTCATAGTCCGATAGCTCACCAAGTATTCTAAGCTATGGCTTTAGGAGATAACGTTAATGATATGGGAAATTAGATATCTAATTGTAGAAAAATAAAGCTAAAACAAAATCACATCATTCATAGTCTGATAGCTCACCAAGTAGTCTAAGCTATGGCTTTAGGAGATAACGTCAATGATATGAGAAATTTGATATCTAAACTAACTAATAAGCAAATGAATAAGACTGAGATCAAAGCATAACTAAAATTGAAGAGCTAAAAAAAATAAAGTCAGCAGAGAGACAAATCTCATGTCACTATTTTATGCAAAAACATATAAAGAAAAACTAATCTACAATCAACCAGTTGAACACACTTGCATGAATTAAAATTGCATAAATGGAAAATCTAATCTATCAAACTTGAAAGAAATCAAATGACATAATGAAATCAAAGCAAAATTACAAAATGAAATCTACTCTACCTTACATTCTAATGTGCTCCATAACATCTACTTCACATCTCCTTCCATGTTGAAATCATTAAAGCTTTATTCAAATTCTTGAAAACTACAAGGTACAACAAATCTCTACAAAGCTTTTCAAAGCCATCAAGGAAGAACTACAAACTCCAAGCTAAACAACTAAAAGCTAAGCTAAGCTTAAGAACTCACAAGCTAAAAAAACTAGAAATGGAGGAGAGAGATCTCCTATTTATACAAAAAGATGAGAAGCCATCTCATTAATGAGAGTCCATGAATTTCTCCCTCTACCTCTAGAGTCCTAATCAAAATAGGAACTGAGAAGACACATGTCTTCTTAGAGTTTCAATACAATTAGGAGATGTGACACATATCCTCATGATCTCATGATTCTTTCCACTCAAATTCGAATTTGGCCTTAGAGTGCCACATAAGGGTCTTCTAGAAGCCTCCTTTAAACCTACACATGTCAACAATCTCAACCCACTTGTTAGGTATAAGCATATGCGCATGATTTTCTAATTTTTAACCACAAATTCACTTAAAAAGGCTAAGAATTAATAAAGTTTGGAGAAACATAAATGTGGCCCAATGATAACGAAAGTGGGATAAATGTGGTAACATAGTAGTGAAATGGAGGTGATATAATGGACATAATAGTGAAAGTGTAATGGAAATGAATGACATTACATTAACTCTTTTGATCCTTGAGCTTTGGCTTAACTTTGCATGATATCATCTGATAACTTCATATTTTTGCAAAAAATTTTACTTGAATTGCAACATGGTTGGTTCTTGTGTTACAACCATTTTTGTTGTTGTTGTTGTTGCATTCTATTTTGATCTTTGAACTTTGCATAATGATGTCTTGATTATTTTTGCAAAGTATATCTTTATTGGACTGCATGATGGTTGGTTCTTGTGTGACAATTAATAAAAGTAAAATCAGTTCACTTCATTCATAGTCTAATAGCTCGCCAAGTAGTCTAAGCTATGGCTCTGGAGATAGCATCAATGATATGAGGAATTTGATATCTAATTGCAAAAAAATAAAGCTAAAATCAAATCACATCATTCATAGTCCGATAATTCGCCAAGTAGTATAAGCTATGGCTTTAGGAGATAACGTCAATGATATGATGGATTTGGTATCTAAACTAACTGACAAAGCAAATGAATAAAACTAAAATCAAAGCATAACTGGAATTGAAAAGCTAAAAAAAACAGAGTCAGAAGATAGGCAAATCTCATGTCACTATTTGATGCAAAAACAAGTAAAGAAAAACTAATTTACTATCAACCGGTTGAACACACTTGCATGAATTAAAATTGCATGAATGAGAAATTTAATCTATCAAACTTGAAAGCAATAAAATGACATGATGAAATGAAAGCAAAATTACAAAATAAAATCTACTCTACCTTACATTCTAATGTACTCCATGACATCTACTTCACATCTCTTTCCATGTTGCGAACATCAAAGCTTTATTCAAAATTAGAAAGTAAAACAAAGCTCTCCAAAGCTTTCAAAAGCCATCAAGGAAGAACTACAAACTACAAGCTAAGCGAAGACTAACAAGCTAAGTTTGAGAACTCACAATCTCACAAGCTCTAAACTCTAAGCTAACAAATGAAGGAAAGAGATCTCATATTTATACAAAAAGATGAGAAGCCATCTCATTAATGAGAGTCCATGAATCTCTCCCTCTACTTCTAGAGTCCTAATCAAAATAGGAACTTATAAGACACATGTCTTCTTAGAGTTTCAATACAATTAGGAGATGTGACACATATTCTAATGATCCCATGATCCTTTTCACTCAAATTCGAATTTGGCCTTAGAGTGCCACATAAGGGTCTTCTACAAGCCTCCTTTTGACCTACACATGTCAACAATCTCAACCCACTTGTTAGGTATAAGCATATGCACATTATTTTCTAATTTTTAACCACAAATTCACTTAAAAAGGCTAAGAATTAATAAAGTTTGGAAAAACATAAATGTGGCCCAATGATAATGAAAGTGGGATGAATGTAGTGACATAGTAGTGAAATGTAGGTGAAATGGAGGTGATATAATGGACATAACAATGAAAGTATAATGGAAATGAATGACATTTTCAAGACCCAACAATTATGAAGAGAGGTTTTAGCGCAGTTATAAAAGGGCCAGGTGCACACTTGACCCTGAATCTCTGAAGTTGGTCCTACTCAGAGGAGTCCCTGAAGACCTTCTAGATACCCTCCATTTGCTGGTTGGGGGGGACATCTACTAACCACCTTATGAAGACATAAAGACTGTGTTTAGAAACCATTCTAGGGTAGCCAGAAAGAGAGGTAGGGGAAATCAACCTTTAGTTAGTACATCCTCATATAGTTCATCCCTTAGAGGTGTATTTGGAAATCTGCTGGAAGTTTTCAAGAGTGATATGATGCAGAATCTTGCCATGCAAATGGATACCTTGCATATCAAAAGAAAATAAGAGGAAGCAGAGTGGGCTTTGGCCATTTTTTGTCCTAGGTGCATCAGAAGGCATCCTAGTAACGAATGTCCATTGAACTCTATAGAAGTGTGTCCATTTTGTGAAGAAGACCATTCTATGAATCAGTGCCCTTCCTTGCCCGAGCTTAAAGCTGCATACTAGGGGGACGAAGGAGCCACTAAACCATTCTATTTCATGAACCAAGGAGGCCACATGGGCCCAGACCGTACCAACAGGGAATGCAAGGGACATTCCAGACATATTACAATCCTAATCAAGCCACTTCCATGCCTTCTTGGGGTCCCCCTTCTCATCCTTCCTGGTCCACACCCCCTCCTTGGTCATATCCATCTCAATACCATGCTCAACTAGCTGCTCATTCATTTCACTTTTATGCCTAGCCACAACCTCATTGGAATTCACCTCATCAGGGGTGGAGGCCCCAATACAACTCTCCTCCTGCTCTTTTGCCTCCACCACCTGCTCAACCACAACCATTGCCTCTTGCTCCACCAAGGCAACCCCAAATACCTACTAAACTGAACCTGAACCTGAATAAAAGATAGGCCCAGCAGGTATATAGTGTTAACACATCATGCCCGACCTATGCTGTGGAGATTCAGGAGATTAACCTATGATCTAGGAAGGTTCTTCCAGATAACCAACCTCCCCCTAAGGAGGATGAGGAAGAAAAAGAGGAAAGTGAACCAAAAGCCACTCCACCCTTTCCTGAGAGATTATCCAGAACAACACAATCGACCCGAGAAGAAACTAAACTTCTGGGAGACTTGAAACAGTTATGTGTAAAGATACCACTTCTCCAAGCCATAAAGGATGTGCCTATATACAACAAGATGATCAAGGAGAATTACTTCAGGCACCCAGGCAAGTGCAGGAGAGATGCTCCAACTATCAATTTCATAGGACAACTATCCAACCTGATGTTGGAGCAGGTAATCTGTCCGAAATATCTAGACCCTGGAAGCCCTGTAGTCGATGTCCACATCAATGGCACCATAATCATCCATACCCTGATTGATCTAGGGGCTACCATTAATGTGATGACCATGGACATTATGCTCAAGCCCAACCTTCAGGGCTCCCTAAGAAAGACCACAATAGCGCTACAATTAGCAAACCGCTCCACTATGACCCCTGAATGGATTGTGGAAGATGTAATGGTCTCCATTGATTCTTGGGAGTATCCTGCTGATTTCCTAGTTCTCCAACCAAAGGAAAATCTCATTGAGTATCCTCTCATCTTGGGAAGACCCTGGTTGGCTACTGCAGATGCCTACATCAGTTGTCGAGATGGGAACATGACAATCAAGAATGGGCATATGTCCAAACAGCTAGTCCTATATCCTCCTGCCCAACCTTTGTTAGAACATGATTTACCTCTCTAGTTGGAGGAGGAAGATGATGATGAAGTATATTCCACACCATTGTGTGCAGTGGAAGCTACGATGGGGGGGGGACCACAAACCAAGGATGATCTTATTGAAAACTTAATTCAGAATCCACCCCCAGTGTGTTGCCATTAGAAGAGTTGGTGGAAGAAACCCAAGCCAATCCTTTAGCTGATCTCTGTGTGGCTGACCCAACCTCTCTCCGAGTGAAGAATGTGGAATTCGGCCTAGAAGGAACCTTGAAGATCAACTCATCACTATCCACCTTTGAGGAGAAAGAACTGTGTAGTTTATTAAGAAACCACTTGGATGCTTTTGCTTGGAGCTATTAGGAGATCAAGGGAGTGCACCGTTCAGTCTGTACTCATCACATTTACATTAAGGAAGATTGCAAACTAGTCAGGTAGCCTCAAAGGAGGATGAATCTAGCCCTTAAGGACATTGTCAAAGAAGAACTACAAACGTTACTAGATGCAGAATTCATCTACCTTATCTCTGATAGCGAATGGGTCTTTCCTTTGGTGGTAGTGCCAAAGAAAAATGGGAAGTGGAGAATCTATGTTGATTATCTTGAGCTAAACAAGGCTACTAAGAAGGATCATTTTCCTTTGCCTTTCATAGATCAAGTGTTAGATGGCCTAGCAGGGAAGAAGTTTTTCTCCTTCCTAGATGGGTTTAGCAAGTACAACCAGATCCAAATCAGCCCAGAAGACCAGGATAAAACCACTTTCACTTGTCTTTGGGGTACCTTTGCATATCACGTCCTTCCTTTTGGATTGTGCAATGCTCCCGCCACTTTCCAGAGAGCAGTATTGAGTATATTTGTTGAACTAGTTCATGACGCAGTGGAAATCTATATGGATGACTTTACCCCTTATGGTTCTAACTTCCAGGAAGCTTTGTCTAACTTGGGAAAGGTTTTGGACAAGTGTATTGAGATGAACTTGTCCCTCAGTCCTGGAAAATGTGAATTCCTGATGACTGAAGGGACCATGCTAGGTCATGCAATCTCTTAGCAAGGATTACAAGTGGACCCCAACAAAATTGTCATCATCCAAAGGGTCCCACGTCCTCAAAAGGTAAGAGATGTTTGAAGTTTTCTAGGTTTAGCGGGGTATTATAGAAGATTCATTAAGGATTTCAGTAAGCTAGCCTCTCCATTGTTTGGTATTTTGGGAAAAGATGTTGAGTTCATATGGACTGACAACTGTCAAGAGGCTTTGGATACCTTGAAAAGTAAACTGGTGACTGCCCCAATTTTGAGAGGTCCAAACTGGGCCCTACCTTTCCACATTCATACAGATGCCTCGAACAAAGTGATAGGAGTAGCCTTAGGGCAAGTTGATGAGAAGCTACCTTATGCCATATATTTTGTAAGTAAAAACTTGTCAAAAGCAGAATTAAACTACATTGTAACCGAAAAGGAGCTCCTAGCCATAGTCCGTTCCCTAAATAAGTTAAGATGCTACATCACCAGATCATGTTGCAATTAGGTATTTAATGAACAAACCAGATGTAAATTCTCACATTATTAGATGGTTGCTTTTATTGCAGCAATTTGATTTAACCATTATTGATAAGCCGGGTAAGGAAAATGTTGTTGCTAATTTTTTGTCTACAATAGATCTGCCTGCAGGTGAAGAAGGAATGGTGGATGATCAAATGCTAGATGAACACCTATTTTCTATCTCATTATTCTCTCCATGGTTTGCTAATATAGCAAATTACTTGGTTTCTGCATAGTTCCTGCCACACCTATCCTGAAAAGAGAGGAGGAAGATCGTGAGGAAAAGTGCCCCTTTCACCTAGATTGGGGGCAATCTCTTCAGACTTGGCCCAGATCAAGTTTTGAAGAGATGTGTTAGGGAGGAGGAAGTTTTTGACATTCTCCTAAGTTGTCATGATGGGCCTTGTGGGGGCCATTTTGTAGCAAAGAGGGCTACCTTTAAAATCCTGCAAGCAGGTTACTATTGGCCCACTCTTCATCAAGATGTAAGGAGATATATCAGCCAATGTGACCGATGTCAAAGGATGGGGAAACCTACTCCAAGGGATGAGATGCCCCTACAATCTCAAGTGACTTTCAAGCCATTTGAGAAGTGGGGCATGGACTTTGTGGGTCCTGTCAACCCTCCTTCAAAGCAGAAATATTACATCATCGTGTGCACTAATTATCTGACAAAATGGGTAGAAACAAAGGCAATCAAGGCAACAATAGAAGAAAAAGTAGCTGAATTTTTTAGGGAGAATATATTCTACAATTTGGATATCCAAGAGAATTAGTCACAAATCAAGCGATTCAGTTTACCTCCAATTTGATTGAAAACCTACTCACACATCACAAAATTAATCTCGAAACTTCCACCCCTTACCATCCGAAAGCAAATGGACAAGTGGAAGTCACTAACCGAGCTTTGGAAGGGATTTTGACCAGGGTAGTGAGAAACAACAGAAAATATTGGACAGATCGATTGGTTGAGGCCACATGGGCCTATAACACCACCCGGAAAACTACCACAGGGTTCACACCCTATGAACTGGTTTATGGGAAGAAGGATTTGCTGTCAATAGAATTTGAATATAACACACTAAGGATGGCAGCTCAGCTAGACCTAGATCTCATCCATGCACAAAAGGAAAGGCTACTTCAGCTAAATGGATTGAATGAACAGAGATTGCAGACCGTTCTCCACTTAGAGGTAGTCCAACTTCAAAAGAAAATATGGCATGATAGACACCTCAAAGAGAAACAATTCCAAGAAGGAGATTGGGCGTTGCTGTATGATTCGAGGTATAAGGATTTCAAGGACAAACTGAGGACAAGATGGTTGGGACCGTACATAGTAGAAAGGTGCAGTGACAATGGTTTAGTTCTAATCAGGACCATCGATGAAGAAGCCATCCCCATGCTTGTAAATGGGCATAGGTTGAAAATCTACTGGAAGCCCCTATCCAAGCAAGAATTCATTGATAATCTGAGTAAAACAGTTTTGGTAGTGGAGAAAGTCTCTACCTTCACTCCACCCACACCCTAAAAAAAATGAGGAGAATAAAAGATCTCTGGGTGAAAACCGTCCCTTGGAGGCGCCTAGGGCAGGTAGTGAGGGCGAAAACCTCTTGGAGGCACCCCCCCCCCAAAAAAAAAAATGGGAAAAGGAAAAACAGAAATAGAAAATTAACTTCTTTTGAATGCATTGTAGATTGCAGGAGGACCACAGAAGAAAAAGGGACATGGTCGAGCCAAATACACCTCTGATAGACCATTTCTCCATCACTATTGTCTTTCCCCAGTCCCTAGTCTCACCTGTTTTGGAAATTATGCATCCTAGAGGAGGCTCTGTGCATTCTACATGAGGCTCCTGTAGAAACCACAGAAAGCTTGAAATCAAGTCAAGAAAAGGATCAAAGGGCTAGAAACGTGTCCAAAAGACTTGCGGACCCCCCTGCCACCATTCATCCTCCTAACTCTCTATTCCATACCTGCACCATTGCATTTCCACTCGCTTCTTTCTTCCCTGCACAGAAAACACAGAAATCCTATTTCTTTTGTTTTAAAAAAATGAAGAATAAACAAGCAACACTCTTAACTTATCTCTTACCTAGTGCATACCAACTACTTTTCCTTGACTGGCAGAACCTTCCTTAGCTACCTCTCTAGTCCCTGCTCAAGCCTCAGCCAAAAATTTTAGAGGGAGAAGCAGTTATACGAAATCCTGCAAGATTCTTGTAGCAGCTGATCCCCTTAAAAATCGAACTCCGGAGGCAGGGTCAGTGCAACCACAGATGATCAAACGCACAAGGAATCGATCCTGATTGAAGATCACCAGTACGAGGTAGCCAAGCCACTAATTCAAAAGCCACTAGCGCTAGTAGCAGCAATCCATGAATGGAACACCAAAGTCTGAGCATGCAACAACATGGTAGTGACTAACAGGTAAGTAACTAAACCCGTTCCTCTGTTGCATGAGTATAATTTAAGAACTAGATGGACAAGTGATATGGTTGCGATGAAATGAGATCAGTGGCCAGCTAACTGGCCACCCTCGTCTAGTTCAAACAACATGCCTCATCTAGTTCAAACAACGCCTCGTCCAGTTCAAACAGTGCTCATTAGGTGCAATTGGCATGTGTGATCAGTCTGCTCGAGAAAATCTCAAAACAGGTAGTGGCATCATCAACGGGAATGACTGAAATAATTACAGCAGGTGGCATAAAGGCTTCATCATGACACCGAAGTAGGGACCAACGGTCTAGATGAGGGTAACGTACCCTTCCTGCCACCTCACCTCGTCACCACAACACACTCCTGTAAGCTTAAGTACGCTACAGTCGACCGCCTCCACCACCTTTGTTTTCATTTATATCGATAAGCCCTCGGCTGTAGCAACCTACCTACCACCTCCAAAGCATCGAAATTGTTGCTCTCTATCACTTTTAGAACCCCTCCACTTATTGGGCTCCACAGGAGCATTATCAGACTCTACAGGAGCGGAAACAAAGTCCTATAGGACACTTTCTATAGGAGGGCCAGTGAGAAGCATCGCAGAGGAAAATTCAAGATTTTAGGACAAGGTCAGGTTGAAAAAGGTAAGCTCAGTAAAACCCACTCTGCATTTCCATATATATACAAAAGGTGGTGGGATTCAAAGCGGAGTATTAAGTTGAAAAGAAGGGAAAAGTGAGAACATAGTCTGCCTGTGTTTTTTTTTTAAATATATACAGTTCTGCATTTACTCTTTGCACTGAAATATTGTCTCTCTCTCCCCCGTGTATTCTCCTCTGTAAATAGATGATGCAACTCTAGAGAATTAAGCCTGTAAAAAAAAAAAAAAAAGGTGAACTTGCATTGGGTAGTCTGTTTATTTTGTGAAAAAATATTGTCCTGTATACTCTGTTATTTTAAGATATTGTTTCCCTCAAACAGGCCGAGAAGTAAATTAAGTTTAAGAACAAAGTTTGAAGGGAAGGAAAGTTGCAATTGGTTTTTTTTAACAAGGAAGAACACAAAAAACTCTCTCTAGTTCCAGAAAGAAAACCTCAGTTGTTCCTCTGTTTCCAGGTTTGAAATTTACTGCCTCCCTCCTCACCTAAGATATTCCAGTAGTCTCTGAACATCATGATAAGGGGTTTTATGAGGAAGGAGCCTCTGAATTCAACTAAGATGCATGAACATCTAGAAGTGGTAGTCCTCTTTGCCAAGGCAAATTGGATGCCTTTCTTTGAAAAATTTCATGGGTATGATGAGGAAGTCATAGAGGAATTTTTATTGTCTTTAAAACCTCACTCAAAAACCCATGCCACTGTCAATTTCAAGGGTCTAACCATAAAACTCACACCAAATTTATTAGTAGGGTCACCGGTCTCCCACATGGGATACCCTGGAGCAAAGAAGAAAAACCACTAGGTCAAGTGGCCAAAAAGACCTTTTTACAACCTAATGAACATCCTGTGGAGGATAAGAATGGCATCAGGAGGACAAGTATACCTTATCCATGGCGCGAGGTTAGTTATCAGATCATGAAATATATATCATGTGAAGGAAGATACAACATAGTCTATGGGTATCATTTCAGACTATTACATGAACTAAGATATGGCATGGACCTTCATGCATTCATAAAACTTAGTATTCCATATTTTCTCCTCTAGTCCTTAATAGAATCTAGCACCAAATTGAAGGCAGGGGTTATAGACCAATTGGCTCACCATGTGCTAATTAAATTGCTGGTGGAGGATGCCCTCCACACTTACACAATCCCCATAGCCTGGGATATTTTTAGGAACATGACTAAAGAGGATGATATAAAAACTCTCATTGATGACCTTAGTCCATCTAGAAGTGAAGAGGAGGAACAAACAGGGGAAGCTGAGAAGGAAATCCATGAAGAAGAACAGAACACTCAATTTGAAGAAGAGGAACCCCGCACAGAAGAAGAAGGAAACTAGATAGGAGAGGAGAAACATGACACCACCAAGGATGAGCCTAAAGTAGAGAAGAAGAAAGAATCAAAAGCAGAAAAGGGGAAAACCACAGTAGAGAAAAATAAGAGAACGAGAACTAAAAGGAAGCAGCTTAAGACAGTGCATAAAAAGGTTACCACAAGAAAGGTAGAAACTAAGCAAGCAGAGGAGAAAACAGAATCAGAGACAACAGAAACAAAACCAACAGAAATAGGAAAAACAACAGATGAAGAAGAAGAAGCAAAGCAAGAAGAAGTGTCCCTAAGACACTGGCAAGAGAGGCAGCAACTATTCTTGCTGCACTTAGTACTCCAGCCAAGCCCAAAGGAAAAAGGAAGAGACAACCATCTATGTACTTCAAGGCTCGAAAGAGCACTAGAATAAAGATGGGGAAGCCTCAACCACCTTCAAAGGAGCCCATCATCATTGAGGATGTCCCTATTACAATAAAGGAGGAATCTCCCTCCAAGACCCCGATCACTTACAAAAGAGGAAGTCCTAAGACCTCTACTTGGAAAGAAAGGATAAAACTAGTGGACTCTAAAACAGTCCTACAGGAGGTGCAAACCTCTCTACAGAAGACATTGGCAAAGCTCCAAGAGACTGAAAAACTTGAAAAGAAGGCAGAAGAACAGACCAAAGAGGAATACAAGGCAAAAGAGATACTAGAGCCTAGACCTCAGCCTAACTTAGCCTCTTACTGCAACCTCCTGGAAGGGGGAAAATCATCCCACAAAAGTTTGTAATCCCTCTTTTCTTTGAGCTGGAAAAGGAAAGAGTAAGTACCCATACATGGATGGTGGAAGACATTGGGCACATGGAAAACAAATTAAGGGAAATGGGGAAATAATTGAGCATGGCCAGGCATACAGAAAGCATTAGAAGAGCTCAATTAGAGGCAGAAAATGAAATGTTAAAGAAGAAACTGCAAGAAAGGGAACCTCAAGGAGGAAATTTGTCAATCTTAAGAAGATAGAAATCGGGAGAGGAACCCCAGGTAGACAGTGAGACATTAACAAGATAGCAACAGGAAACGGAATCCCACGCAGAAAATGAGGTGTTGATCTTGAGAAGGCAGCTACAGGAAAAGGAAGCCCAATTAGCCTGCATGACCAATTGGGCTATGGAGGAATTACAGTGCAGGCAACTAGCCAAATCATATGCAGTGTACCTCAAGGATTAGTGGCTCCAATTTTAGATCAAGACACTGGCCTAGAGGGGCACAATACCTTTTTAGGATTATGACCAATTCATGCATCTGTGTGATCATAGTTCAACTGAGGACAAAGCGAAGCTAGCAGAGTTTTACTTGCACAACCTGGCCCTTACTAATATGAACCTATGGGATCCCAATGCTACATTGGGAGACTTGCAACTGATGGCCATGGCATCTTGGATAAGCCACGAAGAGAAAAGACCAATAGAGATCCAGAAAATGATGGCAAAAGAGCTTAATGAACCCCTGATGATTAGAGAAAAACTAGAAGAACCCATGGCTCTCATCTATGGCCACCAACACCTTACAGCTAATCCTCAAGTTGTCTCAGACTATGTTGATAAGCAAGCCAAGGCTATTACACATTTCGAGGACATGGAAGAGGTTGTTTGGAGATGACTGCATTCATGCCTGCATGGGAAGGTGGAACACATTGCCACACAACCTAAGGATTAGGGAGTACCACTCCCCAAACAGGATGAGGGGAGCCATGAGGAGAGTGCCACTGTATAAGCACTCTATGCAAAGCTTGAAGTCCAATTGGATTGGCCTCAAATTCAGTCCTCCACTACTGCTAGGATTGTTGGAAGGAGTAAAAGAGGAGGAAGAACAAAAGCAGTGGGAAGAGGTGGATAGAAATGCAGGTTTCCATGATAAAGAGGAAGATATCACATAAGAGGCATGGGATGTCATGGAATCTATCAGAGCCATCAAGGATGAAGAGTTAGACTAGTTTCTCAGAGGATGAGCAACCCATTCAGTAGGGGGTGATGATGAGCCCCAGAAATGGGTGATTATATGGGCTCATTTTGCCTCTTAATTCGACTTAATCCACCATTCTCATTAGTTTATTGCATGTTTTTGAATATATTTATGCTAATAGAGTGAATTGGGTTAGTCATTTTGCCATGTAGTCTAATGTGTGCCTTATGCAAATGTTTTGGTCAATTTTGGACAAAGTCAAGGGATTTATGAGAAAATGGTAGCAAATACTTGAGGAAAATAGGGAAGAGGATTTGTAGGGGGTGTCTCCTTCATTTATGACACCTTTCCTTGAATCCTCCATCAGCAACTCAGAGCACAAATCCACATTGATTTATAAAAAGGGGCAGCTGAGCAAGTCAAGAAGGACTGTTGTTTATCTCCAGTTCTGGGAAGTCAAGCTCCTTATCTTAGGAGGAGTCCATTTGTATAAATAAAGGGAATTAGAGCTTCAGTAGATTAGCCAGTCAGTAGAACTTTCACACTTTTGTGCAACACTTGCTCAACTTATTTTCGAGTTCCTTTTTTAGAATAATTTATGTAATGTGACTATTATTTTTTATAATGAAGATGAAACAGTTTTTGAGCCAGCACTGATTTCTTTCAGAGGGCTGAAGCTCTTGGGTTAGGGCCCAACCCAAGCTTCCCAGCACCTCTTGATTTGTACTTATATGTTTCTTGCTTCATTTCATGAGTTAATTTCTATTACATAGATTCATTTTACGTTGTTTAGAATAGGTTGCTTTTGATGGTTTGGAGAGCTGTTTTTGTTTTAGTTGCTCAAGTAGGTTACTACAGTGACAGAATAAGATCCAAAAAGGCCAACAATAGGCCTTGATCTCCTTTCTCCCTTTCAGGGATTATGATTTGAGGTCAAAGCACTATTGCTACCACCAAAAACACAGTTTTGCTCTTCCATGCAACTTCTCGTGTGATGACTTGATTTGGAAAGAATGACATATTGATTTAGATTTAGTTGCCTAGATCATTTCCTATACTTTTACAATATATATCTCAGCATGATTTTCTGTTCAAAGGTTATTGTTCAACATTTTCTATTTGTAGGTCAGAAATTAGGTCAAGCTCGAAAAAGTTATGTTTTCATGGTAGAGTTAGTCCTTTCTTTGATCAGTTTTCGTAAGTAGATGTTCATATCTCTTGCAGGATGCCTCATCTCACCATACATCCATAAAGTAGCCAGCACCAGCTCACTTCTCACAGATTTCCCCAGTCATTCGCAATATTTTGCCAATCTGCCCTAATTTCTGTGTTTTTCCATAAGCTGTCCTCTTGCCATCTGAACAAATCCAACCATCATGTTCTTTCTTAATCTTCCTTAACAAGTTCTAGACACCTAAACACCTTCATCTAGCCTTTAGTTACCCTTTTCCATCATTTTTCCACCTTCAAAACTCCAAAAATAACTCTCGGCCTCCTCCTGTAGATCCCCGCAGCCTCATGTAGAACTCCGTGTAAGCAGTTTTTTGAAATCTGATTGCAATGGAAGTTTTCTGAAGGGTACTAGGGGCTTCTCAGGA
The DNA here is from genome assembly GCA_000404065.3 of Pinus taeda. NCBI lineage: Eukaryota > Viridiplantae > Streptophyta > Pinopsida > Pinales > Pinaceae > Pinus > Pinus taeda. The sequence goes on from APFE031063272.1 coordinate 27,391, forward strand.
TCTCTCCACACCTTCCTCACCCTCTGTAAAAGCCAACTCCATCTTACTTCTCCACCCAACCTTTGCACAATCACAACCAGATAAATCATAAGCATAATAATTTCACATAAAAACACTCAAAAGCACAAAAATATATTTTCTTCTCATTTCTTTCTCAAAAGTAGCTTGAATAAATGCAATTTAGCTTTTCAGTAGTCAATGGCACTCATTTCATTAGTTTTCATCTCTTTTCCTGCAAAAGTAGGGTTAGTAGGTAAATTAGGGTTTGCTAGGGTTTGCGTGACATTTCAGTTTTCCTTCTCTTTCTGCAAATAGAATAGCCTCTATTGAGTTAGCTTTCTTTCATCACAGTTAAAAGCTTCTTATGGAAACTCATAGAAGTTGGCTTAAGCTCCTAGTCATCTTGTGCCAGCTTACCAAGTGACAACCTGCAGTAAGAGATAGTACTTGTGCATACAACACCATCACTTCCAAGTTTTTTAAGAACTACCAGGTTGATAAAAGTAAAGCAGGAAGCCCCAAGAGTTGCAGCTGCAATACTAGTGCTCACCAAACTTCCAACATTGTCGATAATGAACAAAGCTGTGAATTGAAAAATTAGTCTTTTGAAGGTGTCTATGGAAGAAAAACATCCACTATTCAATGAAAAATCCAACAAATGTTTGAAAAAATGCTAGTAAAATATTCTAAAAATAAAAGGGTACATGTTTTTGAGGAGAAGATACAAAAAAAACCAGTCTTGTTGCTGGAGCAGAAGCATATATAAATATGGGTGATCTTGTCTTCTACGGAAGTGGTATAGTTCCGCTACCAAAATTTGATGGCACAGACATAGGCCGTGTGGAATTTATTTTTCTTCAAGCATAAATCATGTCATCCTCTTCAAAAGCTTTGGCAATGACGACCCTCTTGATCTCAAGACTACAATTTCCAAGAAAATTCTTCTTCAACGCTATAGTAGCTGTCAATTACCTCCATAAGCCACGCTACAGGTCTTATGCATAAACTAAATATTGTACTATGCACAAGTCTTCCATAGAGCTCTACTCTCCTCACAAATTTCGATTTCCCACAATACAAATGCAGGTTATGCTACTCTTCGATAAACTACACACTCCACTTCAAGCGAGACTTATACTCTCTACATCGTACTATATTTCATGATGCTCCACACACTTACAACTCTAGCACAATCTTCACAAACTTCGCAAGTGGATATGTTCACAAGCTCCGACATGTATAGCTCATCGCCATTAACATACAGTCTTCAAGCTCTTTAGCTTTTATAATTGCAACAATCTTCAACGTACTCAATATGCCCACGAACAATAGGCAACACAAAAGTTCAGTCTACCTCACATCCCTTCATGCATAAATAGATTTATGTCTCACACATTCGCTCATAATTTTGGTCACTTCATGAGGGAGCCATACTAAAGACTCTGATACCAAAATTTGACACACAAGCCATCGAGTCTATACTTAATAAATAATACACACATAATAAAACTAGAAACCACACAATAAGAATGCACATAAAACTAAAAAATACTTCATTAAAGAAATAAAATATTTACAGGAGAACTCTGGGCCTATTCATTGGCCTCTCATTCCTCACACTCACACCTACTTACACACTTACATGACTCATGGCTCACCTAGATTTATAAGTAGATCTGAACCTAAGTAGGTTCTAGATCCTAAACTAACTCCCATAATATCTCTTACGATCCATAAAATATCTCACTTAATCCCTTATCTCTAGATAATATCCAACTAACCCACAATTCTCTCAATTCTTCCAAAATACTCTCGAACCTTCTCCTATTTATAATAATTCTAATTCTCTCCTAAAACTTTAGGAAAATGCATTAAATAATTAAATCTTATCTTAAGAAACTAACTCCCTTAGTAAGCATTTGACCCTAGGTTAGATGCACCTGCATCATCTCATGTGAATAAGGGACTAAAACAACTTCATCTCTTCTATCATAAGTCACATGATAGGGATCATATTGCCATTTCTCCCCTTTCTCAAAGTTAAATTCTTTCATCATATCTTCAATTTGAGTAAGGGCTTGTCTAATATTTATAATGAATGGTCCCACAGTCCTTTCCGAATTGAAACTGTATGTCTTGCACCTAGGGACAAAGTGAATTTGATCTATGTTAATACTTTGTCTTATAAATTCCATAGAAAAGATCCACATGGGTAAGAAAGTTGGTAGTAGATATCACTATAACTCAACTCCATACAATCCTATTTCTATATAATATTGAAACAAATACCAATCACCTACTCTTGTATTAACACTAAGTTGCAGAAGCTCTTTTTCCTTAGGAAAAATTCTTGGAGGTTGTTGATTATTCAAAATAAAGTACACCACAACCATGAACGATAATACATACTAAGAAAATCCTTCATTATTTTCTTTGCACCTAATGACACTAGCCCATTCAACTAGTAACCTCATTTGATTATCTTAGTCTAACATTTTCAAACTAAGATGATTAAATTTGTTTGCGTGTGAATATAGAAATAGATGTACCAAATATGATGTATATATGATGTACCTGGTGATATAAAAAATTTGGAACTAAAAATTGGTGGATTTAGCTAGATAAAAGGGAATGTCTAAAATAACATTAGGCTATAGCATCAGACTTAGGAATCCTAAATATTTCACATTCACTATTCCTATGGCATCCTTTGCAAGGAGAAAAAAAATCATAGTTAGACTTGATGGGTAGTCTTGAAAAACAAAGCAATGGGATAATTTGTTGTTGGTTGAGGAATTTGGGAGTTTGATGGAAAATTCAGTTTAAATAAGCTTTCCATATCAGTTTTAGAATGGGATTTATATGTAAGGATCAAAGTATCATTAGTGAATTTTTTATGATTTTCACCTGTGGGAAAATTGAAGGCCTTCTGAATTAATTGTAGTGTGATTTCAAGAATATTCTCTCCAAATGAAGACGACGAAATTTCTTTGAGGAACCAGAGAGGAAGTGAGCCAACATATGAATTTAGGAAAATTATAAACAATCAACAGAATGGCATGGTAAAGACGTAATTGAACAAAGTGGAGGAGTTCGTTGAACTCATTAAAATGGTCAAGAGCATCCTGACGAATCTCTAGGAGATTAAAAGGACAATGAGGGTTGTAAACTTCAACTTTTCAGTCCATTAATGGTGTAGGACTAGGTAATGGAGTGGTTATAGTGTTATGAGAAGACTTTTGGGTTTTCTTCATGTTTTACGACTTAAATAAATGATAGGATCAAAATATGAGAAATTGTGAATTATCCGACAAACAAAGGACTAAATTGGAATTGAATGTTGATGTGGACATGATAATGGATGACTGGGATGCTAGCTACTATGATTTAGATCCTTATACTACTAGTGTAACCCCTTATTGTTATTAGTGCAACCCCCTTATTGTGTTATTGTGCCCATATAGTCCCCATGTTGTTATTATTCTGCCTCATAGAAGCCTACTATTGTTATTGTTGTGCCCCTACAATATTATTGTTATCTAGGCTATGATTGTTTGAGACCCCTTAGACTCCTATATATAGAAAGGAGGTCTTGGCATTTGTATCATCCAATAATTGTTCATTTGTGTAATGTAAAGGAGGTTGCCCCGTAGAAGATGTTGATTTCTAAGTCGTTGATCTATATTTTCTATCTTTTTGTGAGCTCGTTTCATAACATAGTATTAGAGGTTTGGATTCTAGGGTTTCACTTCTCCAAACAGGTCATCTTGGAATTTTCGCTATAAATTTTTTGCTACAACGTTTCATAAGTTAAAAAAAAAGCCCATTTGAGACGAAAACATTATGAACCTTGGGTACGAATTTCATATCTTGTCTTGGTATATTTGTGGAGATATGATTTGAGGACGTTAGGGTTTTTCCAAGCTCTGAAATTCCATCTCAAACAGATCATCGTGGAATTTTTTCTATAATTTTGTTTCTATGAAGGCTCAAACTCTAAAATTAAAACCCATTTGAGATGAAATCTTGGTTAAGCTCAGGCCCAAAACTCATATATTTTTTCACTATATTTTTGGAGATATGGTCCATGAAATTTAGGGGTTTTCCAGGCTCCCGAATTACATCCCAAACATGTGACCTTGGGAAAATCATCGTAACTCTCTCTCTAACCATCAGATTGAAATTTCGTAAGAAGTTACAGAAAGAGGATGAACTTTGATTATTTGGGTATTGTTTTTAGGTCTGAAGGTCAAAACAGTGACACGTGGCACTTTGTAGAATTTCTCTCTACTAAAAAAATATATAATCAGGTTATCTTGGGTGATTGGGCATAACTCTTTCTTGGAGAATCAAATTTCGATCAGACTTGTGGCATTGGAAGGAAGACACAGAGGCTACCGCAGGTCACAATTCTAGACCTTGGAGATCCGAACTTTTATAGATACAACAAATTCAAGATATAGATCCTAAAAGCAAAAAAATTGATTACTCGAATCAAGAAAATAGAAACATCTAGTAATCAAAATTGGATGGATGATTTGAAATAATGCAATTGAAGCTAAGATAAATAGTTTTATCTATGCCATGGAAGCTGATATCAATGGTATGGAAACATATTGGAAGGAAGGCATGGAAGATTTGAAGAAAGAAATAGAAGGCTTGAAGGAAGGTGGGACAAAGCTGCTACAAGAAAGACTTCCTAATGGCGAAAAGGTAGTAGAGGAAACTCATGATGAGAACAAAAGTAATGTTAATCATAATTTCATATAATCTAACATTGGATTGATGACCCCGCATATTCCAAAGATAGATATGAGGAAGTTTGATGACAAGGATCCCATAACATTGATACTACATATGGAGAAATATTTTGATCTACATAATGAGAAAAACACACAAAAGGTACGTATTGCATATTTATATTTAGAACCGAATCAATTTTTATGGTATAGAGGGATTTGTTCTCATAAACAACTTGTCACCTGATCACTTTTCATAGAGGAAATGATAGCACATTATGAGAATACAAAGAGCAACACCTTCTTTAGCCAATTGATAAATCTCATACAAAATGGTTCAATGGCAGCGCACATTCAGGACTTCCAAAAAATCAATATAAGGGTAAATGATATTCCAAAGAAGCATAGGATTGAATTCTTCATAGGGACTTTAAATGATAACATCCAACATGAGGTTTGCCTTTGGGAACCTGATTGATTGGAGAAGGCATACAGGTTGGAAAGAAAAATTTAAATAAAAATTATGACAACAAGGAAGCCTACCACTAACAACTATAAAGATGGAATTGTTGTCGCTCTTAGCCTTTCACAACGTACAAGGTTGTCACCAAAACAATGGAGGAAAAAATAGAAAAAGGGCTTTATTACAATTGTGATAGAAAATACAATAAAGGTCATAAGTGTGTGGAGAAGAAATTAATTTACATAGATGGGGGAGAGGAGCAAGAAAAGGAACAAGAAATGTCAAAAGAAGAGGATATACACCAGGAACCAATCGCATAGAAACAAGAAATGAATCCAACCATATCTTGTAATGCATTGACTCGAATTACCACTCTTGTCATATCAAGAAGAAAAAGGTAATAGTGTTGATTGATTCGGGTAGTACCCATAATTTTATTCATTGTAAGATAGCCAAGGAATTGAATTGCTTCCTATATCCAGCACCAAAGTGTCAAGTAATGGTTGCAAATGGAGGAACCATAAATTTCTCTGGAAGGTTCCATAATATCAATCTATCCATGGGAGAATATGCCTTGAATAGTCCAATGCTTTCCATTTTAATTGGTGGTTCATATGTTGTACTAGGAGTCCAATGGCTACAATCTTTGGGTATGATAGCTTTTAATTTTCAAGAACGTTTCTTCAATTTTTTTTTGGAAGGAAAGGAAGTTTAATTAAGGGGTATCGCAGGAAACTGGGAAAGATAATTAGCTCTAAAAACATGAAAAAGATTCTAAAGAAATAACAACGGGGCGTAATTGCACAATTATGTTCACTAGAGTTTCCCACATCGAAATCATCTATTTCTCCAAATCTACAAAATGTTTTGGAAAATTATTCCAAGGTATTTGAGACTCCCAAAGGCCTCCCACCTATTCATGATCAATGCTATTCATTTGAATTTAGCAAGTGTTCCCCCAAACATCAGGCCTTACACATATCCATATGTCCAAAAGAGGGAAATTGAATGTACGGTTGTAAAAATGCTAGAGATTGGTATAATTCAACTTAGTCAAGTTCTTTCTCTCTTTTATTGGTATTGGTACACAATAAGGATGGATCATGGTGCATGTGTCCAGATTATAGGGAGCTCAACAAGCTTACTATTAAAGATAAATTTCCCATTCATGTCATTGATAAATTATTGGATGAATTACATGGAGCAATTTACTTTACCAAGTCGGATCTTCATTCAATATGTCATAAAATCATAATGAAGATTGAAGACATTCCAAAAACAACATTTAGAACTCATGAGGGTCATTATGAATTTTTGGTCATGCCTTTTGACCTTACCAATGTACCTTCTACATTTCAAGGTTTGATGAATTCCATTTTCAAACCCTTACTTAAAAAATTTGTGTTAGTATTTTTTGATGATATACTAATCTGCAACAAGTCTTGGAAGCATCATGTTCAACATGTTGACAGGGTGCTCAAACTATTGGAGGAGAAACAATTATATGCAAAAAGCTCCAAATGTTTCTTTGGAGTACAATAGGTGGAATATTTGGGTACTCAATTAGCTCATAGCTCATCTTATCATCCTCAATCTTATGGGAAAACTGAGATAGTGAACAAATGTTTGGAAGGATATCTTCGTTTCTTTGTATCTGATAAACAGAAACAATGGGTCAAGTGTTTGCCTTTGGCTGAAAGGTGGTATAACACTTCCTTCCATATTGGAGCAAAAATGACCCCATTTATGGAACTTTATGGATAGCATCCATCGTCCATCACATCATCTTTAAAAGAAAATTCTAAGGTTCAAGCAGTTGAAGATCACATCAAGCATCAACAAAAAGTTCTCAAACTCTTAAAAGATAACCTCACTTTGGCGCAAAATAGAATGAAACAATAGGCATATTAACATTGAAGTGAAAGAAGTTTTGATGTAGGTGACTGGGTATTTCTATGACTACAACTATACAAACAAATGTCCCTCAAGCAAGCTAAGAAGGATAATAAATTATCACCAAAGTATTATGGTTCGTACGAGGTGTTACAAAATATTGGTACTATGGAATACAAATTGGAGCTTCCTGCATCTTCTTGAGTGCCCCTAGTTTCCATGTTTCATGCATAAAGAAGGTTATAAATGAGAAGATCCCAGTTCAAACAATATTGTCGAACTTGACGAAGAAGCAAAAATCATATTGTAATCGAAAGAAGTCACAAAAAAAAGAAATCGACAGCTATGAAATCTATCAATCTTAGAGTATCTCATCAAGTGGAGGAACTTACTTGATGAAAGTTCCACATGGGAGGATGAGAATTTTATACAAAAGCATCTAGAACTACTCAAGCATTAAGGACAACACTTTTTGAAGGAGAAGGGCATGTTAGGTCCCTATACTACTAGTGTAATCCCTTATTGGTATTAGTGCAACCCCCTTCTTGTATAATGTGCCCATATAGTCCCCATGTTATTATTATTATGCCCCATAGAAGCCCACTATTGCTATTGCTGTGCCCCTACAATATTATTTTTATGCAAGCTCTAATTGTATTGGGACCCCTTAGACTCCCATATATAGAAAGGAGGTCTTGTAATTTGTATCATCCAAGAATTGTTCATTTGTGTAATGTAAAGGAGGTTGCCCCCTCGAAGAGGTTGATTTCTAAGTCGTTGATCTATCTCTTCTATCTTTTTGTGAGCAGGTTTCATAACATTATGACTCTGTGAATCAAGAAAGAAGATGAAGAGGGGCAAGGAGAAAACCCTTTTAACCTTAGTGGGACAGGTAGGAAAAACTAATAGTGCGATAACGTCATAGGGATGATGTGGACTAGCATGTCAATGGGTGGTGGATGACTTTGAAAATTGACGTGATGACATGAACTCACTCGCTTGGCAGGCTCACTTGTGTGGCTTACTGGTTGACGTTTCTTTCATGGAAATATTAATTTTCAATGCACTATTTCAATACATGATTTTTTAAACAATTTGCTTCTTTGCAATAGGTGCATTTGCCAATTTTTAGAAATATGGGGGTATCCGTTGCATTGAATATTGGTCATAGATCTCCAGATGAGTATTTTTTGAAATACAATTTTGCGACAGGTACCTATCATTTAAACTTCAATCACAAACTCATTACAAACTAGTTCGATTTGCTTGCTTGTATAGATGAACCACGATTCGACCACAACTTGTGCCCTTTTTAACTTCTAATTTTTGGTGGGCCTCTGCTCACTTTTCTATAGTTTTCGGGCCAACGCTTTTCAACCTCAAAATTTATGCCTTGATACATATAGCAAAAATGCTATGATAGGGCTAATTCATATGTTTTTTTTAAGCCTATACTCAAAACTGTCTTTTCTTTTTCTTTTTTCTTTTTTTTTTATATTTTTTTTTTTTCTTTTTTTTTTTACAAAATAAAGAAGAAAATTGTGTCTATAACAACCATCATCATCATCAAATAATGTTAAAACAAGAAAAAAATATTTGAAGAAATGAAATCATTTGAAAATATCATCATCATCAACGTCATATCACCATCATCATCATCATCATCAACATCATATCACCATCATCATCATCATCATCATCCTCATCATTGTCATCATCCTCATCATCTTCGTCATCATGATCATTGTTATCAACATTATCATCAACATCATCGTTGTAATCATCATCATCATCATCATCGTTATCATCCTCATCCTTATCATCGTCGTCGCCATCATCATCATCATTATCATCATTCTCATCATTACTATCACCATCACCGTCACTGTCACCATCACTATCATCATCACCATCATCGTCACTATTATTGTCACTGTCATCATCATTATCGTCCTAATCATCATTATCATCATTGTCATCATCATTATCAACATTGTCATTATCTTCATAAAATAACTTGAAAAGAAGATCTTCATCATCGTCATCGTCATTGTCATCATCATCATATCAGCATCATCATTGTCATTGTGAATGTCATCATCATCATTATCATCATCATCGTCATCATCATCATCATTGTGATTATCGTCATCATCATCATTGTCGTCATCATCATCATCATCATCATCATCATTTTTCTTCATCCTCATCCTCATCAATGTCGGGTTCTTCTTCTTCTTCATCATCATCTCGTCGTCATCGTCATCATCATCGAAAAAAATTAAAAAATTTAAACTTTAATTAAATTTATAACTTAAAATATCACAAAATATATAATATATATATATATTATATATATATATATATATAATCATTTGAAAATCTATATTTCACCAAACACATATGCTTGAAACACAATTTTATTTTACACAAAAAAAAATTGACCTAGGAAACTTGAGTAAGATCAAACCAAATAGAAAGAGGAAGATTGAACTTTAATTAGGTCTTTAACTTAAAACGATTGTTAAAATACATTTCATACTTTTGCATTTCGTTAATGATATGGTTACACTATCGTTTTTATTTATTAATTTTTTAAGTGAATTAATAATAGCATAATTAATTAAATTTAGTTTTTACATATGAAAATAACTATATACCAATCAAAATATAAATTTATACCCATAAAATTATAAAAAATAAATTTATAAAATATGCATAAATTTTATAAACATTTTAAAATTATTTCGTTTATAGCACACGCGCGTGGAATGCGCTAATAATTGATATGGTACCGAAAGTCCATTCTTTCTAGAACTTGTCCCCACGATAATTTCTGTATAATTATTTTTTAACTAAGAAAGATTTCCTATTCATGTTCGTCAAGCCATTACAACACAGTCTGTGTGATTTATTTTTCCTATTAAAGGGGGAAGTTTTCCTATTTTTATTAATGAAGCCATTACAGCAAAGTCGGCATGACAGAAACAATGGCCGTGTGCAGAAGCTTTCAGAGCCTACTGTGAAAAGGTGACGTCACCACTGTTTGCTGTTTTGGGTTTTCGGGCTCCTTGTTTTAGGGGTCAGGATCGCTGTATATATGTGGGTGTATATTCATATTCATATTCAGTGTGTGTCACGGAGGTATCATTTCAATGCGTTGTGGAAGGGTATCAGTGAAAGGTGAGGCCGAGGAAGTCGCGGTCTCGCCCAAAACGAGTTCCCGGCAGAAACATGGGAAGAGTCAGAGATTGAATCCTTATTCCACCAGCGGTCTTGACAAATTCGCGAGCGTCAATGCCGAGCTCTCTGCCAAAAGAAAATATGTTGCGAACAAGACTGATGTGCCAGAGGCCATGGTGAAGTTCGTGTCTTCCAAGAACGGCTGGGTTCCAGTTGTGATTGGTGCCAAAGATCACGGAACTGAGCAGAAAAGCAGTGGCGGGGATGCTTCCAGGGTTTCGATCCTGGGACCTGCGGAGATTAATAATGGCGAAAAGGGCTGGGAATCGAGGAAAAAAGATGAACAGAATGGTATTAATGGTGAATCTGAGAAAAGGTATGTTACTGTGAGTGCGCCCACCAGCCTTGTGAGAGCTCATGGTGACCCAACTGACCTCTGGGTTACAGATTCTATGCAAGCTGTAAATCTCGAAAACATTGATCCTGGGCACAAGCAGAATCCCGACCATCATCGTCACTCTGAACCTAAAATGTTCAGAAGGTTTGTGTCCATGGATAACTGTCCGAGTACCAGACCTGCGACTCCAGTAGTTGGATCAGATAGCTTCTACATGAAGACCAGGCCGGCTGTGACTTACGACGACAGCATTTATGCATTGACTGTTATTATCAGCATGCTGTTCGGTTTCATTTTCTACGGTCGGCTCTTTGTCATCCTCCTCACTTGTGCATTCTTGTATCTGGTCCCCATTTTTAGAGAAGGTTCAGAAATGAAAGGAATGATTAGGATTGACAATAATGACAGGGTGGAGCATCTTCAACCCAGTGAGACCAGGAAGACGGTCGATCATGGATGGATTGGTAAAATGAAAGTATAGCGTGCCTCTTGGAAGTTACAGATACTTTGGGGAAATTTATGGGCTTGATTAGTAACAAAATCCATAGAAGTAGAGCATGTATGTATAAAATAGTCAGATTCAATGTATATGGAAAGTCATTGATGTGTCAAACAAAAGTCAGAGGTCTTACTGGATGAGTGTTATATTATTGATAATATTATAACAGTGTATGAAACTATTGTCAGTGGTACTTTGAGTTTTGAAAATTTATAAAACTATTGTGAGTGGCACTTCGAGTTTTGAAAATTTATAAGGTTGGTTTGAGGCATTAAATTAAACTCTTGGTATCAAATTTTTCTATGTAGGGATTTTAAGCACTTGATGTTGTTACTTCACTAAAGGATTTCCAAATATATAAAATAACTTTGATTAGAATTTATATATAGAAGTTATGTCTCTCACAAGTTGACCTACTTTATTGACCACCATGGTACTAAGCAAGTGATGTTCTTTAAAGCTAAGATAGTGGGTGAATCTTATTTGCAAACACAATACATGAAGAATATAGGCAATAAGAAAAGTTAATTGAGTCGTTCCAAATAGCAATATTACGAAGATGCTTCTAAGAAGCGGAAGAAGTGGAGATCAAAGGAAAAGAAGACAATAGATTCTTCACTTCATGCAAGGATCTAAACAACCATTGAACCATTGCAATATTAGTGGTCACACTGGAGTAAGTGTTTGAAGCTACATCCAATGTTGAACCCAAAGAACCATATTAATTATGCCGTGAATATGAACCTACCAACTATGGATTTAATCAACAAGGTGGGGAACATTGTACATGCAGATGAACAAATTCTCTACGCTATAGTGTAGGAGGTAGACTTGAATAGTCTTCATCTTTGGGAGGAGAAGGAGATGACTAAAATCTTCCATATAAGATTCAAGTCAATAAGACAAAGGTGGACACTTTGTTTGATTATATGTCTTACACCTATGCCATAGAAGAAGATTTGGTAAGCATGATTGGATTGGAAGTTCATGATCATCCTCACACATATCCATTAGGATGGGTAAATAAAGATGCATGGCTCAAGGTCACTAAACAATGTAACATTAAATTTGCTACAAGTGCAAACTATATTAATGAAGTGAAGGTGTGTGTAGTGCCATTTAATGTATGTGTTGCACTATTTGGAAGCCCCTATATGTATATAAGGCATGCAACATTCATGGGGAGAGTAAACCAATACTACCTAAGCAAGGATTGTAAGTCTTTCATCATCAATGCGTAGAAAGGTAAATGCAAGATCTTTTGGGTGACTGCTAATCAAGCCAAGAAATTAATAATTTATACTAGGAAGTTTGTATTACTTTTCTTAATAGTCCAATGTCTCCATTACTTCACTCTCTACTTAGATTTCCACACCTTCTCTAAGATATTATGGATGCATGGATTTTATAGCACATATTTCCCACCTTTTTTTAGTGAGAGGAACCCTAGTTCACCATTGGACTTGTTGACCTTAATGCACCCTCCAGCCTCTTTGATTGGCCATTTTTAGTAGGGTGGTCGCTCCCACAACACTGTCATCTTGCATACTGTCACTACCAGATAGTGCAGCAACCTTTGAACACAATACCCTAGACTTTGAGAAGGGAACGACCATGGTGAAAAGTTCTAGAGTTTGTGAGTCCTAAGGAGATAAAATCGAACCACTTGTTTATGAGTTTGCTAGGAGCCATTTATTGTAGATCTTTCCTAACTTCTCATGCTCCTAGGTGTGTAGATACATCTTCCCGATGGATATGAAAAGCCTATATAAATTGACCCTTTCATGAGGAAAATATATAAAGTGTATTACTTAGTGATGTTGGTGGATTTATACTAGACTTTCCTTACACGTGAGATTACCCTAGTCCATGGATAAACCAAGGAGAGGAAGATTCCAAGGATTGGAAAGGAGGCCTCACTATCTCAAGGTAGATCATGCATTATAATTTTGATTAATATGAATTCAAAGTTCTTTCCCTTCAAATATCTTGTTTATGACATGGATAACTTGATCATGTTTATGTATTGAATTTATTTGTTAAGCTAATCTTCCGTCTACAGTGGAAACCATTGTCCTTATATGTTCATGATTGTCTGTAGGGGATCAGTTCTACTAGGTAGAGTGGGACCTCTAGTTAGCAGTAGAATATTTATGAAAAATAACTCGAAATTTGTCAGGTCCCTATACTGCTAGTGTAAACCCTTATTGTTATTATTGAAACCCCATTATTGTATTATTGTGCCCATATAGTCCCCATGGTGTTATTATTGTACCCTATAGAAGCCCACTATTGTTATTGTTGTGGCCCTACAATATTATTGTTATTTAGTCTCTGATTGTATTGGGACTGCTTAGACTCCTATATATAGAAAGGAGGTATTGTCATTTCTATCATCGAAGAATTGTTCATTTGTGTAATGTAAAGAAGGTTGCGCCCGTCGAAGAGGCTAATTTCTAAGTCGTTGATCTATCTTTTCTATCTTTTTGTGAGCTAGTTTCGTAACAACATTTGCAACTGCTAATGAATTTAGAATGAAAACAATAAGCACAAATTTCTTATACTCAATCCATGGAAGGTAAAACATACAATAGAAACACATGCAATCATTTAGTCACAATGAACACAATATTTTTACTAAGTAACCTAACTGGGAAAAACCCCTCCTCTATTTGTATTATATCATATGAGACAACAATCAATTACAATGAAAACTTCAATCCTTAAAGCTCAACCTGCACTGCAATATTGATCTCCTTCTCTACCTGCTCTGACCACCACTTAGCCAAAATAGGCCTCCAACTTCCTCCTATTTCCTTGCACAATTCTTGCTCCTAAAAAATAGGAGGCTCCTATTTCCTTGCACAATCCTTGAAGAAATTGGCTCACCTACTACATGCAAAATCTGTACACTCACTAGTATACAACTATAAATACAATTACTTGTTTCTCCTCAACTCAACCAGGAAATTCGAATTACATGCATGACTAGGACTATTTTTAGTAAATTGACTAGTTAATTGAGAGATCAGTGAGTTAAAAATAGTTTCAACTACTCAGCTGAACTCCTACTGACTCTATTCATGACTAGAACTCAAATAACTGAGTTTCAGTAACTATAACTTGACTAGATTGCTAGAACTTAGCAATCAACTCATGCACAACTTTACTTCTTTCCCACAAACTCAAGTTGACTAACTTAACTAAGTTACTTGGCCATGTCACTCCTACTAATGGTAACTCAAGTAATCCTGCTAATGTGGAAATTTTAATTTCTCCATTTGACTACGGCATAAGTCAAATGAAACCTTTTCTTACTGCAATTTAACACTCCCTATTAGAAAGAAAAGGGCTTTGCACAACTCGAATCCTACTCCTCCTGAGGAATGTGCTATAACATAATTAACACCCACTCTCACTGTTGTTAATGCTACTGCAACAACTACAATTGAGAATCATCGAAAATAACGAATCAACTATGCCTGTAAGCTACAACTGTCTCCTGAGTCTTTGACTGCTACTAGCCTCTGCAACTGTCACTTAAGATCTGATTGCATCATTTGACATTGATCCTTCTACTACTGAATATTGTGGGCCCCTGTAGCAAGGGTAATGATCCATGAGAAGATTATAGTGCAATTGTTGCTACTCTCCTATGGACCCTGCTCAAATCTTTACAACTATGAGACTAAGTGTTGGAGAGGTAAATCCCCTCTACGGATAGAGGCGATCCCTACTAGCCCAAAACGGGTCTAGCAACAATCAAACAATGCTACCACACAAGTCCCTAATTGCAAATAAAAGGTAGGTGATGAAGACCTACTTGGATTCCAACGCTTTTGTTCATAGAAGAGATGTCGCCCACGCTCCTTTACTTTGGCCGGTCACAGTCCTCCACTATCTTCGTGAATAGACACCTGCACACAAAGAGAACAACACAAACACAACCGTGAAATCTAATAAATGCAATTATACATCAGTCAGGAAGGATATAACTCAACATCCATCATTACAAAGACAATGAGAGTGGAACCATAATGATAGTCATCTATTATTAATAATCAACAAAGGAGAATACAACAAGAGTCCTGACGTCAAGTCCTCCTTTGGCTGGGTGCTCAGCTACACAAGTCTTGCAAAGCTTGAAGGGATGGGGAACAAGCCTCTCTCTCTTTAGTGACAAGATCTCCTCACTTAGGTTAAGCCTTATGGACACAAAGAAGGCTCTTGCAACTCTAATATCTTGATATCTTCCTTTCAGCACCAGTATTACTACCACTAGCTTGCTCAAGGCATGGAGACAAGCTTTTATAGATGAAAGAGGAAGAGATAAGATCAATCACAACAATCATGGATTTGGCTTCATCGCTTGGAAACTTCCATGGAAGGGTGGAAAACTACTTCCCATTCAAGGAGATTCGAAGCCAAACCATCCTCATCTAACATAGATTCAGTTGGTGAATGAGTTGGAGAGAACTTTTGGAAATTGATTTGTTAAAAACTTTGCCCAAATAGGTTGGCACAATTGTGACTCTGGGACAGAGCACTAATAGCGCACCCTCTTTGGAGGATTTTCCCCATTGGCGCGGGAAGAACACAGTGAACCCGCGCTAATGTAAAAAGGGTTATTTTCATGGGCAAGCTGCAGGAGATGTCTTCAGGGCATGTGAAGCTCATATTTAGATGGGAATGATGCAAGTGGTTTCAAGTCTTGTTACTTCTTACAAGTCCCGGAATGCGTCCTCCAAGGTGCAGGAGAGGGGTAACAGGGACGGTGACAAACGGTGATAAATTACTGTGTAACAGATGCCCCCTAAAGCATGAGGCCCGAGAGAGAGAGGGGTGAAATGCTTTACAAGAACATGTGTGACTAAAAACACGGCCGCCGGAGAACCTGCATAAATAAGTACAACTAATATCTCAAGTACATGATATATGTGGTATGGGCGCAACCATCCGTAACAGAGTATATAAAAACTGGATCCCAAGTATGGACACAGCCATCCGATGAGGATCAATGAATGGACTCAGTCATGGTCACAACCATCCAATAAATGAGTCATGTAGTGATTACAATAATCCACAAAATGCAACCCGGATCTCAATATACACAATCCGGGGTCTTGCGCTCCTACTCAACCCGAACACAGTAGAAGTTCAAGCATGCGAATACAGGAGTCGAAGTCGAACATGCGAGAACATCGTCTGATTACCAGTCAATGATGAAAACTATTAACAGACGCGAGAGGTACCACCAATAATGACGATGGTCCACAAGGTACTACAGGTACAATCCGTGGCGTGTGAATTAATGAGCCGGTGTCAAACACCCGTAGAATCATTCGATCAGAGGCCAATAATGAAAACCTCGCGTCGAACATGAAGAACCTACCATTGAGGCATGCAGGCCCTAAGGCATCTGAAGGGAGTCTCTAGGTCATCTTCTTGGATAATGAGCTGAAGTCGACAGGAAGTGATCTTGATCGAAGGTGGGCCATAATGTTTCCCACATCATCGACACGAGACAGAGAGGGATAAAATGTTTTGTGGGAGATATCAGAAGGAGGTTGAGTATTCTGCAGAGGTCAACTTCTCTTGAACATATCGGCGGCACAACAATGGATTTGGTATTATTTGATGTCAAATGATCAGATTTCATGACGACAAGACAATGAGCAGATGAATGGTCAAATAGGATAACCCAAACCCACGGAGGCAAGTGTGAAACAAGATGAGATGTCCCCACCCAGACACGAATGCAAATAAGTGCCATGTTCAAGAGCGACATACTGCCGACGACGATGATTACGGTTCCTTTATTCCCCCACCATTTCTAGCGAGTACCCCAGTTATTTTTGGATGGCAAGCTTGACGGGGATAACATATGCTTGAGAGGTGTCATCATGACGAAACCCGATGTCATTAAAGTTTTAACGAGTCCGACAAAGGAAAAACTCAGCGTCTTTTCATGTTTAGAGAGTTTGAAAAGACAACAAAAAGGAAACTCCAGGGGTGTCCTTTTTCGTAAATTTGTGTCTCTCGAGCCCGAAAAAGTATAAAACTATGCTCAAAAGAACCGCCCAGCCATTACGATTGAGGAGTACTTTTCGTGAGTAGTGACACCGACCCGAAAAAGTAAAAAAGCAATCGATATCACGTCGTTTCATTACCATTAACGAACCTGAAACGACAAAGGCCCGATGATCTTTTCATTTTTTATATGGTCTGAAAGGAGTTTAAAGACGACCGCCTCTTATTTACGTTTAACGAGTCAAGAGGAACAACCCAACAATCTTTTCATGTTTAGCGAGTCAAAAAAGAGCTGAAAGATGACTCCATAGTGACTTTTTTGTGTATTTACCGAGTCTGAAAAAGTATAAAATACAACTCGTTTCAGCATCGAAGTTGTGTAAAAGACCTGTTGCTGCATAAGAAGCAAGCGTAAAATCCATTCTCGACCAAAAATATATTAAAATATTCAAAACATAACCTTTTTAAACCTAAAAATAAGTCAAAACGTCTATAAATATGGTGAAAATGTAAAAAATAAAATTACTTTTACTTTTTACCTCTTGAGCAGTAGTAGTGGTCTGTTTGGGGAGCGAACTTCAGGTGGTGATTACAGCCAATCCGTGCAACCATTCAAGATTTCGTCGGCTCCAGGTAAGAGGCGTTTCCCTTAGCTTCATTTCCATACGCTTCTTATGCATTTTGTCCCCAGATTGAGCCTCTGCAAGGAGGAATTTAAAATTTAGGGTCACGCCACATTAGTGTGGGTATTCGGCACGGATCCGTGCTAATGGGGTGATTTGCCTAAAGGGGTCGCGCTATTAGCGCGTCTGTTTTAGAAACAGTCGCGCTAACCGTGCGACCTAATTTTTTTACATGGAAATCCCATTGCATTTGAATTTTTTCCGGTTTGTAAACTTACCAAGGTTTTAATAATGATTTATTCATCCTTGTGGGTGTAGGAAACAAGCAAAAATGGTTGTGGAATGGAAAGAACGGGGACATGATGCCGTGGACGCCTTGGCCATCGAGGATGAGGGATGTATGAATGCTTTGAGGGACTGTGGTCTCAAGAAGTTCTTCCTCACATCTTATATGCGATCTCAGCCTGAGTCATTGCAGTTCACAATTGATGCTCGGGATGTGGATGACCAAGTATTTCGCTTACGGGGCCAAAACTTAGAGCTGGAGGTGTCTGATGTGTATTTCATTACTGGACTCTCACAGAGAGGGGCGAGCCCTATTTTGACTGGAAGTAGACCTTCCGGAGAGAAGGTAGGTGAAGTGAAGGCCCGAGTGTGTCCAGAGGCACAATTTGGGAGAAACAGCGCCAAGGTGGTTATCAATACCATCCATGACTTGATTCTCAAGGTGATATTGTTCACCATCACGCGTGCAGCTGGGGTATAGGCGCCCCATGAGGCGAGCAAGAATCATCTGTTACTAGCGATAGAATGCCTCAGCCCCATCATCTTTGATTGGGCTACAATGGTGACTACCAACATCAAAAGGCATCTTACAAATTGTAAGCGTGCAGGAGTGAAACAGTTCGCGTATGGCTCAATTGTGGTGTCATTCTTCTTGGAACGATTACCGCTTTTCCAGATCCAGGGAGCTGTAGTGGCTGATCCATTGCCATGAGAGCCTAGGATGACTCGTTGGGCAGCATTGATGCCCAGAGGAGGAGGGGGCCAGCAGATGTCTTGGCGGTCTAAATTCTTCATATGGCTTCGCCATCGGCTGATCATGGTAGAGGATTGGCCATACACGGGGACCAATTTCATGGGGGACCCAAACCTCCCACTGCCAGAGGGAGAGGAATGGGACAAGGAGTTAGGTATGATCTCTTCGTTTTTGATGTTTTATATATTTTTAATTTTTTTTTTCTTTTTAATACATGCCTGTTCTGATGACGGTTGTATGTATATGTAGATGTTGGCCCAGAGCGACTAGCCGGCTTGTCTGCTATAGTGCGGAGGGGCCAACCCGTAGCTGACCCTCAGGCAGGGGGTGCCGTGGGGGAAGAGTTTGTGCAAAATCTCGAGGGACTTACCCAAGGGGTTCTGGGTTACGCTAGATTGGCGGACATGCCTTTTGCATACCAGAGGCACACAGTGGGGGTGCCAACTCGCGTTCATCATCTCAAATTCATCATCTGTTGAGACGATTGGTGCACGTGGTGACGTGCTATCATGAGCACCACCGCAATTAGACTCCTAGGCTTTACTTTCTGCATATTTTTTGAGAGACATGTGTCTCAGATGTACGGAGAACACAGACTCTATCTAGACATGTACACTTATTTTTGAGTGCCTCGGTACGCCACACGATATATATATATATATATATATA